>CM069862.1:170069803-170412303 GCA_036172795.1 Pelodytes ibericus
TTTTTGCTATCAGCATTTTTTTTGTCAGACTCGCTAGGGGTTAATTATACCCACTAGGGGATTACGTGTATTCCTTTTGAAGCTGTCTGAACACGTGTATAGCGATCAGTAACAGCCGATCAGTGGCAAAGGTGGTTTGGTGATTTCTCAGATGAGCATCACCATTCGTCTGGTTCGATCAATATTGGTAAATATTGTTCTGACCCATATGGATCTGCCTCCCTCTCCTCACTTGAGTTTTAGTGAGGGAAAGAGACAGATCTGTATAACATAATTTTTTAATTGTAATAAATTAAATTAAATGTTAAAAAATTGTGAGTCCCAAGGGCTTTTATAAAAGCCATACCCTTTGTATAGTGTAGTGTATTAACCCCTTCCCTGCCACTGATCACTGCACAGCAGAACATTTTTTCTTGTCTGTGCATTTTTAGGGGTTAATTTTTTTGTACAGTACTACAAAGGCTCTTATAAGAGCTATTAACCCCTTCCTTGCTCTACATGTTCAAATTGCAAGTTTGAAAATCAAAAAGCGCACCTCTCAAATGTAGCCTTTCAACACCCAACAAAGCTGGCAAAGCTATGCATGGGTGGTATCCCTGTGCTCGGGAGATGTTGCTGAACATATATTGTGGTATTGTTTGTCAGTGACACATACCGAAATATGTGAATTTGTGTCTAAAGTACAATGTATGTGGGAAAAAATACACAATAAAATGACTACCACAAACTTTGACAAAGGCTGGTGGTAGAATTGGTGCATGGAAAGTGTTAAAATAACATCATTTAAAATAGCCTAGGGTGTCTACTTTTACAAAATATATACTTTTTGGGGTAAAATACACTGTCCTACTTTAAAAAAAAGTCCCAAATGAAAGATGGGCTCAGGCTGGCTACATGTCAATATTCCAAGTTGAAAATGCGCACCTTCACAATGTGGCACTTTTAGCCCCCAAACAACCCAACAAACCTATGCATGGGTGGTATCCCTTTACTCAGGAGATGTTGTTGAACACATATTGGGTTATTGTTTGGCAGTGACACATACCAAAATCTGTGAATTTATGTCTAAAATACAATATTTGTGAAAAAAAAAACACACAAAAATTACTACCACAAACTTTGACAAAGGCTGGTGGTAGAATTAGTGCATGGAAAGTGTAAAAATACCACCATTTGAGATAGCCTAGGGTGTCTAGTTTAAAAAAATATATGGGTTGATGTGGTAAAATACACTGGCTGGTTTCAAATATGTCCCAAATGGGACATGGGTGCAGGCTGTCTGCATGTCAAAATTTCAAATTGGGAGTTAAAAGGCCAAATTTGGGAGGTGAAGTTTTTGGTTTTCCAAACAATCCAACAAACCTATGCATGGGTGGTATCCCTGTACTCAAGAGATGTTGCTGAACACTTATTGGGGTGTTATTTGGCAGTGACACATACCAAAATCTGTAAATTCATGTCTGAAGTACAAGGTTTGTGAAAAAAAAACACAAAAAAATTACTACCACAAACTTTGACAAAGGCTGGTGGTAGAATTAGTGCATGGAAAGTGTTAAAATACCACCATTTGAGATAGCCTAGGGTGTCTACTTTTAAAAAATATATGGGTTGATGGGGTAAAATACACTGTCTGGTTTCAAATATGTCCCAAATGGGACATGGGTGCAGGCGGTCTGCATGTAAAAATTTCAAGTTGGAAAACAAAAAACTGCACCTCACAAATTTGGCATTTTAGCCCCCAAACAACCCAACAAACCTATGCATGGGTGGTATCCCTGTACTCAGGAGAAATAGTAGAATCTATTTAGCATGTTTTTTCGTTCGCTATTGTCGATGAGGAGAAGTTGTTTCAAATAAAAACAAAGAAATTTGTGTATTTTTTTTTTTTTTACCATATTTTATTTTATTTTTTTAATAATATGATAAGATATGATCAAAAATATGGCATCCATAGAAAGCCCTTTTTGTCCCGATAAAAACAATATATAATATGTGTGGGTACAGCAAATGACGAAGAAGAAAATTACTGCTAAACACAAACAGCACAGAAATGTTAAAATAGCCATTGTCCAGAAAGGACAAAAATGTTTCAAAGGCTCTGTCCTTAAGGGGTTAAGCGTCTGTATTTAAATGTGTGATTATGTTATTTCCTACTGTATCTAATTAAAGACACAGAGGCTCCTATTATGCATATCTCCTTCTTTAATTCCCTCAGCAGCAAAGAAGAGAGTTTAACAGAAAAAACCTTAACCAATCAGAATGTATCATAATAACCCCCTCCTTATTTAAAGGTCTGTCTTCTCCAGCACTTGTTCTTTGCTGCCTTCCTTGTAATTCCTTGTTCTTTGCTGCCTTCCTTGTAATGTACAAATAAGCAGTATATGATAAGTACAGGAATCAAAATTCCTGTACTTATCGTATACTGCTTATTTGTACATTACATTCAACCTTTTGACTTTTATTTAGACTTCCTAACTTATTTTACTCTTATGGGGTCGGTTGTGTCCCCTTCCCTCAGTTTTCCATTTCTTCTACACGGTTTCCTACTTTACGGACAATTTCATTGTTCTTTCACATGTATTTAGTATTTTTTTTTTGTCTATTTTTGGTTTGCTTCTGCATTTTGGCTGCTGCGTATGCGCAGCCATTTTGTTGTAGCCCCGACCGCATTTATTCAAATTTTTGCCTGAATTCGACTATTCAGCAAATTAACCACTCCCACCATCCTTTTTCCTGCCATTTTTTGGTGCAGTTTTTTTACTGCGACTGACACGAAACCGTGCTGCTGCTCGTTTTTCCCTTGCTCCTTGGTATTCTGCTCACTAGGTTGCCTCAGAAGCCGGTCACTGATTGTTTCCCATCATGTCTTCCCATGATCCATGATCACACCCTGCTTGACGCCACTAAGGCAAAGTCAGTGACCCAAGCAATGCATTCTGCTATGGGCTTAATGTCTTCAACCATCGCCCAGTCCATTTCTTCTGCCATAATGAAATTACAAAATCCTGGACCCCAACAGGTTTTTATCTACGCAAGGTACAAGGGTGTCCCCTTCACTAGAAAGGTACAAAGTTTTCTAAAAAGCAGAAACACATCTCTGCACATGCCTCCAAAAACGTATTGACCGGCAAGGATTATCCTTCCACAGGAAACGTGGTTGTACCAAAGCCGGGCTAAATCAGCTAGATTGTGGAAAAAGGCAAAAGCCGCCACTGAGAAATCAGACTGAATCTTACATGGAGGAGGCAGTTATTTACTCAGACATATCTGAGCCTCAGTCATCATCTGAGACAAAACCCTGGCAGGGGATCACACTACATCTGCCCTTGAGGTGACTGGTAAAGGCTTGGATACCTCTGACCCTGATACGCTCCTACACCTCGGTCCTCCGAGTGGTTCCCATCGGATAATATTAGCAACTACCTGGCCCCTTGATAAAGTGACTAGAAATAGGTTACGTGCAGAGTTTCCACTGTGCCGGACCTTGTCTGTAATACTCCAGACATTGACCCAAAAATCGTCCAATTTTTAAGTAAAACTGGCTGGAAACCCAAGAAAGTATCTAGTTTGCACTGCGTACGTGTCAAGATAAAGTACGTGACATATTGGGTCCTACCACAAAGTTGTTTGAGAATCAGCTCTGGCTGGGGACTCCTATCTAGACTTGGAGACCATGAACGGATGGGTCCAACAAATTTTCTGCCTGATAGGCAACGCCAATACGGCATTGGCGACAGAACTCTGAAAGGCTATTTTGATGAAAATTGAGAGCAACACTTACCAGTATGGCTATTACGGAGAACGGTCCCCAGGCTAAAGGGTTACTTTTCGGGGACAATTTTCAATTCGAGGCCTTAGACAAGGCCCCAACGAATTTGAAAAGAGTGTTAAGCCCTAAGAATTTTGTCCGGGCCTGCAGAACCAGAACCCGTCTGGCCGGCCACAATTTCAGGGGCCCCGCATGGGGTTCCCTAGGATTCGAGATGTCACGACAATCCTACCAGGATTATAAATCTGCTCCATCTGGGTTGTTCCCAAGAAGAGGCCGTTCATGGCAGAATCACGGCGCTCGTGGCTCCTACCAGGGTAGACGCCCATATGGTAAGTACTCCACTAACGCACCGTTTCTTTCCAACCAGGGGTAGGGGGCTGACTCAATCACAACAGACCCATGGGTCCTACATACAATAGCGGGTTATCACATAGAATTCTCTTCAACCTCATACCAAACCCTATACATATTTGGTTTTCTCCATAACACCGCATTCTGATATCCCAAGAAATTTCCACCCTCTGGGGAAAAAAGGAGCTATAACTCCCACTCAATCCCTAATCAAAATGTTATTGAATAATATATTTCTGGTACCCAAAAAAGGAGGCAGTGTACACCCAGTTATCAATCTAAAACCCCTAAATGCATTTGTAACATACCATTTCAAAAAGGAATGTATCCATTATCTCAGGGAGCTGCTCCTTCTAGGAGACTGGATAGTCAAATTGGATCTCCAGGATGCTTACTTATCAGTCCCTATTGCATCTGACCATCAACAATTCCTACAGTTCAGATGGGGTCACCAGGTTTGGGCTTTTTCATGCCTTCCTTTCGACCTCTCTTCTGCCCCTTGGTGCTTCACCAAATTGCTGAAGCCTGTAGTCACGTATGCAGACTGGGGGTGCGGATAATCATATATTTAGCCTATCCCTACTACAAGACATAGGTTTTCTTATAAACTGGGACAAATCTAATTTGTCCCCCACACAAACTATAGAATTTCTGGGGTTCACGATGAACTCTATTCAAGGATCTCTACACCTCCCTGCAACCAAAATCAAAATTATTACAAAAGATCAGGAAGGTCCTGCATTACGATACGGCATGTGGCACGTATTATCTTCCTGCTTTCTGCCTCGATCCAGACCATCTTTCCGGGCCCACTGCACTACCGGGCCCTTCAACGCCTTTCGCAACCCCTACCTTCTAGACTGATATATTATCACGAAATTTCTGTAGATTGTGAGGCGATGGGGCAATTGTCGGCTCCGTTCCAGATTTAGTAATAGATTCGGACGCAAGCTTACTTGTCTGGGGCGCGCAAATTACTTTGCATTACTTATCAACTGCCTAGAACGCCTCACAGGGAATTTTGCACTGCTCAGACTGCTAGAAGAGTTACAGGACTGTTCCATACTACTTCGTATGGACAATGTATCGGCCATAAGATACATGAATCGCCTGGACAGTACAAGATCACAGAACCTTTCCCAATTAACAACTGAATATGGTTTGTTGTGCCTCGCGCACATCATCTCAGTATGGGCCGAACACATTCTGGGTACGTCAAACCTTGGCGCGGATTGAAAGTCGTAGTATCTAAGGGATGCCAGCGACTGGCACCTACACCCATCTGTGTTCCATCAGATTCTGGACGTCGATTTGTTTGAGTCACGTCTGAACTCTCATCTTCTACTCTTCTTCAGCTGGAGACCGGATCCGGAGGCTCTAGTGACCGGTGAGCATTTACAATGCTGGCCGCCGGGCAGGCACTATGTTCTTCCCCCATTCTGTCTCATTCTGTGGGTACTACATCTTCACCACAATCAACACACAACTGTTTTGCTCACACCATGGAGGGAGATGCAACCATGGTTCCCGTCTCTTCTGGAACAGTCTGTAGACTTCCCCAGACTGTTATCTCTCATGCCAGACCTAATCTCTGATGTGCACGGCCAACCTCACCATTTGGTGACATAGGGCCAACTAGGCCTCATGGCATGGTTAGTTTAAGGGGACCCTGGTTTGTCTAGGAAGTTTCACCTACAACTTTGGGACTCTTGGAAGTAGCTTGGGCACCAGGGACTAGACGTTCCTATCTCCATGCATGGAGATGCGTTGGAGATGTTCCTATCTCCAACGCATGGGCTAGTTGGTGCCTGGGACAATGTTTGGATCCCGTTTCAGCTGCTGTGACAGATACTTCGGTTTCTTACATTTTTATTCTAATCCGGTCGGGCGTATCAAACTTAAAAGTTTACAGCTCGGCTATATCAGCGGTTCACTATGATTTTCACGGGATCCAAGCAGGTAAAATTCCAGTCACTTTTTGAATGGCATTCAGTTGCAACGTCCCCCAACACCTAGATATTCATCTCTTTGGGACATCAATGTGATCCTCAGTCTCTTTGAATATTGGCCTTATAATTGAGACTAGTCATTACAACAGCTGTCAGCGAAGTTGGTCACTTTGTGTTGTCTACTTTCTTGTAAGCGAGTGTTGGACGTTCAGGCTCTGGATCTCAACATGGGTTTTTACCTTAACGGGTGTTTCTTCTCTAGACGTACAAAGACATTTGCTGACTTTAGAGATACCACTTATTCCGATTTGTTCCTGGCACTACGCAGACCTCATTTTCCTGTGTCTTCCCCTTAGCTCAGGGCTTGACAAATTTGATTTAAATCTAGGAGCCAGCTGAAAACTTTAGGAGCCAGTACCAAACGCTGTGTCACAAAGAAAAATGCTTGGGTCCCAGTCCATAAACATATATAAATGACATACACTTATGGATACACACCATTTTTACACATACAAGCACAAAACACTTGCTCACCCACAAATACATCCATACACCTAAATGCTGACACACACTAACACATGATTTCACTCTTACATACATGCACAAACACATTAATATCCACTTAAATGCCAACACACACCTACACAGGTCGCACACACTCACACTGAGATACACTAACACATGCAGACACAAATACATACACTAACACATGATTTCACTCCTACATACATGCACAAACACATTCATATCCACTTAAATGGCAACACACACCTACACAGGTCACACACACACTGAGATACACTAACACATGCTGTCACAATTATATACACACTCTAATATGCTGATACACACACTAACACATGCAGACACAAATACATACATACACACTCTAATATGCTGTCACATTCATAAAAACAGGTGCTGAACCCACACATACATGCTAACACACATTATAATACACACACTATTTACTTACTAAACTTACAGTGGGAAGTTGGAGACAGACCCTGTATCACTGCTGAACCGGGCAGCTTGAAGTTTCCCCTCCATTTTGAGGCAGCAGTAGGACCCATCACCTCTCACACGCATCTCCTCACTGCTACAGCTACTGCCCGGTGAGAAGCAGGAACAGGAAGCCAGGGGGAGGAGCTAATCGGCAGGCTGTTCTGTGCTGCTTCTCCCACACTCTGCTCCTTATCTGATCGGTAGGTAAGGGATAGCAGAGTGTGGGACTGGGACATTGCAGTTTACTCTGCCCAAAGAGTATCCCAGGCGCCAGGATCTAGTCGCCATGGCGACCTGGCGCCCGGTATTTGTCGAGCCCTGCCTTAGCTAGATGGGTTAAATGGGTCCTTAAGGAAGCTGGTGTTGACATCTCAATATTTGGTGCCCATTCAACTAGAGGTGCTATGGCATCTAAAAGCTTTCGCACTGGGTTGTAGATTAGAGGATCTCATGAAAGCTGCAGATTGGTCACATGAATCCACATTTCGGTTGTTTTATTTTAGACCAGATCCTCATTTTACTTCTGTTGGTGTTGCTAGACTTTAAACTTGCATAATAGGAGCTGCTGTGTCTTTATTAATTCCTAGATTTTACTAGCATATGACGTAAAGTAATGATTAATAGACACGGAGCAGAGTATTATTCCCACCAGAGATATAATAGGTTGATATCCCTACCCTTTGACATGTTTATTTAAATGTAATTCATATCTTTGGTTATGGTTATAGCATCAATAATTTTATCATAAGTGCCTATAGCAGGGGTGTCCAAGTTTTTTCTGTGGTGGGCCACTTCACCAAAAATGTATGTGGGCATGGGCCACGTTCATTTTTCAATCAAAGAAAAGTATGTATATATTATATATATATTATATAGTAATGTGCAGCATCTGAATGTATCACAGACTGCACAGTAATAAAAAAACAAAACAAAAACAAAAAACCACTTCATTAAATGCACACATTCACACAAATACATGCATACAGCCACATCACATGTACACAAATACACATACATATACAAACACTTACCAAAATACAGTCACACTGACACACATATACAAACCGAGTAACACTGACACACAGACATTTTTGAACGGCGTCGAGATCTTTATACCCCTCCTCCACGGTACACTGATACACACACCCTTACATACAGTCACACTGACACAGATCCACCCTTACATACAGATCCACCCTTACATACAGATCCACACACTTCTATACAGTCACTCTTGCATACACACAGTACCTGCCCAACCACACCATTTTTCTTTTTTTGATCGGGGCGGAGATCCTCAGACCACTCCTCTGCTTTGCTGCTGGTCAGCTTCTCCCCTCCCTCTGACCCTTGCGCTGACCTCACGGGCAGGATAGATGAGGGGTTGTGTGGCTAGGACTGAGGAGCTATGTGCAGGGAACTTTGTTCCCCGACGCTCCTTCCGCACAGGTCAACAGTTGGAGGTGCGGCTACCGCTACTGAGCTCACGCGGCACCTCACTGCCAGACAGGCCGCATTTGGCCCGCACGTTGGACGCCCCTGGCCTATAGTGTTTTCAGTATGAATTCAGTACCATATACCTTTTTCTTCTTTATTGTAGTGCAATGATATGCTCGGACGCTGGTGAAGGATGAAGTTCCTGGTTTCCTATGATGTTATTGATTGTTTAATATATATATATATGTATGTATGTATTTTTGAATCTACTGTTAAATGTGTAACTCTGTGTAACTCCATTCTGGACTGGGTCCCCAGGACATACTTGAAAACGAGAGAAATCTCAATGTATTTTTCCTGGTAAAACACTTTCTAAATAAATAAATAAATAAATAAAATCTTACTTTGGTTATGACATTCTAAATTGGATTTACGAACATTAAAGCCTTACTGTATGGACTGATGTTATTCTACAAAGAAAGAGGAAGTGCTGGAGAAGACAGACCTTTATAATAAATCCTCCCCTCCTTTATATAGATACATTCTGATTGGTTAAGTTTTTTTCTGTTAAACTCTTCTTTGCTGCTGAGGGAATTAAAGAAGGAGATAAACATACTCTCCTTCGTGTCTTTATTTATCATGACTTTACGTCATATACTAGTAAAATCGAGGAATTACCGGTTTAAAATAAGTGTCTATTGTTTGAGGCTTACCATGTGTTAATTAGTTTCCCCTTGGTGGAGGTCATACTTGTCCTTGTATAAATATCTGTGCCGTTTTCAAAGAAATGTTCCGGTTCCACTCCTATACTGGTGTGTGCCCATTCCTGCGGCAGAGAATCCTTGGATCCGTCAGCATACAGCTTATTACTTGGCAGCCTTTTAAAAGGCTGCACTTGGAGGCAGAGCGGTCAATACCTGCCTGCCTCTCCAGTGGGTAGAGTACTCTGTGATTGCCCTGGCTTTGGTCACAGTATGTACACAGCCCCTTCAGCCTCACTTGGCAACCGAGACCAGCATCCTGGGGGAGATGGTCACTGGCTTGACCCCGGTCTCAGCAACATATACATACACACTTTTTTGGGGGGGGATAATGGATCTTCAGATCAGGGATACTTAACCTGTACATCCAACACAACAATGGATTTTACAATATACAAAGTGGGCAGTTCTGTTTGTAGTATGCTAACAAATGCTTTGTAGTTTGCTGGATTTTAGATTCATAAGCATTAAGCATGCATTTATTATCAATATTAAGTTGAAACCATTGTATATTTAAGAAAAAATATTTTTATACTTTTTTGTGATGGCCGTCACTCACCAGTCAAGTGCTCCCGTCCGGGTTTCACGCCACATTCTTGAAAAAACAAGTCCGTTTCAGGATCAACAACCAGTAAGACTGTTACATCCCCCCCTGACTTTATTTCATCTACCACATCTGCATGTGGTTTTCCAACCATGCTGACACCATTCACCTAAAAAGAAAAAAATTGTGAGTCTGCATGTACCCATGAGAACCAGAGGGAATAGTTATTCAAACTAAACTACAAACCACAAATGAAAAAAAGTCTTAAAAAAAAAAAAAAAAAAAAAAAATGTGGAAGGTAGAGTTAAGCAGGAAAAAACAATTACATTTAAAACCAACCAAGACAGGGCTCGACAAATACCGGGAGCCGGGTCGCCATGGCGACTAGAATCTGGCAGCTACATTGTCCCACACTGCTGCTCGTTATCTACCGATCAGATAACTGGCAGTGTGTGGGAGGAGCAGCACAGACCGTATCTCCAGAAGGATATTGATACTTTGGAGAGAGTTCAGAGAAGGGCTACTAAACTGGTTCATGGGTTGAAGGATAAAACTTACCAGGAAAGGTTAAAGCATCTTAACATGTATAGCTTGGAGGAAAGACGTAACAGGGGGGATATGATAGAAACATTTAAATACATAAAGGGAATCAACACAGTAAAGGAAGAGAGTATATTTAAAAGAAGAAAAACTACCACAACTAGAGGACATAGTCTTAAATTAGAGGGGCAACGATTTAAAAGTAATATCAGGAAGTATTACTTTACTGAGAGGGTAGTGGATGTATGGAATAGCCTGCCAGCAGAAGTGGTAGGTAAACACAGTCAAGGATTTTAAGCATGCGTGGGATAGACACAAGGCTATCCTAGCTATAAGACCGGGAATGGGGGACTAATAAAAGTACTCAAAAAAAAAAAAATTGGGCAGACTAGATGGACCGAATGGTTCTTATCTGCAGACACATTCTATGTTTCTATGTTTCACAGAGCAGCCAGCAGATAACTCCTCCCCCGGATTCCTGCTCCTGCTGCACACCAGGAAGCAGGAGGAGACACATGTGAGGAGTGACCCCACCAAACTTCCAAATGCAGGATCTATTGGAGGGAAAACCTCCTGCTGGCCTCTCCTCTGCCTCCAACTAAATAGAGTGTGTATTAGCATGTATGTTTGGGTTCCGCACCGGTTTTTTGAATGTATCAGAATCTGTGTGACAGCATATGTAAGTGTATCAGCAGATTAGTACGTATATTGTGCATATTACTGTATATTGCATAGTTAATATTTGTTATTGCTTTTCTGTCTAGTCTTTGCATGGTGCTTTGATTTTCCTACCCTTAATCTAAAGGCCCTTGCACTTCCCCCGTTTTTTGCTCTCAACCTATGGAGCCTCATTCCCTCTAGATTTTTATTCTTGCGAGCAGGGTTCTCTACCTCATGTACAAGTCTGATCTAGTTTGTCTAACTTGGTACAGAGCATAGAAGGGAACTACATACTAAGTGCTACATAAATTGTTGGCGCTGTATAAATAAATGATAAATTTAATGCCTCAGGGCCATGATTTTATCTCCCCCCCTCCCCCCAATTTTTATGCCCTACAAGGTCTCCTCCACTCTCCGGAGGCCTTTCACCAGCTTTGGCCAGCCTCGGTATCACCTGCCGGTTGCGAGACAGGCTTCGGCCTACCTCAGAAAATTTTTAGGCCTGAATTTCGGCACGTTTTTAGCTTTCTTTCATCCTTGGTTATACTGCAGCCACCCTGCCTCCTTAGATTAGCTTGCTGCATGTATGTTTTCACTATCATTGGCCTGTCAGACTTCCCCAACAGCTCTCACAGGCCTCATGCGCTCCTTTTTCCCCCTCACGTTTCCTTACGTCTGATTCACTGTTAACAGATGTTATTTCAATATGCTGCACTTATGGATTGCCATGTATACTACTGCAATGCCTGCACGAGGGGAATCCCTCCTCCTGATACTGCAGCCCACTGCTTGCAACCTGTAGAGGGTGACCCCCTTTTTTTTTTCCACGCAGTACAACTGCACAGAGCCAGAGGGTGACCCCCTCATTGCCATTTCATTACAGTGGCTAAGTGGGTGAGCTACACATGCAGTGAAACTGCAGAGCCAGAGGGCGACCCCCTCAGTACTGAATATTTATTATTTCTGGTTAACTGGAAAGTGACCCCTCAGTTGGTCACACGTCACAATGCCACATTGGGGTGACCCTCCACGCCACCGTGGCTATTAAAAGGTACTTACCTGTCGGGTGACCCCCTTCAGTGCTACTGGGTGACCCCACTGTCTCCCATTTTTGGCTCTCAGGTGATGCTTGGGTTTCAAGCATCACACAGGCTGTCCTGTGACACCTTTGAGATCATCGCCAAATATCACACCGGCGACTCATTTCCAGGGTCCTCTAGCATGCCTTTCCATTCAGATCAGACTCAGCACTCCTATGTCCATGAGTCAGTCACCCGGGACAGCTCTACCCAAGATTCACCTGTCTAAATCCTAGATACTACCGGTCTCCCCATGTTTGAGCTTAGGAACCTGTGACACCCACATTCTGCGGAATGGTCCCCCCGGCTCATATTGACGAATTCCTTCGCTACTTGCTCAGTTGGCAACTGGACAAGGAGGTTCGGCAGAAACTCTGGGCGGAATGTCCCAGACCAACACCACCGGACAAGGTGTCTCACACCGCGGACTTTGACCCGACCTTCGCCACTTTCATGGCCAGGAGTGGCAGGGATCCCACGAAGGGCCTGGAACAGGGTCTACACGTGGCTCAGGACAAACTGCTGGATGTCTCTGGCCCTCTGACGCAGATTTTTCTGGATGGCAGGTGAAGCCCTCATGGATGGTGCATCCCTTGACCCTCAACTGACCAAAAAATGGGCACAATGCGTCCTTTGCCTCCTGGGCAACGCAAACTCTGCAGTGTCCACTGAACGCCGGAAGGCAGCTTTATTCAGGCTTGACAACCGGTTGGTGGAATTGGCTCCCAAGGAGTTGGGCCCAGAGGCCAACGGATTTCTGTTCGGGGACAAGTTTCTGAAGAAATTGAATCGGCATGTGAACATTTTCACCTCATTGAACAACGGCCAAACTTCTATGAGACAGGTCTTTCGATGGGGCGGTTTTTCCCAGAGAGCTGGTCCGCAGAGGGGCCGTGCCACCAGAAGAATGGCCTTCATGGGCTCCACGTCCCGCTTTCCCGAGACTACGCCCGCCTACAGATTCCAGGGCCACTCCGTCCCGTGGAGCACCCCGGTTCAGGGGATCTTCCTCACATAGAGCGAAGTTTCAGTCAGGTAAGACCCTTTCCAGTTCTTCCTCATATTCCTATTTCTGGCAGATTGTGCCTTTTTCTTCCTGGTTGATGGCCATCACCTAGGACCCTTGGGTCCTCCAAACCGTGACAGGGTTCCGTATAGAGTTCTCATCCCCGCCGGTACGGCGCACCTTTGTTCCACCCCTACACATGAATTTGGGGGCAATAGATCTTGTGAACGAGGAACTCTACTCGTTTCGTTCCAAAGGTGCCATAGAACATGCTGGCTGACCCTTTTTCCTGAGCAACATGTTTCTTGTAAGAAAGAAATCTGGGGAGTTTCAGACGGTTATATTTCAGTGGCTCGGGCATCTCTGGAAATTCAACTGCCTTCCTTTCAGCGCTGTGCGCTCGAGGCGTTAGTTCTATTATCAACCTGGACAATATTCTTCTGATATCCTGATGGCTATCATTTTTTCTTTCAGCGTAATATCATCCATCACGACCTTGAGCTGCTTTGGTGTATTTTCTTTTCAGAAAATGCACTTCGTTTTCTGGTTCATCTGTGTTTCTCCTGATCGGCACATTTAAAAAAAGAGAGGCAGTGATTGCTGGGTCCTTATATAGGCTCTTTTCTGTTTCCTGATTGGTTGTTTGACCATCAGCATGTTAACTGCTTTGCTGCTGGAGGTTATTCAGTAAAGAAGGTTTATGCAAATACGAAGCCTCCTGTCTTGCCATAAAATTCAGATGATTTCTACACCAAGGCTAGAATAATCCCCAATATATTGAGCATATATCTGTTTCAGTGATGGTGTTTACACAACTGTGACCAAAACTACAATATATAAATGTACTGCCTGGTGTGGGCTGAGTCAGCTCAATTGACCAGTCAATACTGATATTGTATTGTAGAATTACAAGGCATTGAGTGTGGCCGCCCTACAGGACTTGTTGTTCCGCAAGGGATTAAAAAAAGAAAAAAAAAAAAAAGAAGATTGAATGATTGCCACATTGGTGAACCTAGATCAAGGGGAAGATGGACCAAGCAGCCCAGAATGCCCCCTTGAGTCCTGGGCAAAATGGGCATCCAGCCCCAACAGAGTAGCAGGACACTGTCAGCTTGAGGGTCCGGGGTTGCCTGGCAGCATATGGAGCAAACCCTGCGTTGTGGGGACCTTGGGTCCGTTCAAAACACAGCGTCCAGCTACAGCCTCAAGGTAACGCGCCAAACCTTCAACGATGCTACAAGAGACTGATTGATTTTTACAAGACTTTGAAAGACAGTGCTAGTTGAATCAAATAGCTTCAAGGAAATTGGTCATTATCCTGGTGGGAATTTTGTCCGGCCTCCCGGCGGATGTTTTATTGGGCAATGACTTGTGACTGATAGAGAGCCACTTTGTGCCCCTTGGCCCCAATACCGCTTAACCCAGGATTTGTCTGGCGGTCACCAGGAGTCAAGCAGCAGCAACCACCGAACCCATCCAGGGAACCCAGGTAAGACCAGGTAACTCCGACCCCCCCTACCCTTGACAAGCCCCTTCCATGGCCCCCTCAAGACTACTTCAAAACGCTAACCTTGACTGATGCCACCTTACGGAAGTATATAGAGGGCTTAGTAGGTAGCATCTCCGATCAGATAGTGTGGACGGGTTATTGTATCGCTCTAACCTAGGGAAGCCCCAAGGGCAAGTGGCCGTGCCCCAGGTCTAACTCATAGTCCCTGCTCGGTACAGAGTCCCCTTGTTGCACCTTGCCCACAAAGCTCCCCTAGCCGGACACCTCAGGGTCTGCAAAACTATTAACAGGCTCTCCCACTGGATTGTCTCAGGCAGTGGCAACCCATTGTCGCACCCGTGATGTCTGCCAGCAACACAGTAAGTCAGCGCGTCGCGCACCCACCCAGTCAGCGCGTCGCGCACCCACCCAGTCAGCGCGTCGCGCACCCACCCAGTCAGCGCGTCGCGCACCCACCCAGTCAGCGCGTCGCGCACCCACCCAGTCAGCGCGTCACGCACACACCCAGTCAGCGCGTCACGCACACACACGCGTCACACACCCAGTCAGTCAGCGCATCGCACACACACACACACGCGCAGGGCTTGACAAATTTAATTTAGTTTAAGGAGCCAGCTAAAAAATTTAGGAGCCAGACAATGGCACATCACAATATCATAAACGCACCGAGACAGTTGCATACACCCACCTCACATACACAGCCAGTTACATTCACACACGCCACATACAGTCAGTTACATTCACACACACACACCACATACAGTCAGTTACACACACACAGTCAGTTACATTCATACATACATAGCCAGTTACATTCACTCATACATACATACATAGCCAGTTACATTCACTCATACATACATACATAGCCAGTTACATTCACTCATACATACATATATAGCCAGTTACATTCACACATACATACATATATAGCCAGTTACATTCACACATACACAGCCAGTTACATTCACACATACATACACAGCCAGTTACATTCACACATACATACACAGCCAGTTACATTCACACATACATACACAGCCAGTTACATTCACACAAACATACATAGCCAGTTACATTCACACAAACATACATAGCCAGTTACATTCACACAAACATACATAGCCAGTTACATTCACACATACATACACAGCTAGTTACATTCACTCATACATACACACAGACCAAAGAACAAAAATGTATTTCTTACGGTGTCCTCCCTCCCTGCTGCTTACCTCATTGCAGGGGAGGGGGACATTTATGCTGGAGCCCGATCTTCTTTTGGTTCCTGCTAAGTGCCGTGTTGTCACGTAACAATTGGCACTACAACGTGTTGCGCGAGGGGGCGGAGCTTACAGTCTGTGTGATCCGCACAGACTTTCTCCCCTCGCGCTGAAAGTAAAACGGATGGCAGCCGGCAAGGGCTCCTTGTGACAAACAGCACCTGGGCGCCAGGTCTAATTTCCTGGTCGCCATGGAGACCTGGGGTTTGTCGAGCCCTGCACACGCGTCACACACCCAGTCAGTCAGCGCGTCGCACACACAGTCAGCGCGTCGCACAAACACAAGCGTCACACACCCAGTCAGCGCGTCGCACAAACACACGCGTCACACACCCAGTCAGCGCGTCGCACAAACACACGCGTCACACACCCAGTCAGCGCGTCGCACAAAAACACGCGTCACACACCCAGTCAGCGCGTCGCACACACACACGCGTCGCACACCCAGTCAGCGCGTCGCACACACACACGCGTCGCACACCCAGTCAGCGCGTCGCACACACACACGCGTCACACACCCAGTCAGCGCGTCGCACACACACACGCGTCACACACCCAGTCAGCGCATCGCACACACACACGCGTCGCACACCCAGTCAGCGCGCCGCACACACGCGTCGTACACCCAGTCAGTGCGTCGCACACACGCGTCGCACACCCAGTCAGCGCGTCGCACACACGCGTCGCACACCCAGTCAGCGCGTCGCACACACGCGTCGCCCACCCAGTCAGCGCGTCGCCCACCCAGTCAGCGCGTCGCCCACCCAGTCAGCGCGTCGCCCACCCAGTCAGCGCGTCGCCCACCCAGTCAGCGCGTCGCCCACACACGTGTCACACACCCAGTCAGCGCGTCGCACACACACACACACGTCACACACCCAGTCAGCGCGTCGCACACACACACACGTCACACACCCAGTCAGCGCGTCGCACAAAAACACGCGTCACACACCCAGTCAGCGCGTCGCACACACACACGCGTCGCACACCCAGTCAGCGCGTCGCACACACACACGCGTCGCACACCCAGTCAGCGCGTCGCACACACACACGCGTCGCACACCCAGTCAGCGCGTCGCACACACACACGCGTCACACACCCAGTCAGCGCATCGCACACACACACGCGTCGCACACCCAGTCAGCGCGTCGCACACACACACGCGTCGCACACCCAGTCAGCGCGCCGCACACACGCGTCGTACACCCAGTCAGTGCGTCGCACACACGCGTCGCACACCCAGTCAGCGCG
Source organism: Pelodytes ibericus (assembly GCA_036172795.1). Lineage (NCBI taxonomy): Eukaryota > Metazoa > Chordata > Amphibia > Anura > Pelodytidae > Pelodytes > Pelodytes ibericus. Next base: position 170,086,953 of record CM069862.1, read on the forward strand.
TCGCACACACGCGTCGCACACCCAGTCAGCGCGTCGCACACACGCGTCGCCCACCCAGTCAGCGCGTCGCCCACCCAGTCAGCGCGTCGCCCACCCAGTCAGCGCGTCGCCCACCCAGTCAGCGCGTCGCCCACCCAGTCAGCGCGTCGCCCACACACGTGTCACACACCCAGTCAGCGCGTCGCACACACACACACACGTCACACACCCAGTCAGCGCGTCGCACACACACACACGTCACACACCGTCAGCGCGTCGCACACACGCGTCACACACCCAGTCAGCGCGTCGCACTCACCCAGCGCGTCACACACACGGGTCACACGCCCCGTCGGCCAGCGCGTCACACACACACGTCGCCCACGCCCCGTCGGCCAGCGCGTCGCCCACGCCCCGTCGGCCAGCGCGTCGCCCACGCCCCGTCGGCCAGCGCGTCGCCCACGCCCCGTCGGCCAGCGCGTCGCCCACGCCCCGTCGGCCAGCGCGTCGCCCACGCCCCGTCGGCCAGCGCGTCGCCCACGCCCCGTCGGCCAGCGCGTCACTGGAAAATGTGTCATTTGGATATTAGCCCACAGGTGATGTCAAAAGCAGGAGACTCCACAGACACATTTAAAAACACATTTTTCTCCAAATGTAGGCATTTACTTGTAATTTTGCCAACACAAAGTTTAGATCATTTTCAAATAATTTTTTATTCTCTACATTGCCAGTAAAAGAGTGTTAATGTGATACAGTGCCTTTAAACAGCTGAAGGCAGAGGTGCAAAGCAAGATAACCCCTCAGTTGAATGGGACTCAGCCATTAGGTGGATTACTGGATTGCAGCTTTACTGACTTATGCGAAGAACACACAGAACATACGACATGGTGGGGTAAAGTTCAGTGGGTATTAAAAGCATTATTAAACACACACACCAGACAATCAATTTTCCAAAATGCAACTAGAATTCAAACCATGGCCACTAAAAAAAACAAAACACAAAATCAGAATATCAACTCTCTGGATCAATTTAAATACAAAAAGTCATACTGACTTTGCCAGAGGCCATGCTTTATACAAGCTGAACTTAAATTAGAGTAATACAGTTTTAAAGGAGTTTGTTTACAACAAATGTAAATTGAAGCATGAACATCCATCAGCACAGCTTACTGTAGAGACTCAAATAGTGGCAATACGTTTCAACTCAATGGACCAAAAGGACTCCTTGCAAAAGTCTGTACAAATTATTCTTGTGTTTCTGTCTAACAAATCAGGATTCACATCCCTCCCCTATGTGGCATCATATGTTTTACTTAGACATGCTTGTACAGTCATGTTAATCCTACATTAGTTAATTTGTCATTGGGATTTACTATACTAGATATTGCATTGCGGTTTCAAATATAGGTTTCTAGATAATCCAATTTCAAACAGGTCAAATATACTGTATTGGTTGGTCCTTTTGGTGAAGGATGGTACATGTTTTTTGTGACTTGTTCTACATCAAATAAAAAAAGAAAAAAAGAAAAAAAAAAAAAAAATATATATATATATATACTAACCTTGCGTCTTGAATGCAACGTTTTGTACCCAGCACAGATATGTTCAATTAGCTACACCTGCAACAATGGCTATAGAGAATAGTAACGTACCTCTAGAATTCTGTCTTTGGGGAGAAGTCCTGCCTGTTCTGCAGATGATTCAGGATCAACAGCTCGTACAAATTGACCTGGTTGGGTCTTATCACTGTGCAAGTTGAATCCATATCCATTAGATGCCTTCTTCATGGAACAGAGCCTAGGTCGTAAGGCCTTCTGAGGGCCATAAGACAACCGGTTACAAAAACAAAAAGCCACACGTTAACTGATGTCCTAAACAGTTACCAGAATGACCCCTAGCACCCCTTACCCATATTTTAAGCCGTTGAATAACATTTTCAATTACCCATGTCAAAGCAAGATCCCCCAATCTAAAATACCTTAAGAGATCTGTCAAACTTCAATCCAGAATACATCTGTAATCATGGTTGAATATATTAATCAGTGTTCTGTAACTTGAATATTTGTGTTTTAATGGTGTATTTTTATTTCACTTTGTACCCTTTTGTAACAATGCAATGTTTGTAGACCCAAAATATAAGTGAAAACAAGAGAAATCTCAAAGTATCCTTCTGGGTAAAATAAGTTCTATTCAATAAGCTAATAAGACCAACTTTCTACCATAAACTGTTACCATTTGCTTTGACAGAGGTAGAGGGCTAATGAGTTTTGTATTGTGCAGCACTTATTGTACAAAAGTACATCAAGCGATGAGCTGATCTCTGTAGGCTAGTTACATTTGGGCATAGATGGCCATTGGATGAATTCTATTTTCTGTAATTGATTGTACACGAGGCGTGATATATTACACAAATGTCAGCTCAAATGCACATAGAGACTGAGTTTAGAAAGAGGTTTGTTCATCAGGAGTTTCTTCCAAAGTCAGCATTTAAGACTGCTTGGGGCTCAGGGGGAAAAAAAAAAAAGTTTTACAATGCAGCCAAAAAGTCCCCACAAACTGACAAAATTCCCCACATACATAAGATTTTGAAAAAGATGCTCCCTCACAAACACTGGGGCTTTTCCACTGAGGTAAACGGATTCTCGACATTCATTTTGTCATCAGCTCTAGAAGACTGGAGTCAAGCCATCAGACACTTTCAAAACGGTGGTCATGCTAACAGACAGGATTTTTCACATAGGCAACACACACAATCTACACACAACAAATTAAATAATTATTACACTTGCCAGAGTTGTCACATATGCATCACACTCTGATATGTTTGCAAATGTCAATTTTTGGCAAAGGGCTTAAATATGATGATACCTTTACATTTTGATAGTAAAATCATAAAATATTGAAGATTTTGTAGAGTGTGATGCATATGTGACAACTCTGGCAAGTGTAATAATTATTTAATTATTTGTTGTGTGTAGATTGTGTGTGTTGCCTATGTGAAAAATCCTGTCTGATGGCTTGACTCCAGTTCTACAAGAGGAAGTGATGAGGCCACATAAAAACTGTTAAGCTGGGAGGAGATTGAAATAGGCAGAGTTGCACACAAGCCTAATGCAGCTAAGCTGCATTCACCCATTTCTATACAACCATATTTATACTACACAAGAGGTCAGCAAAAAAAATGTTTCAGAAAACTTAAATGAATAAACAATATGTATGCCATGGAGGAGTGTCATTTGTAGATCGTGTCTGTTGGCAGCAATTCCTTGGATACATGGCATCACTTGGTTGTGTGACAACAGTACCATCAGGCCACTGCAGTGGAATAATTACTTCCCAAACCGAACCCTCTTATTTCCAATCACACAGTAGACTTCAAAAAGGCCAGACTGGAAGCAGGCTATGGCAGTAAACTGGGTTTTATGGATTCTGGGAATGCCAAACACTTTCAAAGTTCACCGTAAAGAGAGTGAAAAAGCTTAACTCAGTTATCCAAGATGCTACTTTGACATTCAAGTTAATTACACCTACCGTCTCAAGAGGTTCAGTCAGATGTTCAACCACCTAGTAACCACATAGGAGTAGATCAGCGAACTGGGTAAAAACCAAGGTGCTCATATTCGATACAATAAGGCTACGGGATACCTTCATTAAAAAAAAAACCCTCAACTGTAGGAATCCGTGCTAAATTGGGTATAATGCAAAATCTATTGAAACGTTGTAAAATAATGAATTCCCTCACATAGCCCCCACCCCAGAATGGCCTCGATTGTAATTTGCTAAATACCTGCCAAGGTGTGGAGGTAAACACAGCGTTTAAAGAGGTCCACGACCAGCAGCCACATCGATCTCTTATAGCCCACGTCATCCTGCTAACCATATTTAAAGTGACCCACATATTTCATTTCCGCTGTTAAGAATCTCGCACAATATGCTCAGAAACGTATTAGCAGTCCTGATCCCATTAAAAAAAAAAAAAAAAAAAAGTAAACCAACCGACCTGATTACCACTTATTTCATTGGCCGTCACCCCCGTCTCCACCTCCAATATGAGCTGCTCTGTGGCTGCCCGAATCTTACTGACCACCTGTTGATGCCCGAGTTCCTTCACGTCGTCCCCGCATACCCGTATGAGACGATCACCAGCACGTAGCCCTGATTTCTCTGCAGGAGAGCCGGCCTCCACCAACCGTACGAACTGGCCCTGGCGAGCCTTCTCACTATGCAGATGAAACCCATAGCCCGAAGGGCCTTTTTCCAATACACAAACTCGTTCCTGAAGCATATTACCTTCACCCATCTAGAGCGACACAGCATCTGCAAGGCGCGATATTTATAATGTTCGTGGGACGCAAGGGGTGACAAGCGGGTAAGCAGACCAATCAGAAGGCGGAGCATAAACAAAGACGCACTTACGATTGGCTAAAAAAGAATTGCGATTAAGCAAAATACGTCAAAGTAGAAATGCATACATAGAATAAAGTTTAATCACCGTAAAAGTCGTCACTCACAGTATCGAAATTGCATTATGACACCACAGGAAAAATGTAAATGTTATCCGGTAATAATGAGTTAGCGTTACAAATTAATCACTACAGGCAAAACCTTAGTAATGACCTGTTGAAACCGGTGAGGTGGAATACTTGCACACTGAACCCTCAGATTATCTGAGTCAGATAGCATAAATATTATGAGACCCGAGAGCCCATATAGTGTGATTATGACTAGGGCTTTCTTGCCATGTCCAAAAATATTTTACATACTCTGTACAATATCATACCTTCCAACATTTGGAATGGCCAAAGTGGGACAGTTTGGTTTTCAGGGGGAGAGGCTGAAGGCGTGGCGAGTGAGGTATTTATGCATTGTGGCCAATTGTGCGTGATTTATTATACCTCTAATGGTACATATTAATATCATTTGGTAAACCAGTTAAGATAATAACGCATTTTATTAACAAAAACTAATATATAAGTACATCTAAAGAAAAAAGACAGCATCCTAAATAAGACCCAAATATACAGCAAATTGCTAAAATATTTAATACTTTAATAAAATCGTTATAGTGTCCGTATAAGCTAAGCATACACCCCAACTACCAATTTGGGGGGTTTGTCCCTCCAAGCCCCATCTCTGTCCCACTTTTTGGGACGCAAATTCGCAGTCCTGATAGGTATTCCTAAAAAAATACTGGCCATAGACATGGGCAGAGCCACAACAGGGTGGAGCAACAAAGGGTGAAGCCACTGAGGGGTGGATCCACTAATTGTCCCTTTCAGATTAAGCTTCAGGCTCCTTGGTTCAAGTACCGACTGCCTGGAGCTGTTTATTATGCCAGGATTTTGCCCCTCAATATGCCATTTAATATGCCAGGATTTTGCCCCTCAATGTGCCAGGATGTTGCCCCTCAATATGCCATTTAATATGCCAGGATTTTGCCCCTCCAATATGCCATTTAATATGCCAGGATTTTGCCCCTCAATATGCCATTTAATATGCCAGGATTTTGCCCCTCAATATGCCATTTAATATGCCAGGATTTTGCCCCTCTAATATCCCAGGATTGTGCCCCTCAATATGCCAGGATTGTGCCCCTCAATATGCCAGGATTGTGCCCCTCAATATCCCAGGATTGGGCCCCTCAATATCCCAGGATTGGGCCCCTCCAATAGGCCCAGGATTGGGCCCCTCCAATAGGCCCAGGATTGGGCCCCTCCAATAGGCCCAGGATTGGGCCCCTCCAATAGGCCCAGGATTGGGCCCCTCCAATAGGCCCAGGATTGGGCCCCTCAATATCCCAGGATTGGGCCCCTCAATATCCCAGGATTGGGCCACTCAATATCCCAGGATTGGGCCACTCAATATCCCAGGATTGGGCCACTCAATATCCCAGGATTGGGCCACTCAATATCCCAGGATTGTGCCACTCAATATGCCCGGATTTTTCCCCTCCAATATGCCAGGATCCTGCCACTCAATATGCCCGGATTCCCCCCCCCCCCCCCCCAATATTCCAGCATTGTGCCACTCAGAATTCCAGTATTGTGCCCCTCAATATGCTAGGATTTTCCCACCCTCCTCCCCCAGACCCCAGTACTTACCTCCTTGCTGCTGTCCTTACGGTAGCGCCAGCCCTGCCTCTTTGGTACATACGGAGGGTACGAAGGGAGAGATGGTGAACTCCCCTAGGAAAGGCTTCATTTTAAGCCAGGTAAGTCATAAAAGAAAAAATAAAGGTAAAAAACACTCAAACCCTGTACTTATGCAGGGGGGTCCTATTTAGGCACTCTGATGAAAATCCTGTCCTATCAGCTGCGAGAGGAGGAGCTAACCCATATGTTAATGCTGCCATGGATAGCCTGGAAACAAAGATTTTCAGCAGGGTTGATGTTCCTAAAGGGTTTAGCCAAATGGCAAAGGATTTAGCTAAACTAGAAAAATGGTCAGAGCCAGGGCTGATCCTGGGCGGGTGCACAGGTGGCACCACGCCCAGGCGCACGGGAGGAGAGGCGCTGAAGCAGGGAGCTCTCTCCCTGCCGTCCTTGTTAAGCCAAGCACAGCGAGACAGGTGCAAGCTCCACCCCCGTCGCGTTCTGTGATTGGCTGCTGCAGGGAGGAGGACGTTCTCTAGAGTATCTGCCAAGGCAGGACACTTGCATCTTCTGCCGGATGCGGTGTTCTGCCTCTAAAGACACCATAGAGAACGTCCTCCTCCCTGCAGCCAATCACAGAACGCGACGGGGGCGGAGCTTTCCCCCGTTGCTCTGTGCTTGGATTAACAAGGAGGAGGAGGTGCCAACAGTTTTTTGGGGGGGGGGGGGAGGGTTAAAATAAAAAAAATAAAGAAGGTGTGGAAGTGTATTTGTGTGTCAATGTGTATAACTGTGTGTTTTACTGTCTGTGTAAGTGTGTGTGCATGAGTGTCTGTGCAAGTGTATCCACATGGAGGGCACCAGCCCCCAACAAGCTGGCGTCTATTTCCCACCTCCTGCACTCAGCGTGCGTAGAGTGAAGACTGTGCTGAGGAGACGGCCGGGGACGCGAGAGCAGCAGCAGCAAGGTGAGTACTGGGGAAGGCAGGAGAGGAGATTATGCTTTTATTGGGTAAACTAACTGTGGCATATTGGCTGTAGCCTATTAATTGGCAAACTCGCATTGGTATATAAATGGGGAAACTGTCTGTGGCATATCAATGGGCAAATTGGCTGTTGAATATTAATGGACAAATTGGCTGTGGCATATTAACCCCTTCGTGACGTTAGGACGTACTATGCCGTCCTGACTTTAAGTGCCTTAAAGTCGTTAGGACGGCATAGTACGTCCTGTACTAAACAGCTCATCGCGGCTGTTGGCCATTTGGGACGCAAGCACCATGCGTCACGAAGGCGTTAATGGGCAAAATAACTGGCATATTGACTATTGCTTATGTTAATGGCAAAGTGTACCCTAAGTACACCTCTGCAAATGGGCTGCCCATGTGCTGCTTTGCTGCCTCTCAGAGCCAGCTCTGCAGATCGGCTCCATGTTTCCCTCAGTCAGCGCTTTCTGCTCTTTCCGTGCACAGTGATGACTTAGAGCGTCGGAACATAACGGTCAGAGTCATCACTATGTGCGGGGAGATCAAGGCAGCGCTAATTGAGTTCTGAGATGAGGTCAGTAGGGGGCATGGAAAAGGGACATGGGAAGAGACAATTACATGGTAGGTACGAGGTATAGGAGAAAGATATGGGGGAGTGACAGACATATTAAAGGCACAGAGGAGACAGACAGACATGAGGATCATGGAACAAAGAGTCAAATAGAGGGTATGGGGTGAGTGGGGGGAGAAAGATACACATGGGGTTATGAGGAGGGAGAGAGAGACATGGGGAGACAGATACATGGGGGTTATGAGGAGTTAGAGAGACATGCAGGAGATATACATGGGGATATAGGAGGAGAAACAGACATGGGGAACAGAAAGATAGACATGGAAAAAGATATAAGGGATGAGGGGAGAGACAGACATGGGGTATGAGTGGAGAGAGAGACAGACATGGGGAATGAGTGGAGAGAGAGAGAGAGAGACATGGGGAATGAGTGGAGAGAGAGACATGGGGAATGAGTGGAGAGAGAGACATGGGGAATGAGTGGAGAGAGAAAGAGAGACATGGGGAATGAGTGGAGAGAGAGAGAGACATGGGGAATGAGTGGAGAGAGAGAGAGACATGGGGAATGAGTGGAGAGAGAGAGAGAGAGACATGGGGAATGAGTGGAGAGAGAGAGAGAGAGACATGGGGAATGAGTGGAGAGAGAGAGAGAGAGACATGGGGAATGAGTGGAGAGAGAGAGAGAGAGACATGGGGAATGAGTGGAGAGAGAGAGAGAGAGACATGGGGAATGAGTGGAGAGAGAGAGAGAGACATGGGGAATGAGTGGAGAGAGAGAGAGAGACAGACATGGGGAATGAGTGGAGAGAGAGAGAGACAGACATGGGGAATGAGTGGAGAGAGAGAGAGACAGACATGGGAAATGAGTGGAGAGAGAGAGAGACAGACATGGGAAATGAGTGGAGAGAGAGAGAGACAGACATGGGAAATGAGTGGAGAGAGAGAGACATGGGGAATGAGTGGAGAGAGACACACAGACATGGGGAATGAGTGGAGAGAGAGAGAGACAGACATGGGGAATGAGTGGAGAGAGAGAGAGACAGACATGGGGAATGAGTGGAGAGAGAGAGAGACAGACATGGGGAATGAGTGGAGAGAGAGAGAGACAGACATGGGGAATGAGTGGAGAGAGAGATAGAGAGAGAGATAGACATGGGATATGAGTGGAGAGAGAGATAGACATGGGATATGAGTGGAGAGAGACAGAGACATGGGATATGAGTGGAGAGAGACAGAGACATGGGATATGAGTGGAGAGAGACACACGGCCATGGGGAATGAGTGGAGAGAGAGACACAGACATGGGGAATGAGTGGAGAGAGAGAGAGAAAGACATGGGATATGAGTGGAGAGAAAGACAGACATGAGATATGAGTGGAGAGAGAGAGACAGACATGGGATATGAGTGGAGAGAGAGACACACAGACATGGGGAATGAGTGGAGAGAGAGACACAGACATGGGGAATGAGTGGAGAGAGAGAGACAGACATGGGGAATGAGTGGAGAGAGAGAGAGAGACAGACATGGGGAATGAGTGCAGAGTGAGAGACAGACATGGGGAATGAGTGCAGAGTGAGAGAGAGACATGGGGAATGAGTGCAGAGAGAGAGAGAGAGACATGGGAAATGAGTGGAGAGAGAGAGAGACAGACATGGGAAATGAGTGGAGAGAGAGAGACATGGGGAATGAGTGGAGAGAGACACACAGACATGGGGAATGAGTGGAGAGAGAGAGAGACAGACATGGGGAATGAGTGGAGAGAGAGAGAGACAGACATGGGGAATGAGTGGAGAGAGAGAGACAGACATGGGGAATGAGTGGAGAGAGAGATAGAGAGAGAGATAGACATGGGATATGAGTGGAGAGAGAGATAGACATGGGATATGAGTGGAGAGAGACAGAGACATGGGATATGAGTGGAGAGAGACAGAGACATGGGATATGAGTGGAGAGAGACACACGGCCATGGGGAATGAGTGGAGAGAGAGACACAGACATGGGGAATGAGTGGAGAGAGAGAGAGAAAGACATGGGATATGAGTGGAGAGAAAGACAGACATGAGATATGAGTGGAGAGAGAGAGACAGACATGGGATATGAGTGGAGAGAGAGACACACAGACATGGGGAATGAGTGGAGAGAGAGACACAGACATGGGGAATGAGTGGAGAGAGAGAGACAGACATGGGGAATGAGTGGAGAGAGAGAGAGAGACAGACATGGGGAATGAGTGGAGAGAGAGAGAGACAGACATGGGGAATGAGTGGAGAGAGAGAGAGACAGACATGGGAAATGAGTGGAGAGAGAGAGAGACAGACATGGGAAATGAGTGGAGAGAGAGAGAGACAGACATGGGAAATGTTAGCAGTAGAAAGAGGAAAGTGCTCATGCCATTGTACAGAGCACTGGTGAGACATCACTTGCAGTATTGTACTCAGTAGTGGGGACCGTATCTCCAGAAGGATATTAATACTTTGGAGAAAGTTCAGAAAAGGGATACTAAACAGGTTCATTTGTTGAAGGATATAAATTACCAGGTTGGGTTAAAGCTTCTTAACATGTATAGCTTGAAGGAAAGCCGTAACAGGGTGATATGATAGAAACATTTAAATGCATAAAGAGAATCAACACAGTAAAGGAGGAGAAGAAAAACTACCATAACTAGAGGACAGTCTTAAATTAGAGGCGCAAAGATTTTAAAGTATTACTTTACTGAGAGGGTAGTGCATGTATGTAATAGCCTTCCAGCTGAAGTGGTATAGGTAAACACAGTGAAGGAGTTTGACCATGCGGGTCTATTTCTGTAGTCTCTCTCCCCTCTCATTTCTGTAGTCTCGCTCCCCCTGTAGTCTATCCAATTTCTATCCCCCATGTAGTCTCTTTCCCCCCTGTAGACTCTTTCCCATGTAGTCTCTTTTCCCCATGTAGACTCTCCCCTCCCCCCCCCTGTAGTCACTTCCCCCCCTGTAGTCACTTCTATTGCTATCCCCCTATTTTCCTCACGCGTCTGATCTCAACATCCGTACTGACTTTCGCTTTAACTAATTCGGCCGCCGCTGGAAGTCAGCAGTCAGACGAATCTGTTAAAGCGGCGATGGCCGCCGAATTAAGGTAATTCGGCCGCCGTCACCTGTTTAACTAATTAGATGGCCGTCACCACTTTAACAATTTCGTCTGACTGCTGGCTTCCGGCGGCGGTCGAATTAGTTGAAGCGGAAGTCAGCACGGATGGAGAGTGGCCGCATCTCAAAGCGGCCCCAGGGCAGACGGCCCACCGGGATTTTTCCCGGTATCCCGGTGGGCCAGTCCGGCCCTGACTGACACACATTGACCTATCTGAATGGAAAAAGTTAATGAAGGGGAATCGGCCATGCCGATGCTCCTGTCTCGGCAATAGATCCCATGTGCACAACAGAAGAGGAGACGCAGAACCACGCCGATAGCTGGTGAGGATAGACTGGAGGAAATACAACCTGAAGTCCACAATGGGAACCTGTGAACATATAGACCTCCATCAACCCTCTGCGGAGTTTACCAGCATGGGACTATGATAAACCCTTAGCCCAGACCTACACCAACCCTCTGCGGACCCTACAACTATTACAAGAGTATCTGCCTAAGGCTCTTGACTCCCAGACCTGCTCTTCATACTTTATACTGGACTATATCTTTATTTTTTGGATTTGAACTGCCTGGACTGACTCCTTCTGCCTTGACATCATGCAAAGTTATTTTTTGTCCTATGGCCATGGAACAGTAAGCAGACATGTTGTGATTGCTGTTTTATGTTGAGACTAATATCTATTTTGGATTCACGTCTGGCAGCACCCGGACATGATAAGTAGCATCTCATATCAGAAGGGGATGTCGGTGATTCCAACACAGAAGAGAACACAAGTATTCAGGCGGCAAGACCATAACACATGCACCATTTTATTCATTGTCTGTTTATATGGGGTCTGATATGCTAAAGATGTGGCACTATGAACGGAGGAATAGGGAATACTGACAGTTAGCAGGGAGAGATATAGTGTTTTAAATGGCCAAAGTCTGTTAAGTCTTGGGTTGACTGCCAAGGGAAAGGTTCAGAGACATATGCCAAGCCCAGCCCTACTTAAAGAGACCTAGGTAGAGGGGAGAGGATCTCACGAGCTAGCCCACACAATGTCCTAACAGATTTTGGGACTCACACTCTTACAACATCTCAGGCAAGGAGGAGGGTGGTCTGATTGGGTGAGGGGGTCACAGAAACCATTTTGGTTATGTTTTCAAATTTATATGGTTTACATATTTGCCAATCTGCCTAGATACCACTGGCTCAGCTGGGCCAAATTATTGGGTGATTAAGAGGGGGAAATCTGTTCTCTTTCCTCTTTCAGCAATGTTACTGTTGAGCATTATAACTGCCTCCATGACTCCCCTGCGGGAACATGGTCTTCTATTTGGGCATATGGTCAGAGGTTTTATGTGCATACCCCTGTACAGTAGCCCTACCATGTATGCTCGCTGTCAGGGCTTTTAACAGGTCAGGTAGGTGTTTTAGCACAGGGATAGTGGAGGTGTCTGGTTGCATGTTATATACGGTGCAGAGGGAGAACAGATAAAGAAACAAAGACCTAGGTATTGGAATAAAGACTTAAGGAGAGACAAATGGAATTTAGCAAAGATTTGCAGAATAGGAAAAGGGTTTGTGTTGGAACTGCAGTATGAACAAAGTGCTATAGCAGGGACTGTAGAAAAAATAAAGGTAGGGGTGGAGAGAGTTAAACAAGGTGAGAGGCCTGAGGTAAGGGTTAAGGCCAGAGGTAAGAGGTAAGTAGCTAAACAGGAACTCCCAAGAGAGGGTGAGGTCAGAGGTTGGTAGCTAAGCAGGAACACCCAGGAGGGGGTGAGGTCAGAGGTTGGCAGCTAAGCAGGAGCCCCCGAGAGCGGGTGAGGAATGAGAAGGGTAGCTATAAGACAACAACTTAGCTGAAGAAATCTTGATGCAGTCAGTGGGTCTCAGGAGATGCTGAAAATCATCCACTGAGCTGGTTGAGCCACTCAGGTTCAGATTTCCAGTTCCTGGACAGGGTCACAATTCAAATATGCTTTAAGCAGAGGATCAGGAACAGAAGCAGCAGCTCTCAGAAGTCAGGCATCCAACTTCAATGCAAAAGCACTGTTTGCCAGAAACTGCAGCTATTTAACCTGGGTGTGAGCAAAGGGGTAACAAGCCCACCTGACACCAAACAGAAGGGAAGAAATACAAGGAAAGTAAGGTAAGGAGGCCTCTAGAGGAGGCAGGAGGTACATAAGCACATAAATAATGACTTTTAGATGCATGAGTCAGAAGGTCTGTAGAACCCTGACACTCTCCCTATTTGCCCGCTTGGACCTGTTGACTATACAGTCCAGGGTATTTTTCTACTGTTTGCATGTTCTCTTTCCACATGTGTCTACCATACTTTCTACTCCCGGACTCTTTTTTTCTAATCCCCTGGGGGCTTGCCAGCCACTCTCATTGAGCAAAGATACTTTGTTTGAGCCAAATGGCTAGCTGCAGAAATTTAAGTCAGAACAAAGGCTACCACCTTAAGGTGACTAGTATTAATGCCAAGGGGCTGAATTCGCCCAACAAACGCCATAGATTATTTTGCAAATTGTAAGCATTAAAAACAGATGTGGCTTTGGTCGAAGAGATGCATTTTCAAAGGAACAAAGCCCCTAAACATTTTGACCCCTTTCACACTCAGGCTCATCATTCATTCTCACCGTTTCAAAAAACGAAAGGAGTGGCAATTTATATATCTAAATCTCCGCCCTTCATGGTTAAAGATACATGGAGTGACAATGACTGTAGAGCCATCTTTGTAAAGGGAACAATAGTTCAGGACCTGATCACACTTGCTTGTATATATGTACAAAAAAAACACTTTCTTGTATATATGTACAAAAAAAAAAAAAAGGAAAGGAAAGCTGGAAGAAAGCAATTCCTAATGAAGAACAAGTTACCTGCGCTCCCCAGGTGAATGGTTAGAGTTAGGACCCACCTAGGGGGGTCTGCCTTGACGTTGGCAGGTGGGCTCATCCTCTCATGGCCATTGGAGGTAACTAAAAAAACCTCCATTTGTTTAAAAATACATAGGGATAAAGGAGAGAGCGCAGGTAACTTGTTTTTCTTTGGTTTTTACTATATATTGGGGCTGATATGTACTGTAGTCATTCCAGTGATGGGAGTGAGCGCAGGACTTTTCTTTCTGCATTTGAATTCCTAATGAAGGTCTGTTTAAACAGCACTCATGCACATATCAAAAATATACAACAATTTAGAAATATAGAAAAATGTATTAATTTCAGAAAAAGTACCCTATATAGGGATCGTGTGAGACATAACAGATATACATAACCTAAATACACTGTAAATAAATGAAACAAAACAAAGAATCAAAACAAAAAAATCCTGTGGGGCTAAAGGATAAAATAAGCAAACAAGCAAAAAAGAGGGGCTTACTCCCGCTGTGCGTCCACAGCAAAGAGAGTCAAGCAGCAAGCACTAATAATAAATAACAAAATCCTGAAATCAAAAAATAAGCATTAGCAGCAAGGAATTGATCCAAGGAAATAAAATTCCCAAAGGCTCTGTGGCAAGCAGAAATAGCAGGAAAATACAGCTTCCAATAGAGTATAGACATCAATCAATAAAGCTGATCAGGAACTTATAAATAAACAGTGCAGAAAATCAGAATTGCCATATTGCCCAGGACAATTAATAAATCAGATGGTAGCAAACACTGTCTTTGAAGCGAGGGCAAGCTGACACAATATTGTGCCCAAAATAAATATCTGTACATTTAAACAGACAGTCCCTGGAGCCAGATGGAGTTAAGCAGAGTCATTAAAACGAGGATTTGCTGATGATAACAGTGTGCCCAAGGTGGATACTTGCACGTTTATCTGCAGACAATCTCTGGGGAGTAATTCACACACTAACTGCCTTCAAACCTCTCCAGTCACGGAACATCTGGGAAACCGGTAAGTGAAGAGTAATTCCCAGTCTGCGCTGTCCTCGTTATGAACTTGCTAGTGTTATTTGTCATTTAATATGCCCCTGCTAATTTGCCCAATAATATGCCAGTGTTTTTGCCATTTAATATGCCCCTGCCAATTTGCCAAATATGCCAGTGTTATTTGCCATTTAATATGCCCCTGCCAATTTGCTCAATAATATGCCAGTGTTATTTGCCATTTAATATGCCCCCGCTAATTTGCCCAATAATATGCCAGTGTTATTTGTCATTTCATATGCCCCTGACAATTTGCCCAACAATATGCCATTGTTATTTGCCATTTAATATGTCCCTGCCAATTAGCCCAATAATATGCCAGTGTTATTTGCCATTTAATATGCCCCTGCCAATTTGCTCAATAATATGCCAGTGTTATTTGCCATTTAATATGCCCCTGCTAATTTGCCCAATAATATGCCAGTGTTAGTTGCCATTTAATATGCCCCTGCTAATTTTCCCAATATGCCAGTGTTAGTTGCCATTTAATATGCCCCAGCCAATTTGCCCAATAATATGCCAGTGTTAATTGCCATTTAATATGCCCCTGCTAATTTGTCCAACATGCCAGTGTTATTTGCCATTTAATAAGCCCCAGCCAATTTGCCTCCCATCTCCACAGCACTTACATTTTCCCTGGTGGCTAGTGACAGGCAGCATGGTCTCCTCCATGCTGCCTGTTCGGCTCCCAGGCGGTTGTGCCGACAGGTCACGTGGCCCGGCGCGCGTATGACGTCAGCGTGCCGGTCACGTGACTGTCGGCTCTTCCGTGTCACACTGCACGGGAAGTCGAACAGGCAGCACGGAGGTTTCTCTGTGCTGTCTGTTCGGCTTCCTGTGCAGCCTGGCAGGCAGAGGGAAGGTGAGGGAGGATCTTCCGATCCCCTCTCACCTCCATCTCCATCTCTGCCTGCAAGCGTGGGCTTTTTTTTTTGTTTTTTTAAAGGGGCGGATTTTTTTTTTTACATTTTTTTTTCCCGCCCCCCAAAATTTGCCGCCCTATGCATCCGCCTAGGATGCCTCGCGGTAAATACAGCACTGGCTGTTCCTGTATACACACGAGCCCCACAGGTTTCAAGAGGAGTGTAACCTCCTAATGTACACCAACATCTATTTGTTCTATCCTCCAAGATTTGGATCGCTTTGCTAAAGGCATAATCCTGTTCGGGGGTGACTTCAATGTAGTAATGGAACCCTTGATAGACTCCTCCAGTAAAACATCTGTCCTTAGCCAGCATAAAACTAAAAAAATAACTGAGAGTCTTACCCGAGCACAGTTGGTGGATGGCTGGTGTATATAGCATAACACCTCTAAAGACTTTACATTATTCTCAGCAGCTCACAAACAGTACTGACTAGACCACTTTTTTTATTTCACATAGGCATCTCCATTTACTGAACACAACATCTATAGGGACTATTACATGGAGTGATCATGCCCCCATTCACCTAACTCTGATAATACCCTCTCTCACCTTGAAAATGACACATTGGCGTCTGAATGGACAGGGACAAGACCACAACTCAGAAATTAGTGTCAGAAGTGCTATTAAAGTGGCTGCCCTAGAACGTTTGAGTTGGGAAACTATACTAATTAACTGGCCTCGGATAACTGCCTTATGGGCTTCCCACAGAAACTGGGAGTATTATCTGGGGTATCATTATCTGTAAAATAGCCCTAACTGACTATTTTACAGATAATGATACCCCAGATATTACATCACCGTTTCTGTGGGAAGCCCATAAGGCAGTTATCTGAGGCCAGTTAATAAGGACCAAGCAGGCTTTATATCAGTTCGCAAAGCAAGAAATAATACGACCAAAGTTATGAATTTGGTCCACCAAGTTCAGTTTTCGGATACCCCCACATTACTCCTTTCGACAGATGCCGAAGGGTTAACTGGTCCTTTCTAAAAGCAGTATTAGCACATATCAGAATGGGAAGCTCTATGATGTCTTGGATAGCAGCTTGATACCTGTCCCCAACAGCTTGCATTAAAGTAAATGGTAGCTTGTCTGGGCGAGTTACCCTGTCGTATGGCACAAGACAGGGCTGTCCTCTCCCCCCCTGTTATTTGTTTTAACTCTTGAACCTCAATGATATCCGTAAGAACCAAGCTATTCATGGAGTCCCTATAGGCCCACCACAAAAAAAAAGCTGCATATGTAGATGACTTACTCTTTGTAGTCAACCAACCTCAAATTACTCTACCTAATATTATTAGGGAAATGGGGGAATATAGAAGCCTCTCAGATTAAAAAAAAAACATGTCCAAATCAGAAGTACTAAATATCTCACTCTCACATATGGCAGACACTATCAGAACATCATATCTATTAGAACGCTACATCTCGAAAATGTTATCTTGGTATCTACCTATCAGCTAAAACAGATTGTCTATATGACTTAAACTACTTACCTATATTCCGTAAAATTAAAACTGATATTGACAAATGAACAACCCAATGCCTATCCTGGTTTGGAAGAATAGCAGTCACGAAAATGAATATCCTCCCCAGACTTTTGTACATATTCAGACAATACCCATATACGTCCCACCTACCTTTTTCAGAGATGTAAAACAAATTATTACCAAATTTGTTTGGAATTCTTGGTCCCCACATCTGGGATACCAATACTTGATCTGGAATAAGGAGCATGGGGGACTTGGTCTCCCAGACATTGAAACCTATTACAAAGCCACAGCTTTAGCTAGCGTAGTGGAAAGTTCTATACTTACTCCTAAAACACTGGATTTCTATAGAGCAGAGATCTCTTAATGAACCGATTCCTACCGCCACATGCAGAAACATAATATAATTACAGATAAAGGACACGGTTGCACCCACCATTCATATCTGGAACCAAGTTGTTGGTAACACAAATCTAATACACAAACCCTCATTGCTAATGGCCCTCATAGCTAATGCTGACTTATTTGAGGGAGAAGTTCGCTATCAGAGAGTAGGTCATGTCGTGTCTGATGGAAAGCTTAAGCCACTACGGGATGTTACGGGTACTTTTTCTAATTCACAACAGGACCATTACAACTTAAACATGTTATAGCTACTGTGCCCAAACGGGACAAGGAACATAACTCATTAACTCCCTTTGAGATGTTATGCGCTACAAAAGAGCAACCTCGCAACTTAATTTCCGACATACAGAAAATCCTTCTGGATCTAAAACATGCTACTAAACCATACTTTGTGAGATGCCGGGAAAAAGACTGTGGTGTGACCCTTACAGACACACAATGGAACAAGATAGCTCTCCTGATTCATAAAGGCTCGATTTCCACCAGAGAACAGGAAAACGCGTACAAAATTTACACGAGGTGGTACAAAGTACCATCCCTGCTCCATTCCCTCTTTCCGACAGTGTCGTATAGGTGCTGAAGGTGCCTAACACATAGAGGGGATTTCCTTCACATTCGTTGGAATCGCCCTCTCATACGCCCTTTTTGGACTGCAGTGGTGAATACCATAAAACTGATACACAGTTTTTCCTTTTACTCCAGTGGCCTGTATTCTTTATCACACTCCAACACAACTTAATAAGTATAAAAAAACAATTACTGTACACTTGTTGAACACGGCTAAGTTGCTTATTCCTATGTGTTGGAAGGTAATTACCCCTCCTTCATATAAGGAATTGATCGTTCAGGTTGAGTGGATTCGTGGAGCAGACGTACTCCTTCTTGTGGCTCAGGGCAGAAGTTCTCAACATATGTTACAGTGGTTCCATTGGACAGAGTTTGTCTCTGGAGATGCAGGGTGCTTAGCAATTCGTAAATATGATAATGACGCCGTCTATGAGGATAGCCCTTAAGCCGAAATCATAACTGTTTATCATGACGAGGCCGGCAAGCCCTCCCCTACCCCTCACTCCCCCCCCCCTCTACACATATGTTTAATATTACAAGCACATTGTTACGCCTATGTACCACCTGTTTACTAAGCATGAAAAAATGATTTGCTACATATGACTTCTTTTCTGTTTCTGTCTTGTAGATATGAAGTTATGTTGTTGTCTATTTTCTGTTATATGATCCTTTAAAAATTCTTTAATAAAAATATACTGAAAAAAAAAGAAAAAGATAGAGAACTAATAAAAACGTAGAAATTTGGACATACTAGTGAACAGAATGGTTCTTATCTGCCGATACTTTTTATTTTTCTATGTTACCCGCAACTCCGCACAGAGACCCTCATTCTGACATCTGGCAGAACAGAGGAGAAGAGTCTGGGACTGGCCAACCATGCAACCTGTGGATTATATAAAGAGGATTGTGTATCCCATACCGTTTATTTTATCATCTGCTCTCAGACGCCTGATGGAGAAGAACTTTAGACAACTATGCTTTGTTTGTTTCTATACAACTAAGCTGACTTATTACCATCTCCTATGGCAGAGTTCCAAGTTGAAATACCCACATATCATCTCATCATCCCGGATGGACGCTGCCCACCAGGTTACACCATAGCCCTGCAGGGGCACTGCCACGGGTGCGAGTTAAATACTGAATGCTACTATGTCCATCTCCACAGGGGGATTTTGTGTTCTATATGTGGCGAGTACCATAGATATTGTGTTATCCGTATTTGCCCGCATACTGGTTTATTATTTACGATGCTGGAGACAGCTAAACTTGCCTTTGATTCTATATTCACAGTTTTTCAATGTTGCTGAATCCCATCCCAGTTACATAGTGTAACGCATTTAACGTGTTGTGTGATTATGCGATAGCCCTCTACAGGGGACAACATGGCCATACAATTGTTAGAAATTGGTAAACAAACTCATCCACCACCCCCCCCCCCCCCCCCCCATCCAGCCTTAAGTTATTATGGAATTGGAATGTAACTACGAACATCTTTTTAATCCTATGATTTTGTATGCAACATATGGGTGGAACATTTCCCATATGGGACCTATTCACCCCCCCCCCCCCCCCACATGCTTCAAATGGCCCATAGCTTGCAAACACTACCCACAGTAGGTAGACATACCAACAGGTCCATCGTTTCTGTTGGAATCTCTGGGCATGGAGTGGAATCAGGGTTACTGTTCCTTTAATGTGTTTCAATCACCTACAGCTTGTAGGTCACATGATAAGCTGCTTATTCGGCAGCCTGTCCTTGGGAATGTTCATTGATTGACCTTTCTGCATTTATATTTACACAGTGTTACTTTGATGTTAATTGCTGTTACTCTTTTTTCTTCCAAGTTGAGATTTGTAATTTCTGCGGGGCGAACAAGCGATGCCGCACCCATGTGGTTTAGTTTTCATATCAATACCCTTTGTTACACATACTCTTGTGTGACTACTTTCACCACTGATGAAGTATGGCCCTTGGCTGAGGCTGACCTTGAGCCCCAATTAGGCGTAGTGCCTCCTGAGCTTGTTTTCCTTACCCACTGACAGCAACTAGCACGTAGCCTCACGTTAATGCATTTGCGTTGTTGTATATTTTGAACCCCTTCCTCGCCCTTGTCTATTCGACTCTACTCTTCCTGTGGGTCAGGCCCCTAACTAGATGCTTTATGTCAGGGACGGATCCAGGAGGTTATGGGACCCTGAGCGCCTGATGCAGGAGTTCAATGTGCTAGAAATGGAGACACAGGACCTGGTGCTGGGTAACTGCAATACCTCAGTGGTTTGAGACCCCCAAGTTCATGCAGCCATGTTCCCAGGCCTTGTTATGCAGCCATGGAATCCAGTGATGCCAGGGGTCAAGTCCTGGGAAAAAAAGTGTGGGAACTCACACAAAATCCACTGCGACCCCCCCCCCCCCCCCCAAATATATATTTCACCGAAAATTCAGTGAATTTTGCCCCTCTATGCCAAGATTCTGCCCCTCACTATGTCGGGATTCTGCCCCTCACCATGCCAAGAGTTAGCCCCTCACCATGCCAAGAGTTAGCCCCTCACCATGCCAAGAGTTAGCCCCTCACCATGCCAAGAGTTAGCCCCTCAACATGCCAAGTGTTAGCCCCTCAACATGCCAAGAGTTAGCCCCTCAACATGCCAAGAGTTAGCCCCTCAACATGCCAAGAGTTAGCCCCTCAACATGCCAAGAGTTAGCCCCTCAACATGCCAAGAGTTAGCCACTCTATGCCAGGAGTTAGCCACTCTATGCCAGGAGTTAGCCACTCCGCTTCCCTAGCACTTACCTCCATGCTGCTCTCCGGTGTTTCCTCCGTGCAGTATAACCACCTCCATGGAGGATGGAAGCTCCGGTCGATTTTTTTTTCTCTTAACTTTATTGAAGTCACGCAACTTCAATAGAGTTAAGAAGGGGGAAAAAAGCGACCGGAGCTTCCATCCTCCGTGCAGAGGGGAAGATGCACGGAGGAGAAGACTGGAGACAGAGAGCAACAAGGAGGTAAGTACTCACCATCTCCTTGGTGCTCCCTGTTTCCGTCCAGCTCCTCCCTGCAGTCTTCTTTCCTCCTGCACGGAGGAAGGAAACAACGCCAACGGATATGACATGCTGTCAAATCCGGTGGCAGTGACAGGAAGTCCTGCAGGAGCAAAGGGAACGGCATTCCTGCCATGAAAAAAGTGCAGGAACGCCGTTCCCACGCGTTCCAGCAGGACTCGAGCCCTGAGTGATGCCAAGGTGTAACTGGAGTGATCCTGCAAACCCCCTTCAGCAAGCATGGAGTACAACTAGAACAGGTTAGCAGGATAAAGCAAGGTGCAGATGAGCCAAGCAGAGCAAAACAAGTACAAAGGAACTGAGGCAGAGCAGAAATACATAGTGCAGGGCTGCAGGACAGAGCAAGATGCAAAGGGAGAACTAAAGCATACAAGGAAAGGAAAAGGATAAGCAACAACTAAGGAGATATACAGAGATACAAATATAACACAGACCAACATGCAGAGGACAGGGCAAGGGCTACAGGAACAGAAGAGATGGAGTGAGGAGCCGGGATCCTCAGACACTTCATAAGGGGAAGCAAGCTAGACATAGGATTAGGGGAGAGGAACCGGTATACTCAGGTGCTTCAGGGAGAGAGGATAAGGGAACTTATATATATACACACAAACAAACATGCAGGAACTGACCTAACACTCTTAGATTAAACAGTAAGGATTTGGTTAATTATGGCCATAACGTTAATCTTGCCAACCACGTCAAGGTACCTTACAATAAGGCAAGTCCCTACGTTAAAAATGGCAAACTAATAACAATACACAGACATACAAACAGAGAAATTACCTGCAGAGCTGATGGAAGCAAACAGAGTAAACGGGTGTGGTTGCTTTTATAGAGGAACTAAGCAAGGAAACAAAGAAAGCCTGGAATGGAGCAGCTTGGATGAGTCTGCAAACTGGGTGAGGCCTCACACCGTGTGTTTGTAATACACACAGTAGTATAAACCCCCTCCTTATCCCATCCCACTTTCCCCTATTCTGTTCAACCCCAGACTTGCTGGCACGTCCCTCCCCATTTATCATAATATGTCAGGTCCACGTGTGACACTTAGCCCCACTGAGTCTGCCCCACTGATGGACAACCTAATACTTCTGATCTATTAATGCTAAGGGCCTGAATTCACCTGAAAAATGGTCTAGAGCCTTACATGAATTCAGGGCTCATAGGGCAGATTTTGTATTCATTCAGGAAACGCAATTCCATGAAGGTCACTCACCAAAATTCTTTAGTGGCCACTACACGCAAGTTTCTTTAGCCACTCCCCAGTTTCCAACTCACAGAAAAACTGACTGATGATATTGGCAGGTACATTCTACTCAATTGCCTCCACGACCTACACTTTAGCAAATGCGTACATCCCTAAAACGAATCAACATGTATGCCTCACATCTATACAAAAATCCCTCCAGGAGTTCAGACATTCTTGTCCTAGGCAGGTGGGGGGCACTTTAACACTGCATTGCACCCTAAATATGGCACCTCCTCTGTATGTAGCCGCACATCTCTTCGGATTTTACATAAGATGAAAACTCAACTCTCAAATTTATTGTTGTCTGATGTGTTGAGGGCAACTCACCCAACCGATAAAGACGTCCTTCTACTCACATGTCAACAACTCTTATTGCAGACTTGACAAAAAAATGTTATGTCCTGTGATCAACTGAGACTTATAAGAGGTATTAGATATGGACAGATAACGTGGAGTGATCAAGCCCCAGTCATTATGAAGTTGCAATTGCCACCATAGGCCAAGAGGTATTTTTCAATTAGTCCCTCTTAACGGACAGGGACATCCATAAGACTATACAGATCCAGCTCCATCAATTCTCCACTGAAAATTGTACACCTGACGTCCCTTTACCAATAATCTGTGAAGAACATAAATGTAATATCAGAGGCTCACTGTTAGCCCTGACATCCAAACATGACTCCAAGGGAAATATCCAACACCTCCCTCACAACATAGCTGACATGTTTCATAACTATTTCTACTATTACTCAACCCTATCGCCAAGTTCCTTCTCTGTTTTTTTGGACGAACAGACTCAGTCATGACCACACCTAAACTGACTGCTGATTAATCCATTTTTTCTTGAAAGCATGATAACTGAGGCTATTATACTCTCAGCAATGGGCAAATACCCAGGCCCAGGTGGCTACCCCTTACAGTACAACAAAATGTATCAAGACATCTTAAAACCAAAAAAGACTTAATTATTTAATACCCTGCTTACGTGATTCTCCTTAGACACACACCACACTTTCAGCAACTATCATGGTGATCCAGAAAGAGGGGAAGGATCCATGCTCAACTCAAAGCCATGGATCCATCTCCCTCATTAACGCCAATGTTAAGTTGTTGGCCAAGGTTCTCGCTCTGAGACACTACGTACACTTGCCCCATTTTAATACACCCAGACCAAATGGGATTCAGTCTGGTCGGGAAGCCAAGGAAAACTCGAGTAGAACATTGAATGCTATCCACATTGCCCACAAGAGGGCCACTCACACTCTTATCTACTGATGCCAAAAAAGCATTTTGAGTGGTGTAGCCCTTCCTGTGGTGGACCCTAGCCCAAATGGATTTGGGACCTAACATGTTGATGTGGATTAGAGCATTTTATACTTCCCCCTTTGTCAGGGTCTGTGTAAATGGCTCCCTGTCCTGAGTGATAATCATCTCAAACGGAACGTGACAGGGTGCCTCCTGACTCCCCTCCTCTATTGCCTTATCTCTGGAGCCCTTCCTTGAAGCTATTTGGAGAAATATTCATATTAGGGGAGTGGAGAAAGGGGATCACCACCATAAGGTTGCTGCTTATGCAGATGTTCTTTTATTTTTGTTACACAGCCTGAAATGACCCTCCCAATTATCCTTGCCAAATTTTAAAGATTCAGAAGTATCTTTAACCTTAAAATCAATGTTCAAAAGTTAGAAATGCTAGCGGTAACCAATATAAATGTCAGGCTGGGGCTGGGAGCCTATAGCAGGGAGGTAGTGGAGAGCCACATGGGAGCAGCAAATGCGGAGCTTATCCATGGGACAGTCCGGGTCAAAGCACAGCTAGAGAAGTAGCAAGTAGGAAAGTCCAAGCCCAGGTCAAAAGGGCAGGAGAGTTCAGGAAATACAATGAGAAAGCTGAGGTCAAAAAAATCCGGGAGGTCTGATCCAGAAAAATGGTCCAGAGGCAAAAAAAAGTCACACAGAGAGGGAACTAAGGGTAAACACCACCACTTAGCAGTTCAATACACAAGCACTGAGTGAAGTCAGTGCTTGGTATTTAAGGGCTGTCAAGTGAAACCCCTCCCTCTCCCATTAGGGAAGTCCACCTACTATAGGAGATAGAGCAGCCTGGCACTCACGAGAGTCTCCATCTCGGCCTCTGCTGCTTCCACCAATGAGGATGCATCATCGAGCACCAGGACATGCCCCCCCCCCCCCCGCCACCTGTACCATTGAAGCTACTCATTAAATGCGGGGTGTGAAGTACTGGAGGCTGCGGATGCAGCCTACTCTGCGACGTTGCCATTCCCCAGCGGGCGGTCGAGGCTACCGACGGGGCTGCAGGAGGTAAGGGACCCCGGCCAGGCAGGGGATGGGGTCCAGAGCTCCCACAGAGTCCCCCTCAGACAGAAGACCTCCAGGCGGGTGAAGGAGTAGGTCGACCAGGATGCATCTTGTGGAAGGCTTGGGTCTTTATAGGCACATGTACGTATGAGAATGGTTCCCAAGAGTTTTCTACAGTTTTCCGTACCCCTTCCATTGCACCAAGTATTCAAATCTTCCTCGATGAATGCGAGAATCCATAATTTTATCAACTTCATATTCTTCCAACCCATTCTTAAGGGTAGGAGTAGGTGGAGGTTTACAAGGTGATGGGTTGGGTACCTACTTCTTTAATAGGGAGGTATGAAATGTCAGAGATAAGTGGAATTATGAAATATTAGATGCCACTAAAGTTGGCCAATAACCATTCATAAAAACAGTATCTCCCAAGTTCGTTTTACAAGGCGATAATATGACATACACTTAAACCACTATAAATATGAAATAAAGCATACAGTAACAACATATGAAAATTTATTTACACACACTAATATAGAAATAAAACACAATAATGATAATACATTGATTGAGCCAGTACACCAACAGACAACAACCTATTGTTAGTCAATACAAACAAAACAGTTACAGACCTGAGAACTCTATAGGTTGTAAAACAAAGGCAGTGGGTGAGTAAACAAACAGACCAGACACACACAATCTATCAATAGCAGCTTTACTGTGAGTAATGTAGTGACTTATACCCACACAATCCTAGTATATCAGAGTAACCAACACTAATGCAGAACCAGAATCTACTAAAACCCGATATTACACTAACTGATCTAACCTTACTGAAAGACAATAAATATCAGTGCGCAATGGCATACATAGACTACTATTATATTTATTTTAGCATTTCAGCATATAATGAGTACAAACACATATGATAAATCAAATATTCTCACTTATAAATATTAGAATTAGGCTGTTATTTAATATCTTCATCTGCAGAAATAAGGATATCAAGCTACAGCATGCTAGGTCTAATGGCTTAGAATTGAAGCCAGTATAGAATTTGATTTACCATACAAGACTGCAGAAATAACAAACTAAAATATAAAATTCAAAGTAGACTATATTTACCAAGGTATAACCAATAGTTTCTGGATCTGTTCCCTCTGGAATTATGTTGGATACCGTCAGTAGGGCCTCTTTGGATCTCCTCAGCTTAGATCTTTCAAACTTGATCCTTAAACTCTCTCCTAACCTCATTTTATCCCAAATTTCCATCTTTATACCACACCCATCGAAGGTGTGTCAGATATATGTGTTTTAATCTTGTTGGTTCTCTGAAAACACTCCTCTCTTAATATTTGATTAGGGTATAATAATATTAATCAAACTGTGGCGCTCTTAGCCCACAGTTCTGACCATGTTTAAATCCCAAACTTTCTAATCACCAGTGTCACACCTGAATACAGTTTAATATATATGTGCCCTCTAAGATTTTAGCGTATAATTTCCTAAATGTGATAAAAAAAAAACAGAAAACATTCAACCTATTCTTGATTGTAGGCATATGAATATATATATGACCACATTACAATTAAAATGAATATAAACACTCATAACTTATTCTATGGCATATCATGTAATAGCTAATCACTTCTACTACACCACATGTACCAAATATATTGTTCTATGGTATTTCATTACAATATTCATGGTTAAGGTATATTAAATGTAATGAATTAAATAGATTAAAACCAAAGAGTGTATCTTATTAATAAAATACAGAATATCTATATACGTTTATATTAGTTACCATATGTTAGCAGGCCAAATCTTAATTCAGTCTTCCTAAGAATTTGCTAGTAAGATATCTCAGGTTTCTATTTGAAAACCTGGTATATACACTTCTAACACAGAGCTCTCTCAGGATGGCCAGGTATCTATTTGGGTTTCCCATCATAAAACCAGGCCTTTGTTTATCAGATAGTTAACTTATATTGACCCATTGTCTTCTTAAAGTCTTACCCAAACATCACTGAAGGTTGGACAATGATACTGTCAGGTTTGGGGTTGAGAGCCTATGGCAGGAGGTTCGTGAGTGGCCACAGGGGAGCAGCAGAGAGCAGGATCTAGGTTGGGGTTACCAGAGAATAAACAGTACAAGCCAGGATCAAAGGGCAGGAGAAGTCAGAATGTCCAGGAGGAAAGCCAAGGTCAAAATCCGGGGAATCAATGAGAACAGGAGGTAAGACAAGGGAAAAGAACTCTGGGAAGGAACCAAGGGTATACACCACTTAGCAGCTCAATACACAAGCACTGATTGAAGTCAGTGCTTGGTATTTATGGGCTGTCAAGTGCACCTCCCCGCCTCCTCCAATCAGGGAAGTCCACCCACTCACATAGGAAAGCCTGACACTCACTGGGGTGAGTGGCAGTCTCTGGCCACACCCCCGCTGTCTCCACCAATGGATCGGCACCATCGCGCAATAGGCCACGCCCCTCTGCTATCCGAAATAACAGTAGCACCAGCAACTCGCGGGACGCGAGTTACTGGAGTCCGGGGATGCGGCCTACCACGCGGCGGCCTTCCCCTTCGACGGGCAGCAACGGGAGTGGATGCAGGTAAGGGACCCCTAGCCTGTTGGAGACGGGGTCTGGAACCCCCACAGAGCCCCCCCTGAGGCACGACCTCCGGTCGGGTGAAGGAGTAGGACGACTTGGGTGTAGTCTGTGGAAAGCTCTGATCTTAGCAGGAGCATGAATATGGGATACAGGTTCCCAGGAATTTTCTTCGGGACCATATCCTCTCCACTGTACCAAGTATTCGAATCTACCATGATGGATACGGGAATCCAGGATCTGGGCGACTTCATATTCCTCTGAGTCGTTTATAAGGATGGGAGGAGGTTGGGAATCTCTTGTTCGAGGATTAGGTACCCATCTCTTGAGCAAACATGTGTGGAAGGTGCAATGAATACGCCAAGTATCAGGAAGTTGAAGACGGACAGCTGATTTACCAATAAGGGCGGTGATTGGGAAGGGACCTACAAATTTGGGTTGAAGCTTTCTTGCGGGACCTGGAAGTTTCAGATTGATGGAGGATAGCCACACTTTATCTCCTACTTGGTAGGCAGGATAGTCTCTACGGTGTCGATCAGCTTGTTTTTTGTAGTTCTCCTGGGCTTGAGAAAGATGTCGCTTTAATTGGACTATCCCTTGTGTTATTAGTTGGAGACGATCCGTAACAGTGGGAATGGTTTGGACTTGGGAGTAATGAGGGATGAATGTGGGATGGAATCCATAATTGGCTTTGAAGGGAGACATTCCAATGGAACGTTGGAGATGGTTATTATAACAGAATTCTGCTAATGGTAACATACGATACCAGTTGTCCTGTGCGTGGGTGATGTAACATCGGAGGTATTGTTCAAGGATTTGGTTTATCCTTTCGGTTTGTCCATTAGATTGGGGATGGTAGGCTGAGGTCAATAAGCGTTCAATCTTTAGTCCTTGGCAGAATGCTTTCCAGAATCTTGAAGTAAATTGTACTCCTCTATCGGATAAAATAGAGCGAGGGATTCCATGCAGACGAAAGATGTTGCTAATGAATAATTCTGCCGTAACAGCGGCTGTGGGAAGTCGGGTTACCGGGATAAAATGTGCCATCTTGGTGAGTCGATCCACCACAACCATGATGGTATTGTGTTGGTTTGAAATAGGCAGGTCGACTATGAAGTCCACTGTGATGGCCTCCCAGGGTTGATCAGGGATAGGCAAGGGCTGTAGAAGTCCGGTAGGTAGTTGGTGACTTCCCTTGCTACGGGCACATACCGGACAGGCTCGAACATACCGTTGGACATCCTTTCTGATGGTAGGCCACCAAAAATGTCGTAGGGCTAGAGTGAGAGTTTTCTTCAATCCTCCATGGCCGGCCAAAGGGTGATCGTGGATGGCCTGAAGGACCTCTTCTCGGGAGCCTGGAGGAACGAATAGGAGGTCCTCCTTGTAGAGAAGGCCTTGTTCTGTTCTGAGAGGAGGTAAACGAGGTGATAGGGTGTGCTTCTTACTTTGATCTTTAATTCTCTCAATTAGAGTAGTTTGTGCAGCCATGAAATGGTGAGATTGGAGGATGGTGTCATCCGAGGGAGTCTCGACTTGAACGGGTTCATGGATTCGCGACAGGGCGTCTGCTTTCCCGTTTCTGCTTCCGGGACGGTATGTGATGTGGAGTTTGAAGCGGGTAAAAAAGAGAGCCCATCTGGCTTGTCGGGGGCATAATCTCTTTGCTGTTCTTAAATATTCGAGATTCCGATGATCAGTGAAAACCGTGATCGGATGTATAGTTCCCTCCAATAAATGTCTCCATTCTTGAAGGGCTAACACAATGGCCAACAATTCCCGATCTCCCACACTGTAGTTGCTTTCTGGGGTTGTGAGTCTCCGGGAGAAATAGGACACTGGGTGGAGGATTCCACTCTCAGGGGATCGTTGGGACAGTATGGCTCCAACTGCATATTCAGAGGCATCTACTTCGAGTGAATATGCTTGTGTGGGTTCAGGGATGGCCAGCACAGGTGCTTGGGTGAAACTCTGCTTTAGGTTTTGGAACGCCTGTTGTGCTTGGGGAGTCCATTTGAAGGGAGTATGTTTCTTGGTTAGACTGGTAATGGGTTGGACAATTTGAGAGAAGTTTTTGATAAAGCGTCTATAAAAGTTGGAAAATCCCACGAATCTTTGAACGCCTTTTACTGTAGTGGGTACAGGCCATTCCAGGATAGCGGAGACTTTAGAGGGATCCATCTGAATATGACCAGGGGAGATGATATACCCCAAGAATGACACTGTGGTGACTTCAAAGATACACTTTTCAATTTTGGCGTATAAATGGTTCTCTTGAAGGCGAGTGAGGACGAGTTTCATATGTTCTCGATGTTCTTGTAATGAAGATGAGTAAACCAGAATATCATCCAGGTACACCACCACACACGAATCCAACAGGTCTCGAAAGACATCGTTGAGGAAATGTTGGAAAGTGGCTGGAGAGTTGCACAGACCGAAGGGCATGACATTGTACTCGAAATGTCCATAACGAGTTCGGAATGCTGTTTTCCACTCATCTCCCTTGCGGATTCGAACCAAGTTGTAAGCTCCTAGTAGGTCGAGTTTAGAAAAAACTTGGGCTTCTCGAAGTCGATCCATCAGTTCTGTAATGAGAGGGAGTGGATACTTGTTCTTTATGGTAATGTTATTCAACTCTCGATAATCGACACATGGTCGAAGTCCTCCGTCCTTCTTTCCCACAAAGAAAATACCGGCCCCTGCAGGGGAGGTTGATGGCTGAATGAACCCCTTCCGGAGGCTGTCTTCTAGATAGTCCTTGAGTACCGCCAATTCTGGTTCAGATAAGGGGAAAATACGCCCGAATGGAATGGCGGCGCCCGGTAGTAGGTCTATCGGGCAGTCATAGGAGCGGTGTGGAGGGAGGAGTTCAGCCTCTTTTTTGTCGAAGACTCTACTGAAGGGAAGATACTGTACCGGGAGTTGAAGACTGGTGTTGGGTGTTGTTACAGAATTTGACGTTGTAGCAAGGGTTGCAGAGGCGAGACACTGATTTTTGCAGAATAATGAGGAGAAGACCACCTTTCCAAGGGACCATTGGATGTTCGGGTCATGCTTGCGAAGCCAAGGGAGTCCCAGGATGACAGGGAATAGCGGAGATGTAATAATATTGAAGGTGAGGGTTTCTTTGTGCCGGTGACCAATGAAGAGAGTAAGAGGAAGTGTTTCGTGTGTCACCGGACCTGATTGGATGGCACTTCCATCTACGAGATGGACAGTAAGAGGTTGGTCTTTGACTCGAAGAGGGATCTTCAAGGAGTGAGCGAGCTGACTGTCTAGGAAGCAATCGCTGGCTCCGGAATCCAGAATGGCCATTTGTGAGGTGTTCATCTTATCCCACTGTAAAGAGATAGAAATGGATAGATGAGAGGCTGCACATCCCAATAGTACGGCAGTGTCCGATGTGTCGGGCTTACCTCTGGGGGGACGTTTGGGACATTGAGGAATCAGATGAGTAGCGCTTCCACAATACATGCAAAGGTTGCCCTTGATTCTTCTATTCCGTTCGGACTCCGAGAGGGGTCCGCGGGCCATTCCTATTTGCATGGGTTCCTCCGAAGGATTGGAGGTAGGAACCGAGGTGGTCTGTGGGGCACTAGAAACTCGAGGAAGTGAAGATTGATGAGCCATCCGTTCCATACGTCGTTCCCGAAGTCTCCGGTCGATTTGGGTGACCAACTGGATAACCTCTTCAAGCGTGCCGGGGAGGCCCACTCGGGCTATTTCGTCTTTCAATGACTCTGAGAGTCCCAGCCTAAACTGGTGGATAAGGGCTGGTTCGTTCCATGTGGTCTCTACGGCCAGACGGCGGAATTCGGAGGTGTAATCCTCGACCGGGTGGCGACCTTGTCTCAAAGATCGGATAGATGATTCGGCCACCGCAACTTGGTGTGGGTCTTCATATAAGGTATCTAAGGCTTGCCGGAAGGCCACCCAAGTAGCCAGAGAAGCATGGTTTGTTTGTAACAAATGTTGGGCCCAGGACATGGGACCCCCGGTGAGGAGTGAGATGGCCGTACGCACACGGACGAAATCTGTGGCATAAGTTCTAGGCTTCAGAACGAATAGCAATTCGCATGAGGTGATGAAGGTTTTATAGGTAGATCGGTCTCCATTAAAGCGATCGGGTAGTTTGACTTGTGGTTCGGGAGCAGCTACCGCACCTTCCGCTGGAGCAACAGCGACTAACACCGGTTCAGGAGGTGGAAGGGGTGCTGCTTGCAAGGTTTGAACTTGATTTTGTAATTCCTGTTGATTGTTTCGTATGTCTTGTACTGCGTGAGCCAATGCTGCAATTTGCTGGGTGAGTGCTTGGATGGCTTCAGCCACACCTGCAGGCTCCATAATGGCTTGTGTATTCTGTCAGGTTTGGGGTTGAGAGCCTATGGCAGGAGGTTCGTGAGTGGCCACAGGGGAGCAGCAGAGAGCAGGATCTAGGTTGGGGTTACCAGAGAATAAACAGTACAAGCCAGGATCAAAGGGCAGGAGAAGTCAGAATGTCCAGGAGGAAAGCCAAGGTCAAAATCCGGGGAATCAATGAGAACAGGAGGTAAGACAAGGGAAAAGAACTCTGGGAAGGAACCAAGGGTATACACCACTTAGCAGCTCAATACACAAGCACTGATTGAAGTCAGTGCTTGGTATTTATGGGCTGTCAAGTGCACCTCCCCGCCTCCTCCAATCAGGAAAGTCCACCCACTCACATAGGAAAGCCTGACACTCACTGGGGTGAGTGGCAGTCTCTGGCCACACCCCCGCTGTCTCCACCAATGGATCGGCACCATCGCGCAATAGGCCACGCCCCTCTGCTATCCGAAATAACAGTAGCACCAGCAACTCGCGGGACGCGAGTTACTGGAGTCCGGGGATGCGGCCTACCACGCGGCGGCCTTCCCCTTCGACGGGCAGCAACGGGAGTGGATGCAGGTAAGGGACCCCTAGCCTGTTGGAGACGGGGTCTGGAACCCCCACAGAGCCCCCCCCTGAGGCACGACCTCCGGTCGGGTGAAGGAGTAGGACGACTTGGGTGTAGTCTGTGGAAAGCTCTGATCTTAGCAGGAGCATGAATATGGGATACAGGTTCCCAGGAATTTTCTTCGGGACCATATCCTCTCCACTGTACCAAGTATTCGAATCTACCACGATGGATACGGGAATCCAGGATCTGGGCGACTTCATATTCCTCTGAGTCGTTTATAAGGATGGGAGGAGGTTGGGAATCTCTTGTTCGAGGATTAGGTACCCATCTCTTGAGCAAACATGTGTGGAAGGTGGAATGAATACGCCAAGTATCAGGAAGTTGAAGACGGACAGCTGATTTACCAATAAGGGCGGTGATTGGGAAGGGACCTACAAATTTGGGTTGAAGCTTTCTTGCGGGACCTGGAAGTTTCAGATTGATGGAGGATAGCCACACTTTATCTCCTACTTGGTAGGCAGGATAGTCTCTACGGTGTCGATCAGCTTGTTTTTTGTAGTTCTCCTGGGCTTGAGAAAGATGTCGCTTTAATTGGACTATCCCTTGTGTTATTAGTTGGAGACGATCCGTAACAGTGGGAATGGTTTGGACTTGGGAGTAATGAGGGATGAATGTGGGATGGAATCCATAATTGGCTTTGAAGGGAGACATTCCAATGGAACGTTGGAGATGGTTATTATAACAGAATTCTGCTAATGGTAACATACGATACCAGTTGTCCTGTGCGTGGGTGATGTAACATCGGAGGTATTGTTCAAGGATTTGGTTTATCCTTTCGGTTTGTCCATTAGATTGGGGATGGTAGGCTGAGGTCAATAAGCGTTCAATCTTTAGTCCTTGGCAGAATGCTTTCCAGAATCTTGAAGTAAATTGTACTCCTCTATCGGATAAAATAGAGCGAGGGATTCCATGCAGACGAAAGATGTTGCTAATGAATAATTCTGCCGTAACAGCGGCTGTGGGAAGTCGGGTTACCGGGATAAAATGTGCCATCTTGGTGAGTCGATCCACCACAACCATGATGGTATTGTGTTGGTTTGAAATAGGCAGGTCGACTATGAAGTCCACTGTGATGGCCTCCCAGGGTTGATCAGGGATAGGCAAGGGCTGTAGAAGTCCGGTAGGTAGTTGGTGACTTCCCTTGCTACGGGCACATACCGGACAGGCTCGAACATACCGTTGGACATCCTTTCTGATGGTAGGCCACCAAAAATGTCGTAGGGCTAGAGTGAGAGTTTTCTTCAATCCTCCATGGCCGGCCAAAGGGTGATCGTGGATGGCCTGAAGGACCTCTTCTCGGGAGCCTGGAGGAACGAATAGGAGGTCCTCCTTGTAGAGAAGGCCTTGTTCTGTTCTGAGAGGAGGTAAACGAGGTGATAGGGTGTGCTTCTTACTTTGATCTTTAATTCTCTCAATTAGAGTAGTTTGTGCAGCCATGAAATGGTGAGATTGGAGGATGGTGTCATCCGAGGGAGTCTCGACTTGAACGGGTTCATGGATTCGCGACAGGGCGTCTGCTTTCCCGTTTCTGCTTCCGGGACGGTATGTGATGTGGAGTTTGAAGCGGGTAAAAAAGAGAGCCCATCTGGCTTGTCGGGGGCATAATCTCTTTGCTGTTCTTAAATATTCGAGATTCCGATGATCAGTGAAAACCGTGATCGGATGTATAGTTCCCTCCAATAAATGTCTCCATTCTTGAAGGGCTAACACAATGGCCAACAATTCCCGATCTCCCACACTGTAGTTGCTTTCTGGGGTTGTGAGTCTCCGGGAGAAATAGGACACTGGGTGGAGGATTCCACTCTCAGGGGATCGTTGGGACAGTATGGCTCCAACTGCATATTCAGAGGCATCTACTTCGAGTGAATATGCTTGTGTGGGTTCAGGGATGGCCAGCACAGGTGCTTGGGTGAAACTCTGCTTTAGGTTTTGGAACGCCTGTTGTGCTTGGGGAGTCCATTTGAAGGGAGTATGTTTCTTGGTTAGACTGGTAATGGGTTGGACAATTTGAGAGAAGTTTTTGATAAAGCGTCTATAAAAGTTGGAAAATCCCACGAATCTTTGAACGCCTTTTACTGTAGTGGGTACAGGCCATTCCAGGATAGCGGAGACTTTAGAGGGATCCATCTGAATATGACCAGGGGAGATGATATACCCCAAGAATGACACTGTGGTGACTTCAAAGATACACTTTTCAATTTTGGCGTATAAATGGTTCTCTTGAAGGCGAGTGAGGACGAGTTTCATATGTTCTCGATGTTCTTGTAATGAAGATGAGTAAACCAGAATATCATCCAGGTACACCACCACACACGAATCCAACAGGTCTCGAAAGACATCGTTGAGGAAATGTTGGAAAGTGGCTGGAGAGTTGCACAGACCGAAGGGCATGACATTGTACTCGAAATGTCCATAACGAGTTCGGAATGCTGTTTTCCACTCATCTCCCTTGCGGATTCGAACCAAGTTGTAAGCTCCTAGTAGGTCGAGTTTAGAAAAAACTTGGGCTTCTCGAAGTCGATC
The DNA here is from genome assembly GCA_036172795.1 of Pelodytes ibericus. NCBI lineage: Eukaryota > Metazoa > Chordata > Amphibia > Anura > Pelodytidae > Pelodytes > Pelodytes ibericus. Next base: position 170,121,754 of record CM069862.1, read on the forward strand.
CATCAGTTCTGTAATGAGAGGGAGTGGATACTTGTTCTTTATGGTAATGTTATTCAACTCTCGATAATCGACACATGGTCGAAGTCCTCCGTCCTTCTTTCCCACAAAGAAAATACCGGCCCCTGCAGGGGAGGTTGATGGCTGAATGAACCCCTTCCGGAGGCTGTCTTCTAGATAGTCCTTGAGTACCGCCAATTCTGGTTCAGATAAGGGGAAAATACGCCCGAATGGAATGGCGGCGCCCGGTAGTAGGTCTATCGGGCAGTCATAGGAGCGGTGTGGAGGGAGGAGTTCAGCCTCTTTTTTGTCGAAGACTCTACTGAAGGGAAGATACTGTACCGGGAGTTGAAGACTGGTGTTGGGTGTTGTTACAGAATTTGACGTTGTAGCAAGGGTTGCAGAGGCGAGACACTGATTTTTGCAGAATAATGAGGAGAAGACCACCTTTCCAAGGGACCATTGGATGTTCGGGTCATGCTTGCGAAGCCAAGGGAGTCCCAGGATGACAGGGAATAGCGGAGATGTAATAATATTGAAGGTGAGGGTTTCTTTGTGCCGGTGACCAATGAAGAGAGTAAGAGGAAGTGTTTCGTGTGTCACCGGACCTGATTGGATGGCACTTCCATCTACGAGATGGACAGTAAGAGGTTGGTCTTTGACTCGAAGAGGGATCTTCAAGGAGTGAGCGAGCTGACTGTCTAGGAAGCAATCGCTGGCTCCGGAATCCAGAATGGCCATTTGTGAGGTGTTCATCTTATCCCACTGTAAAGAGATAGAAATGGATAGATGAGAGGCTGCACATCCCAATAGTACGGCAGTGTCCGATGTGTCGGGCTTACCTCTGGGGGGACGTTTGGGACATTGAGGAATCAGATGAGTAGCGCTTCCACAATACATGCAAAGGTTGCCCTTGATTCTTCTATTCCGTTCGGACTCCGAGAGGGGTCCGCGGGCCATTCCTATTTGCATGGGTTCCTCCGAAGGATTGGAGGTAGGAACCGAGGTGGTCTGTGGGGCACTAGAAACTCGAGGAAGTGAAGATTGATGAGCCATCCGTTCCATACGTCGTTCCCGAAGTCTCCGGTCGATTTGGGTGACCAACTGGATAACCTCTTCAAGCGTGCCGGGGAGGCCCACTCGGGCTATTTCGTCTTTCAATGACTCTGAGAGTCCCAGCCTAAACTGGTGGATAAGGGCTGGTTCGTTCCATGTGGTCTCTACGGCCAGACGGCGGAATTCGGAGGTGTAATCCTCGACCGGGTGGCGACCTTGTCTCAAAGATCGGATAGATGATTCGGCCACCGCAACTTGGTGTGGGTCTTCATATAAGGCATCTAAGGCTTGCCGGAAGGCCACCCAAGTAGCCAGAGAAGCATGGTTTGTTTGTAACAAATGTTGGGCCCAGGACATGGGACCCCCGGTGAGGAGTGAGATGGCCGTACGCACACGGACGAAATCTGTGGCATAAGTTCTAGGCTTCAGAACGAATAGCAATTCGCATGAGGTGATGAAGGTTTTATAGGTAGATCGGTCTCCATTAAAGCGATCGGGTAGTTTGACTTGTGGTTCGGGAGCAGCTACCGCACCTTCCGCTGGAGCAACAGCGACTAACACCGGTTCAGGAGGTGGAAGGGGTGCTGCTTGCAAGGTTTGAACTTGATTTTGTAATTCCTGTTGATTGTTTCGTATGTCTTGTACTGCGTGAGCCAATGCTGCAATTTGCTGGGTGAGTGCTTGGATGGCTTCAGCCACACCTGCAGGCTCCATAATGGCTTGTGTATTCTGTCAGGTTTGGGGTTGAGAGCCTATGGCAGGAGGTTCGTGAGTGGCCACAGGGGAGCAGCAGAGAGCAGGATCTAGGTTGGGGTTACCAGAGAATAAACAGTACAAGCCAGGATCAAAGGGCAGGAGAAGTCAGAATGTCCAGGAGGAAAGCCAAGGTCAAAATCCGGGGAATCAATGAGAACAGGAGGTAAGACAAGGGAAAAGAACTCTGGGAAGGAACCAAGGGTATACACCACTTAGCAGCTCAATACACAAGCACTGATTGAAGTCAGTGCTTGGTATTTATGGGCTGTCAAGTGCACCTCCCCGCCTCCTCCAATCAGGAAAGTCCACCCACTCACATAGGAAAGCCTGACACTCACTGGGGTGAGTGGCAGTCTCTGGCCACACCCCCGCTGTCTCCACCAATGGATCGGCACCATCGCGCAATAGGCCACGCCCCTCTGCTATCCGAAATAACAGTAGCACCAGCAACTCGCGGGACGCGAGTTACTGGAGTCCGGGGATGCGGCCTACCACGCGGCGGCCTTCCCCTTCGACGGGCAGCAACGGGAGTGGATGCAGGTAAGGGACCCCTAGCCTGTTGGAGACGGGGTCTGGAACCCCCACAGAGCCCCCCCCTGAGGCACGACCTCCGGTCGGGTGAAGGAGTAGGACGACTTGGGTGTAGTCTGTGGAAAGCTCTGATCTTAGCAGGAGCATGAATATGGGATACAGGTTCCCAGGAATTTTCTTCGGGACCATATCCTCTCCACTGTACCAAGTATTCGAATCTACCACGATGGATACGGGAATCCAGGATCTGGGCGACTTCATATTCCTCTGAGTCGTTTATAAGGATGGGAGGAGGTTGGGAATCTCTTGTTCGAGGATTAGGTACCCATCTCTTGAGCAAACATGTGTGGAAGGTGGAATGAATACGCCAAGTATCAGGAAGTTGAAGACGGACAGCTGATTTACCAATAAGGGCGGTGATTGGGAAGGGACCTACAAATTTGGGTTGAAGCTTTCTTGCGGGACCTGGAAGTTTCAGATTGATGGAGGATAGCCACACTTTATCTCCTACTTGGTAGGCAGGATAGTCTCTACGGTGTCGATCAGCTTGTTTTTTGTAGTTCTCCTGGGCTTGAGAAAGATGTCGCTTTAATTGGACTATCCCTTGTGTTATTAGTTGGAGACGATCCGTAACAGTGGGAATGGTTTGGACTTGGGAGTAATGAGGGATGAATGTGGGATGGAATCCATAATTGGCTTTGAAGGGAGACATTCCAATGGAACGTTGGAGATGGTTATTATAACAGAATTCTGCTAATGGTAACATACGATACCAGTTGTCCTGTGCGTGGGTGATGTAACATCGGAGGTATTGTTCAAGGATTTGGTTTATCCTTTCGGTTTGTCCATTAGATTGGGGATGGTAGGCTGAGGTCAATAAGCGTTCAATCTTTAGTCCTTGGCAGAATGCTTTCCAGAATCTTGAAGTAAATTGTACTCCTCTATCGGATAAAATAGAGCGAGGGATTCCATGCAGACGAAAGATGTTGCTAATGAATAATTCTGCCGTAACAGCGGCTGTGGGAAGTCGGGTTACCGGGATAAAATGTGCCATCTTGGTGAGTCGATCCACCACAACCATGATGGTATTGTGTTGGTTTGAAATAGGCAGGTCGACTATGAAGTCCACTGTGATGGCCTCCCAGGGTTGATCAGGGATAGGCAAGGGCTGTAGAAGTCCGGTAGGTAGTTGGTGACTTCCCTTGCTACGGGCACATACCGGACAGGCTCGAACATACCGTTGGACATCCTTTCTGATGGTAGGCCACCAAAAATGTCGTAGGGCTAGAGTGAGAGTTTTCTTCAATCCTCCATGGCCGGCCAAAGGGTGATCGTGGATGGCCTGAAGGACCTCTTCTCGGGAGCCTGGAGGAACGAATAGGAGGTCCTCCTTGTAGAGAAGGCCTTGTTCTGTTCTGAGAGGAGGTAAACGAGGTGATAGGGTGTGCTTCTTACTTTGATCTTTAATTCTCTCAATTAGAGTAGTTTGTGCAGCCATGAAATGGTGAGATTGGAGGATGGTGTCATCCGAGGGAGTCTCGACTTGAACGGGTTCATGGATTCGCGACAGGGCGTCTGCTTTCCCGTTTCTGCTTCCGGGACGGTATGTGATGTGGAGTTTGAAGCGGGTAAAAAAGAGAGCCCATCTGGCTTGTCGGGGGCATAATCTCTTTGCTGTTCTTAAATATTCGAGATTCCGATGATCAGTGAAAACCGTGATCGGATGTATAGTTCCCTCCAATAAATGTCTCCATTCTTGAAGGGCTAACACAATGGCCAACAATTCCCGATCTCCCACACTGTAGTTGCTTTCTGGGGTTGTGAGTCTCCGGGAGAAATAGGACACTGGGTGGAGGATTCCACTCTCAGGGGATCGTTGGGACAGTATGGCTCCAACTGCATATTCAGAGGCATCTACTTCGAGTGAATATGCTTGTGTGGGTTCAGGGATGGCCAGCACAGATGCTTGGGTGAAACTCTGCTTTAGGTTTTGGAACGCCTGTTGTGCTTGGGGAGTCCATTTGAAGGGAGTATGTTTCTTGGTTAGACTGGTAATGGGTTGGACAATTTGAGAGAAGTTTTTGATAAAGCGTCTATAAAAGTTGGAAAATCCCACGAATCTTTGAACGCCTTTTACTGTAGTGGGTACAGGCCATTCCAGGATAGCGGAGACTTTAGAGGGATCCATCTGAATATGACCAGGGGAGATGATATACCCCAAGAATGACACTGTGGTGACTTCAAAGATACACTTTTCAATTTTGGCGTATAAATGGTTCTCTTGAAGGCGAGTGAGGACGAGTTTCATATGTTCTCGATGTTCTTGTAATGAAGATGAGTAAACCAGAATATCATCCAGGTACACCACCACACACGAATCCAACAGGTCTCGAAAGACATCGTTGAGGAAATGTTGGAAAGTGGCTGGAGAGTTGCACAGACCGAAGGGCATGACATTGTACTCGAAATGTCCATAACGAGTTCGGAATGCTGTTTTCCACTCATCTCCCTTGCGGATTCGAACCAAGTTGTAAGCTCCTAGTAGGTCGAGTTTAGAAAAAACTTGGGCTTCTCGAAGTCGATCCATCAGTTCTGTAATGAGAGGGAGTGGATACTTGTTCTTTATGGTAATGTTATTCAACTCTCGATAATCGACACATGGTCGAAGTCCTCCGTCCTTCTTTCCCACAAAGAAAATACCGGCCCCTGCAGGGGAGGTTGATGGCTGAATGAACCCCTTCCGGAGGCTGTCTTCTAGATAGTCCTTGAGTACCGCCAATTCTGGTTCAGATAAGGGGAAAATACGCCCGAATGGAATGGCGGCGCCCGGTAGTAGGTCTATCGGGCAGTCATAGGAGCGGTGTGGAGGGAGGAGTTCAGCCTCTTTTTTGTCGAAGACTCTACTGAAGGGAAGATACTGTACCGGGAGTTGAAGACTGGTGTTGGGTGTTGTTACAGAATTTGACGTTGTAGCAAGGGTTGCAGAGGCGAGACACTGATTTTTGCAGAATAATGAGGAGAAGACCACCTTTCCAAGGGACCATTGGATGTTCGGGTCATGCTTGCGAAGCCAAGGGAGTCCCAGGATGACAGGGAATAGCGGAGATGTAATAATATTGAAGGTGAGGGTTTCTTTGTGCCGGTGACCAATGAAGAGAGTAAGAGGAAGTGTTTCGTGTGTCACCGGACCTGATTGGATGGCACTTCCATCTACGAGATGGACAGTAAGAGGTTGGTCTTTGACTCGAAGAGGGATCTTCAAGGAGTGAGCGAGCTGACTGTCTAGGAAGCAATCGCTGGCTCCGGAATCCAGAATGGCCATTTGTGAGGTGTTCATCTTATCCCACTGTAAAGAGATAGAAATGGATAGATGAGAGGCTGCACATCCCAATAGTACGGCAGTGTCCGATGTGTCGGGCTTACCTCTGGGGGGACGTTTGGGACATTGAGGAATCAGATGAGTAGCGCTTCCACAATACATGCAAAGGTTGCCCTTGATTCTTCTATTCCGTTCGGACTCCGAGAGGGGTCCGCGGGCCATTCCTATTTGCATGGGTTCCTCCGAAGGATTGGAGGTAGGAACCGAGGTGGTCTGTGGGGCACTAGAAACTCGAGGAAGTGAAGATTGATGAGCCATCCGTTCCATACGTCGTTCCCGAAGTCTCCGGTCGATTTGGGTGACCAACTGGATAACCTCTTCAAGCGTGCCGGGGAGGCCCACTCGGGCTATTTCGTCTTTCAATGACTCTGAGAGTCCCAGCCTAAACTGGTGGATAAGGGCTCGTTCGTTCCATGTGGTCTCTACGGCCAGACGGCGGAATTCGGAGGTGTAATCCTCGACCGGGTGGCGACCTTGTCTCAAAGATCGGATAGATGATTCGGCCACCGCAACTTGGTGTGGGTCTTCATATAAGGCATCTAAGGCTTGCCGGAAGGCCACCCAAGTAGCCAGAGAAGCATGGTTTGTTTGTAACAAATGTTGGGCCCAGGACATGGGACCCCCGGTGAGGAGTGAGATGGCCGTACGCACACGGACGAAATCTGTGGCATAAGTTCTAGGCTTCAGAACGAATAGCAATTCGCATGAGGTGATGAAGGTTTTATAGGTAGATCGGTCTCCATTAAAGCGATCGGGTAGTTTGACTTGTGGTTCGGGAGCAGCTACCGCACCTTCCGCTGGAGCAACAGCGACTAACACCGGTTCAGGAGGTGGAAGGGGTGCTGCTTGCAAGGTTTGAACTTGATTTTGTAATTCCTGTTGATTGTTTCGTATGTCTTGTACTGCGTGAGCCAATGCTGCAATTTGCTGGGTGAGTGCTTGGATGGCTTCAGCCACACCTGCAGGCTCCATAATGGCTTGTGTATTCTGTCAGGTTTGGGGTTGAGAGCCTATGGCAGGAGGTTCGTGAGTGGCCACAGGGGAGCAGCAGAGAGCAGGATCTAGGTTGGGGTTACCAGAGAATAAACAGTACAAGCCAGGATCAAAGGGCAGGAGAAGTCAGAATGTCCAGGAGGAAAGCCAAGGTCAAAATCCGGGGAATCAATGAGAACAGGAGGTAAGACAAGGGAAAAGAACTCTGGGAAGGAACCAAGGGTATACACCACTTAGCAGCTCAATACACAAGCACTGATTGAAGTCAGTGCTTGGTATTTATGGGCTGTCAAGTGCACCTCCCCGCCTCCTCCAATCAGGAAAGTCCACCCACTCACATAGGAAAGCCTGACACTCACTGGGGTGAGTGGCAGTCTCTGGCCACACCCCCGCTGTCTCCACCAATGGATCGGCACCATCGCGCAATAGGCCACGCCCCTCTGATAGCCGAAATAACAGTAGCACCAGCAACTCGCGGGACGCGAGTTACTGGAGTCCGGGGATGCGGCCTACCACGCGGCGGCCTTCCCCTTCGACGGGCAGCAACGGGAGTGGATGCAGGTAAGGGACCCCTAGCCTGTTGGAGACGGGGTCTGGAACCCCCACAGAGCCCCCCCCTGAGGCACGACCTCCGGTCGGGTGAAGGAGTAGGACGACTTGGGTGTAGTCTGTGGAAAGCTCTGATCTTAGCAGGAGCATGAATATGGGATACAGGTTCCCAGGAATTTTCTTCGGGACCATATCCTCTCCACTGTACCAAGTATTCGAATCTACCACGATGGATACGGGAATCCAGGATCTGGGCGACTTCATATTCCTCTGAGTCGTTTATAAGGATGGGAGGAGGTTGGGAATCTCTTGTTCGAGGATTAGGTACCCATCTCTTGAGCAAACATGTGTGGAAGGTGGAATGAATACGCCAAGTATCAGGAAGTTGAAGACGGACAGCTGATTTACCAATAAGGGCGGTGATTGGGAAGGGACCTACAAATTTGGGTTGAAGCTTTCTTGCGGGACCTGGAAGTTTCAGATTGATGGAGGATAGCCACACTTTATCTCCTACTTGGTAGGCAGGATAGTCTCTACGGTGTCGATCAGCTTGTTTTTTGTAGTTCTCCTGGGCTTGAGAAAGATGTCGCTTTAATTGGACTATCCCTTGTGTTATTAGTTGGAGACGATCCGTAACAGTGGGAATGGTTTGGACTTGGGAGTAATGAGGGATGAATGTGGGATGGAATCCATAATTGGCTTTGAAGGGAGACATTCCAATGGAACGTTGGAGATGGTTATTATAACAGAATTCTGCTAATGGTAACATACGATACCAGTTGTCCTGTGCGTGGGTGATGTAACATCGGAGGTATTGTTCAAGGATTTGGTTTATCCTTTCGGTTTGTCCATTAGATTGGGGATGGTAGGCTGAGGTCAATAAGCGTTCAATCTTTAGTCCTTGGCAGAATGCTTTCCAGAATCTTGAAGTAAATTGTACTCCTCTATCGGATAAAATAGAGCGAGGGATTCCATGCAGACGAAAGATGTTGCTAATGAATAATTCTGCCGTAACAGCGGCTGTGGGAAGTCGGGTTACCGGGATAAAATGTGCCATCTTGGTGAGTCGATCCACCACAACCATGATGGTATTGTGTTGGTTTGAAATAGGCAGGTCGACTATGAAGTCCACTGTGATGGCCTCCCAGGGTTGATCAGGGATAGGCAAGGGCTGTAGAAGTCCGGTAGGTAGTTGGTGACTTCCCTTGCTACGGGCACATACCGGACAGGCTCGAACATACCGTTGGACATCCTTTCTGATGGTAGGCCACCAAAAATGTCGTAGGGCTAGAGTGAGAGTTTTCTTCAATCCTCCATGGCCGGCCAAAGGGTGATCGTGGATGGCCTGAAGGACCTCTTCTCGGGAGCCTGGAGGAACGAATAGGAGGTCCTCCTTGTAGAGAAGGCCTTGTTCTGTTCTGAGAGGAGGTAAACGAGGTGATAGGGTGTGCTTCTTACTTTGATCTTTAATTCTCTCAATTAGAGTAGTTTGTGCAGCCATGAAATGGTGAGATTGGAGGATGGTGTCATCCGAGGGAGTCTCGACTTGAACGGGTTCATGGATTCGCGACAGGGCGTCTGCTTTCCCGTTTCTGCTTCCGGGACGGTATGTGATGTGGAGTTTGAAGCGGGTAAAAAAGAGAGCCCATCTGGCTTGTTGGGGGCATAATCTCTTTGCTGTTCTTAAATATTCGAGATTCCGATGATCAGTGAAAACCGTGATCGGATGTATAGTTCCCTCCAATAAATGTCTCCATTCTTGAAGGGCTAACACAATGGCCAACAATTCCCGATCTCCCACACTGTAGTTGCTTTCTGGGGTTGTGAGTCTCCGGGAGAAATAGGACACTGGGTGGAGGATTCCACTCTCAGGGGATCGTTGGGACAGTATGGCTCCAACTGCATATTCAGAGGCATCTACTTCGAGTGAATATGCTTGTGTGGGTTCAGGGATGGCCAGCACAGGTGCTTGGGTGAAACTCTGCTTTAGGTTTTGGAACGCCTGTTGTGCTTGGGGAGTCCATTTGAAGGGAGTATGTTTCTTGGTTAGACTGGTAATGGGTTGGACAATTTGAGAGAAGTTTTTGATAAAGCGTCTATAAAAGTTGGAAAATCCCACGAATCTTTGAACGCCTTTTACTGTAGTGGGTACAGGCCATTCCAGGATAGCGGAGACTTTAGAGGGATCCATCTGAATATGACCAGGGGAGATGATATACCCCAAGAATGACACTGTGGTGACTTCAAAGATACACTTTTCAATTTTGGCGTATAAATGGTTCTCTTGAAGGCGAGTGAGGACGAGTTTCATATGTTCTCGATGTTCTTGTAATGAAGATGAGTAAACCAGAATATCATCCAGGTACACCACCACACACGAATCCAACAGGTCTCGAAAGACATCGTTGAGGAAATGTTGGAAAGTGGCTGGAGAGTTGCACAGACCGAAGGGCATGACATTGTACTCGAAATGTCCATAACGAGTTCGGAATGCTGTTTTCCACTCATCTCCCTTGCGGATTCGAACCAAGTTGTAAGCTCCTAGTAGGTCGAGTTTAGAAAAAACTTGGGCTTCTCGAAGTCGATCCATCAGTTCTGTAATGAGAGGGAGTGGATACTTGTTCTTTATGGTAATGTTATTCAACTCTCGATAATCGACACATGGTCGAAGTCCTCCGTCCTTCTTTCCCACAAAGAAAATACCGGCCCCTGCAGGGGAGGTTGATGGCTGAATGAACCCCTTCCGGAGGCTGTCTTCTAGATAGTCCTTGAGTACCGCCAATTCTGGTTCAGATAAGGGGAAAATACGCCCGAATGGAATGGCGGCGCCCGGTAGTAGGTCTATCGGGCAGTCATAGGAGCGGTGTGGAGGGAGGAGTTCAGCCTCTTTTTTGTCGAAGACTCTACTGAAGGGAAGATACTGTACCGGGAGTTGAAGACTGGTGTTGGGTGTTGTTACAGAATTTGACGTTGTAGCAAGGGTTGCAGAGGCGAGACACTGATTTTTGCAGAATAATGAGGAGAAGACCACCTTTCCAAGGGACCATTGGATGTTCGGGTCATGCTTGCGAAGCCAAGGGAGTCCCAGGATGACAGGGAATAGCGGAGATGTAATAATATTGAAGGTGAGGGTTTCTTTGTGCCGGTGACCAATGAAGAGAGTAAGAGGAAGTGTTTCGTGTGTCACCGGACCTGATTGGATGGCACTTCCATCTACGAGATGGACAGTAAGAGGTTGGTCTTTGACTCGAAGAGGGATCTTCAAGGAGTGAGCGAGCTGACTGTCTAGGAAGCAATCGCTGGCTCCGGAATCCAGAATGGCCATTTGTGAGGTGTTCATCTTATCCCACTGTAAAGAGATAGAAATGGATAGATGAGAGGCTGCACATCCCAATAGTACGGCAGTGTCCGATGTGTCGGGCTTACCTCTGGGGGGACGTTTGGGACATTGAGGAATCAGATGAGTAGCGCTTCCACAATACATGCAAAGGTTGCCCTTGATTCTTCTATTCCGTTCGGACTCCGAGAGGGGTCCGCGGGCCATTCCTATTTGCATGGGTTCCTCCGAAGGATTGGAGGTAGGAACCGAGGTGGTCTGTGGGGCACTAGAAACTCGAGGAAGTGAAGATTGATGAGCCATCCGTTCCATACGTCGTTCCCGAAGTCTCCGGTCGATTTGGGTGACCAACTGGATAACCTCTTCAAGCGTGCCGGGGAGGCCCACTCGGGCTATTTCGTCTTTCAATGACTCTGAGAGTCCCAGCCTAAACTGGTGGATAAGGGCTGGTTCGTTCCATGTGGTCTCTACGGCCAGACGGCGGAATTCGGAGGTGTAATCCTCGACCGGGTGGCGACCTTGTCTCAAAGATCGGATAGATGATTCGGCCACCGCAACTTGGTGTGGGTCTTCATATAAGGCATCTAAGGCTTGCCGGAAGGCCACCCAAGTAGCCAGAGAAGCATGGTTTGTTTGTAACAAATGTTGGGCCCAGGACATGGGACCCCCGGTGAGGAGTGAGATGGCCGTACGCACACGGACGAAATCTGTGGCATAAGTTCTAGGCTTCAGAACGAATAGCAATTCGCATGAGGTGATGAAGGTTTTATAGGTAGATCGGTCTCCATTAAAGCGATCGGGTAGTTTGACTTGTGGTTCGGGAGCAGCTACCGCACCTTCCGCTGGAGCAACAGCGACTAACACCGGTTCAGGAGGTGGAAGGGGTGCTGCTTGCAAGGTTTGAACTTGATTTTGTAATTCCTGTTGATTGTTTCGTATGTCTTGTACTGCGTGAGCCAATGCTGCAATTTGCTGGGTGAGTGCTTGGATGGCTTCAGCCACACCTGCAGGCTCCATAATGGCTTGTGTATTCTGTCAGGTTTGGGGTTGAGAGCCTATGGCAGGAGGTTCGTGAGTGGCCACAGGGGAGCAGCAGAGAGCAGGATCTAGGTTGGGGTTACCAGAGAATAAACAGTACAAGCCAGGATCAAAGGGCAGGAGAAGTCAGAATGTCCAGGAGGAAAGCCAAGGTCAAAATCCGGGGAATCAATGAGAACAGGAGGTAAGACAAGGGAAAAGAACTCTGGGAAGGAACCAAGGGTATACACCACTTAGCAGCTCAATACACAAGCACTGATTGAAGTCAGTGCTTGGTATTTATGGGCTGTCAAGTGCACCTCCCCGCCTCCTCCAATCAGGAAAGTCCACCCACTCACATAGGAAAGCCTGACACTCACTGGGGTGAGTGGCAGTCTCTGGCCACACCCCCGCTGTCTCCACCAATGGATCGGCACCATCGCGCAATAGGCCACGCCCCTCTGATAGCCGAAATAACAGTAGCACCAGCAACTCGCGGGACGCGAGTTACTGGAGTCCGGGGATGCGGCCTACCACGCGGCGGCCTTCCCCTTCGACGGGCAGCAACGGGAGTGGATGCAGGTAAGGGACCCCTAGCCTGTTGGAGACGGGGTCTGGAACCCCCACAGAGCCCCCCCCTGAGGCACGACCTCCGGTCGGGTGAAGGAGTAGGACGACTTGGGTGTAGTCTGTGGAAAGCTCTGATCTTAGCAGGAGCATGAATATGGGATACAGGTTCCCAGGAATTTTCTTCGGGACCATATCCTCTCCACTGTACCAAGTATTCGAATCTACCACGATGGATACGGGAATCCAGGATCTGGGCGACTTCATATTCCTCTGAGTCGTTTATAAGGATGGGAGGAGGTTGGGAATCTCTTGTTCGAGGATTAGGTACCCATCTCTTGAGCAAACATGTGTGGAAGGTGGAATGAATACGCCAAGTATCAGGAAGTTGAAGACGGACAGCTGATTTACCAATAAGGGCGGTGATTGGGAAGGGACCTACAAATTTGGGTTGAAGCTTTCTTGCGGGACCTGGAAGTTTCAGATTGATGGAGGATAGCCACACTTTATCTCCTACTTGGTAGGCAGGATAGTCTCTACGGTGTCGATCAGCTTGTTTTTTGTAGTTCTCCTGGGCTTGAGAAAGATGTCGCTTTAATTGGACTATCCCTTGTGTTATTAGTTGGAGACGATCCGTAACAGTGGGAATGGTTTGGACTTGGGAGTAATGAGGGATGAATGTGGGATGGAATCCATAATTGGCTTTGAAGGGAGACATTCCAATGGAACGTTGGAGATGGTTATTATAACAGAATTCTGCTAATGGTAACATACGATACCAGTTGTCCTGTGCGTGGGTGATGTAACATCGGAGGTATTGTTCAAGGATTTGGTTTATCCTTTCGGTTTGTCCATTAGATTGGGGATGGTAGGCTGAGGTCAATAAGCGTTCAATCTTTAGTCCTTGGCAGAATGCTTTCCAGAATCTTGAAGTAAATTGTACTCCTCTATCGGATAAAATAGAGCGAGGGATTCCATGCAGACGAAAGATGTTGCTAATGAATAATTCTGCCGTAACAGCGGCTGTGGGAAGTCGGGTTACCGGGATAAAATGTGCCATCTTGGTGAGTCGATCCACCACAACCATGATGGTATTGTGTTGGTTTGAAATAGGCAGGTCGACTATCAAGTCCACTGTGATGGCCTCCCAGGGTTGATCAGGGATAGGCAAGGGCTGTAGAAGTCCGGTAGGTAGTTGGTGACTTCCCTTGCTACGGGCACATACCGGACAGGCTCGAACATACCGTTGGACATCCTTTCTGATGGTAGGCCACCAAAAATGTCGTAGGGCTAGAGTGAGAGTTTTCTTCAATCCTCCATGGCCGGCCAAAGGGTGATCGTGGATGGCCTGAAGGACCTCTTCTCGGGAGCCTGGAGGAACGAATAGGAGGTCCTCCTTGTAGAGAAGGCCTTGTTCTGTTCTGAGAGGAGGTAAACGAGGTGATAGGGTGTGCTTCTTACTTTGATCTTTAATTCTCTCAATTAGAGTAGTTTGTGCAGCCATGAAATGGTGAGATTGGAGGATGGTGTCATCCGAGGGAGTCTCGACTTGAACGGGTTCATGGATTCGCGACAGGGCGTCTGCTTTCCCGTTTCTGCTTCCGGGACGGTATGTGATGTGGAGTTTGAAGCGGGTAAAAAAGAGAGCCCATCTGGCTTGTCGGGGGCATAATCTCTTTGCTGTTCTTAAATATTCGAGATTCCGATGATCAGTGAAAACCGTGATCGGATGTATAGTTCCCTCCAATAAATGTCTCCATTCTTGAAGGGCTAACACAATGGCCAACAATTCCCGATCTCCCACACTGTAGTTGCTTTCTGGGGTTGTGAGTCTCCGGGAGAAATAGGACACTGGGTGGAGGATTCCACTCTCAGGGGATCGTTGGGACAGTATGGCTCCAACTGCATATTCAGAGGCATCTACTTCGAGTGAATATGCTTGTGTGGGTTCAGGGATGGCCAGCACAGGTGCTTGGGTGAAACTCTGCTTTAGGTTTTGGAACGCCTGTTGTGCTTGGGGAGTCCATTTGAAGGGAGTATGTTTCTTGGTTAGACTGGTAATGGGTTGGACAATTTGAGAGAAGTTTTTGATAAAGCGTCTATAAAAGTTGGAAAATCCCACGAATCTTTGAACGCCTTTTACTGTAGTGGGTACAGGCCATTCCAGGATAGCGGAGACTTTAGAGGGATCCATCTGAATATGACCAGGGGAGATGATATACCCCAAGAATGACACTGTGGTGACTTCAAAGATACACTTTTCAATTTTGGCGTATAAATGGTTCTCTTGAAGGCGAGTGAGGACGAGTTTCATATGTTCTCGATGTTCTTGTAATGAAGATGAGTAAACCAGAATATCATCCAGGTACACCACCACACACGAATCCAACAGGTCTCGAAAGACATCGTTGAGGAAATGTTGGAAAGTGGCTGGAGAGTTGCACAGACCGAAGGGCATGACATTGTACTCGAAATGTCCATAACGAGTTCGGAATGCTGTTTTCCACTCATCTCCCTTGCGGATTCGAACCAAGTTGTAAGCTCCTAGTAGGTCGAGTTTAGAAAAAACTTGGGCTTCTCGAAGTCGATCCATCAGTTCTGTAATGAGAGGGAGTGGATACTTGTTCTTTATGGTAATGTTATTCAACTCTCGATAATCGACACATGGTCGAAGTCCTCCGTCCTTCTTTCCCACAAAGAAAATACCGGCCCCTGCAGGGGAGGTTGATGGCTGAATGAACCCCTTCCGGAGGCTGTCTTCTAGATAGTCCTTGAGTACCGCCAATTCTGGTTCAGATAAGGGGAAAATACGCCCGAATGGAATGGCGGCGCCCGGTAGTAGGTCTATCGGGCAGTCATAGGAGCGGTGTGGAGGGAGGAGTTCAGCCTCTTTTTTGTCGAAGACTCTACTGAAGGGAAGATACTGTACCGGGAGTTGAAGACTGGTGTTGGGTGTTGTTACAGAATTTGACGTTGTAGCAAGGGTTGCAGAGGCGAGACACTGATTTTTGCAGAATAATGAGGAGAAGACCACCTTTCCAAGGGACCATTGGATGTTCGGGTCATGCTTGCGAAGCCAAGGGAGTCCCAGGATGACAGGGAATAGCGGAGATGTAATAATATTGAAGGTGAGGGTTTCTTTGTGCCGGTGACCAATGAAGAGAGTAAGAGGAAGTGTTTCGTGTGTCACCGGACCTGATTGGATGGCACTTCCATCTACGAGATGGACAGTAAGAGGTTGGTCTTTGACTCGAAGAGGGATCTTCAAGGAGTGAGCGAGCTGACTGTCTAGGAAGCAATCGCTGGCTCCGGAATCCAGAATGGCCATTTGTGAGGTGTTCATCTTATCCCACTGTAAAGAGATAGAAATGGATAGATGAGAGGCTGCACATCCCAATAGTACGGCAGTGTCCGATGTGTCGGGCTTACCTCTGGGGGGACGTTTGGGACATTGAGGAATCAGATGAGTAGCGCTTCCACAATACATGCAAAGGTTGCCCTTGATTCTTCTATTCCGTTCGGACTCCGAGAGGGGTCCGCGGGCCATTCCTATTTGCATGGGTTCCTCCGAAGGATTGGAGGTAGGAACCGAGGTGGTCTGTGGGGCACTAGAAACTCGAGGAAGTGAAGATTGATGAGCCATCCGTTCCATACGTCGTTCCCGAAGTCTCCGGTCGATTTGGGTGACCAACTGGATAACCTCTTCAAGCGTGCCGGGGAGGCCCACTCGGGCTATTTCGTCTTTCAATGACTCTGAGAGTCCCAGCCTAAACTGGTGGATAAGGGCTGGTTCGTTCCATGTGGTCTCTACGGCCAGACGGCGGAATTCGGAGGTGTAATCCTCGACCGGGTGGCGACCTTGTCTCAAAGATCGGATAGATGATTCGGCCACCGCAACTTGGTGTGGGTCTTCATATAAGGCATCTAAGGCTTGCCGGAAGGCCACCCAAGTAGCCAGAGAAGCATGGTTTGTTTGTAACAAATGTTGGGCCCAGGACATGGGACCCCCGGTGAGGAGTGAGATGGCCGTACGCACACGGACGAAATCTGTGGCATAAGTTCTAGGCTTCAGAACGAATAGCAATTCGCATGAGGTGATGAAGGTTTTATAGGTAGATCGGTCTCCATTAAAGCGATCGGGTAGTTTGACTTGTGGTTCGGGAGCAGCTACCGCACCTTCCGCTGGAGCAACAGCGACTAACACCGGTTCAGGAGGTGGAAGGGGTGCTGCTTGCAAGGTTTGAACTTGATTTTGTAATTCCTGTTGATTGTTTCGTATGTCTTGTACTGCGTGAGCCAATGCTGCAATTTGCTGGGTGAGTGCTTGGATGGCTTCAGCCACACCTGCAGGCTCCATAATGGCTTGTGTATTCTGTCAGGTTTGGGGTTGAGAGCCTATGGCAGGAGGTTCGTGAGTGGCCACAGGGGAGCAGCAGAGAGCAGGATCTACGTTGGGGTTACCAGAGAATAAACAGTACAAGCCAGGATCAAAGGGCAGGAGAAGTCAGAATGTCCAGGAGGAAAGCCAAGGTCAAAATCCGGGGAATCAATGAGAACAGGAGGTAAGACAAGGGAAAAGAACTCTGGGAAGGAACCAAGGGTATACACCACTTAGCAGCTCAATACACAAGCACTGATTGAAGTCAGTGCTTGGTATTTATGGGCTGTCAAGTGCACCTCCCCGCCTCCTCCAATCAGGAAAGTCCACCCACTCACATAGGAAAGCCTGACACTCACTGGGGTGAGTGGCAGTCTCTGGCCACACCCCCGCTGTCTCCACCAATGGATCGGCACCATCGCGCAATAGGCCACGCCCCTCTGATAGCCGAAATAACAGTAGCACCAGCAACTCGCGGGACGCGAGTTACTGGAGTCCGGGGATGCGGCCTACCACGCGGCGGCCTTCCCCTTCGACGGGCAGCAACGGGAGTGGATGCAGGTAAGGGACCCCTAGCCTGTTGGAGACGGGGTCTGGAACCCCCACAGAGCCCCCCCCTGAGGCACGACCTCCGGTCGGGTGAAGGAGTAGGACGACTTGGGTGTAGTCTGTGGAAAGCTCTGATCTTAGCAGGAGCATGAATATGGGATACAGGTTCCCAGGAATTTTCTTCGGGACCATATCCTCTCCACTGTACCAAGTATTCGAATCTACCACGATGGATACGGGAATCCAGGATCTGGGCGACTTCATATTCCTCTGAGTCGTTTATAAGGATGGGAGGAGGTTGGGAATCTCTTGTTCGAGGATTAGGTACCCATCTCTTGAGCAAACATGTGTGGAAGGTGGAATGAATACGCCAAGTATCAGGAAGTTGAAGACGGACAGCTGATTTACCAATAAGGGCGGTGATTGGGAAGGGACCTACAAATTTGGGTTGAAGCTTTCTTGCGGGACCTGGAAGTTTCAGATTGATGGAGGATAGCCACACTTTATCTCCTACTTGGTAGGCAGGATAGTCTCTACGGTGTCGATCAGCTTGTTTTTTGTAGTTCTCCTGGGCTTGAGAAAGATGTCGCTTTAATTGGACTATCCCTTGTGTTATTAGTTGGAGACGATCCGTAACAGTGGGAATGGTTTGGACTTGGGAGTAATGAGGGATGAATGTGGGATGGAATCCATAATTGGCTTTGAAGGGAGACATTCCAATGGAACGTTGGAGATGGTTATTATAACAGAATTCTGCTAATGGTAACATACGATACCAGTTGTCCTGTGCGTGGGTGATGTAACATCGGAGGTATTGTTCAAGGATTTGGTTTATCCTTTCGGTTTGTCCATTAGATTGGGGATGGTAGGCTGAGGTCAATAAGCGTTCAATCTTTAGTCCTTGGCAGAATGCTTTCCAGAATCTTGAAGTAAATTGTACTCCTCTATCGGATAAAATAGAGCGAGGGATTCCATGCAGACGAAAGATGTTGCTAATGAATAATTCTGCCGTAACAGCGGCTGTGGGAAGTCGGGTTACCGGGATAAAATGTGCCATCTTGGTGAGTCGATCCACCACAACCATGATGGTATTGTGTTGGTTTGAAATAGGCAGGTCGACTATCAAGTCCACTGTGATGGCCTCCCAGGGTTGATCAGGGATAGGCAAGGGCTGTAGAAGTCCGGTAGGTAGTTGGTGACTTCCCTTGCTACGGGCACATACCGGACAGGCTCGAACATACCGTTGGACATCCTTTCTGATGGTAGGCCACCAAAAATGTCGTAGGGCTAGAGTGAGAGTTTTCTTCAATCCTCCATGGCCGGCCAAAGGGTGATCGTGGATGGCCTGAAGGACCTCTTCTCGGGAGCCTGGAGGAACGAATAGGAGGTCCTCCTTGTAGAGAAGGCCTTGTTCTGTTCTGAGAGGAGGTAAACGAGGTGATAGGGTGTGCTTCTTACTTTGATCTTTAATTCTCTCAATTAGAGTAGTTTGTGCAGCCATGAAATGGTGAGATTGGAGGATGGTGTCATCCGAGGGAGTCTCGACTTGAACGGGTTCATGGATTCGCGACAGGGCGTCTGCTTTCCCGTTTCTGCTTCCGGGACGGTATGTGATGTGGAGTTTGAAGCGGGTAAAAAAGAGAGCCCATCTGGCTTGTCGGGGGCATAATCTCTTTGCTGTTCTTAAATATTCGAGATTCCGATGATCAGTGAAAACCGTGATCGGATGTATAGTTCCCTCCAATAAATGTCTCCATTCTTGAAGGGCTAACACAATGGCCAACAATTCCCGATCTCCCACACTGTAGTTGCTTTCTGGGGTTGTGAGTCTCCGGGAGAAATAGGACACTGGGTGGAGGATTCCACTCTCAGGGGATCGTTGGGACAGTATGGCTCCAACTGCATATTCAGAGGCATCTACTTCGAGTGAATATGCTTGTGTGGGTTCAGGGATGGCCAGCACAGGTGCTTGGGTGAAACTCTGCTTTAGGTTTTGGAACGCCTGTTGTGCTTGGGGAGTCCATTTGAAGGGAGTATGTTTCTTGGTTAGACTGGTAATGGGTTGGACAATTTGAGAGAAGTTTTTGATAAAGCGTCTATAAAAGTTGGAAAATCCCACGAATCTTTGAACGCCTTTTACTGTAGTGGGTACAGGCCATTCCAGGATAGCGGAGACTTTAGAGGGATCCATCTGAATATGACCAGGGGAGATGATATACCCCAAGAATGACACTGTGGTGACTTCAAAGATACACTTTTCAATTTTGGCGTATAAATGGTTCTCTTGAAGGCGAGTGAGGACGAGTTTCATATGTTCTCGATGTTCTTGTAATGAAGATGAGTAAACCAGAATATCATCCAGGTACACCACCACACACGAATCCAACAGGTCTCGAAAGACATCGTTGAGGAAATGTTGGAAAGTGGCTGGAGAGTTGCACAGACCGAAGGGCATGACATTGTACTCGAAATGTCCATAACGAGTTCGGAATGCTGTTTTCCACTCATCTCCCTTGCGGATTCGAACCAAGTTGTAAGCTCCTAGTAGGTCGAGTTTAGAAAAAACTTGGGCTTCTCGAAGTCGATCCATCAGTTCTGTAATGAGAGGGAGTGGATACTTGTTCTTTATGGTAATGTTATTCAACTCTCGATAATCGACACATGGTCGAAGTCCTCCGTCCTTCTTTCCCACAAAGAAAATACCGGCCCCTGCAGGGGAGGTTGATGGCTGAATGAACCCCTTCCGGAGGCTGTCTTCTAGATAGTCCTTGAGTACCGCCAATTCTGGTTCAGATAAGGGGAAAATACGCCCGAATGGAATGGCGGCGCCCGGTAGTAGGTCTATCGGGCAGTCATAGGAGCGGTGTGGAGGGAGGAGTTCAGCCTCTTTTTTGTCGAAGACTCTACTGAAGGGAAGATACTGTACCGGGAGTTGAAGACTGGTGTTGGGTGTTGTTACAGAATTTGACATTGTAGCAAGGGTTGCAGAGGCGAGACACTGATTTTTGCAGAATAATGAGGAGAAGACCACCTTTCCAAGGGACCATTGGATGTTCGGGTCATGCTTGCGAAGCCAAGGGAGTCCCAGGATGACAGGGAATAGCGGAGATGTAATAATATTGAAGGTGAGGGTTTCTTTGTGCCGGTGACCAATGAAGAGAGTAAGAGGAAGTGTTTCGTGTGTCACCGGACCTGATTGGATGGCACTTCCATCTACGAGATGGACAGTAAGAGGTTGGTCTTTGACTCGAAGAGGGATCTTCAAGGAGTGAGCGAGCTGACTGTCTAGGAAGCAATCGCTGGCTCCGGAATCCAGAATGGCCATTTGTGAGGTGTTCATCTTATCCCACTGTAAAGAGATAGAAATGGATAGATGAGAGGCTGCACATCCCAATAGTACGGCAGTGTCCGATGTGTCGGGCTTACCTCTGGGGGGACGTTTGGGACATTGAGGAATCAGATGAGTAGCGCTTCCACAATACATGCAAAGGTTGCCCTTGATTCTTCTATTCCGTTCGGACTCCGAGAGGGGTCCGCGGGCCATTCCTATTTGCATGGGTTCCTCCGAAGGATTGGAGGTAGGAACCGAGGTGGTCTGTGGGGCACTAGAAACTCGAGGAAGTGAAGATTGATGAGCCATCCGTTCCATACGTCGTTCCCGAAGTCTCCGGTCGATTTGGGTGACCAACTGGATAACCTCTTCAAGCGTGCCGGGGAGGCCCACTCGGGCTATTTCGTCTTTCAATGACTCTGAGAGTCCCAGCCTAAACTGGTGGATAAGGGCTGGTTCGTTCCATGTGGTCTCTACGGCCAGACGGCGGAATTCGGAGGTGTAATCCTCGACCGGGTGGCGACCTTGTCTCAAAGATCGGATAGATGATTCGGCCACCGCAACTTGGTGTGGGTCTTCATATAAGGCATCTAAGGCTTGCCGGAAGGCCACCCAAGTAGCCAGAGAAGCATGGTTTGTTTGTAACAAATGTTGGGCCCAGGACATGGGACCCCCGGTGAGGAGTGAGATGGCCGAACGCACACGGACGAAATCTGTGGCATAAGTTCTAGGCTTCAGAACGAATAGCAATTCGCATGAGGTGATGAAGGTTTTATAGGTAGATCGGTCTCCATTAAAGCGATCGGGTAGTTTGACTTGTGGTTCGGGAGCAGCTACCGCACCTTCCGCTGGAGCAACAGCGACTAACACCGGTTCAGGAGGTGGAAGGGGTGCTGCTTGCAAGGTTTGAACTTGATTTTGTAATTCCTGTTGATTGTTTCGTATGTCTTGTACTGCGTGAGCCAATGCTGCAATTTGCTGGGTGAGTGCTTGGATGGCTTCAGCCACACCTGCAGGCTCCATAATGGCTTGTGTATTCTGTCAGGTTTGGGGTTGAGAGCCTATGGCAGGAGGTTCGTGAGTGGCCACAGGGGAGCAGCAGAGAGCAGGATCTACGTTGGGGTTACCAGAGAATAAACAGTACAAGCCAGGATCAAAGGGCAGGAGAAGTCAGAATGTCCAGGAGGAAAGCCAAGGTCAAAATCCGGGGAATCAATGAGAACAGGAGGTAAGACAAGGGAAAAGAACTCTGGGAAGGAACCAAGGGTATACACCACTTAGCAGCTCAATACACAAGCACTGATTGAAGTCAGTGCTTGGTATTTATGGGCTGTCAAGTGCACCTCCCCGCCTCCTCCAATCAGGAAAGTCCACCCACTCACATAGGAAAGCCTGACACTCACTGGGGTGAGTGGCAGTCTCTGGCCACACCCCCGCTGTCTCCACCAATGGATCGGCACCATCGCGCAATAGGCCACGCCCCTCTGATAGCCGAAATAACAGTAGCACCAGCAACTCGCGGGACGCGAGTTACTGGAGTCCGGGGATGCGGCCTACCACGCGGCGGCCTTCCCCTTCGACGGGCAGCAACGGGAGTGGATGCAGGTAAGGGACCCCTAGCCTGTTGGAGACGGGGTCTGGAACCCCCACAGAGCCCCCCCCTGAGGCACGACCTCCGGTCGGGTGAAGGAGTAGGACGACTTGGGTGTAGTCTGTGGAAAGCTCTGATCTTAGCAGGAGCATGAATATGGGATACAGGTTCCCAGGAATTTTCTTCGGGACCATATCCTCTCCACTGTACCAAGTATTCGAATCTACCACGATGGATACGGGAATCCAGGATCTGGGCGACTTCATATTCCTCTGAGTCGTTTATAAGGATGGGAGGAGGTTGGGAATCTCTTGTTCGAGGATTAGGTACCCATCTCTTGAGCAAACATGTGTGGAAGGTGGAATGAATACGCCAAGTATCAGGAAGTTGAAGACGGACAGCTGATTTACCAATAAGGGCGGTGATTGGGAAGGGACCTACAAATTTGGGTTGAAGCTTTCTTGCGGGACCTGGAAGTTTCAGATTGATGGAGGATAGCCACACTTTATCTCCTACTTGGTAGGCAGGATAGTCTCTACGGTGTCGATCAGCTTGTTTTTTGTAGTTCTCCTGGGCTTGAGAAAGATGTCGCTTTAATTGGACTATCCCTTGTGTTATTAGTTGGAGACGATCCGTAACAGTGGGAATGGTTTGGACTTGGGAGTAATGAGGGATGAATGTGGGATGGAATCCATAATTGGCTTTGAAGGGAGACATTCCAATGGAACGTTGGAGATGGTTATTATAACAGAATTCTGCTAATGGTAACATACGATACCAGTTGTCCTGTGCGTGGGTGATGTAACATCGGAGGTATTGTTCAAGGATTTGGTTTATCCTTTCGGTTTGTCCATTAGATTGGGGATGGTAGGCTGAGGTCAATAAGCGTTCAATCTTTAGTCCTTGGCAGAATGCTTTCCAGAATCTTGAAGTAAATTGTACTCCTCTATCGGATAAAATAGAGCGAGGGATTCCATGCAGACGAAAGATGTTGCTAATGAATAATTCTGCCGTAACAGCGGCTGTGGGAAGTCGGGTTACCGGGATAAAATGTGCCATCTTGGTGAGTCGATCCACCACAACCATGATGGTATTGTGTTGGTTTGAAATAGGCAGGTCGACTATCAAGTCCACTGTGATGGCCTCCCAGGGTTGATCAGGGATAGGCAAGGGCTGTAGAAGTCCGGTAGGTAGTTGGTGACTTCCCTTGCTACGGGCACATACCGGACAGGCTCGAACATACCGTTGGACATCCTTTCTGATGGTAGGCCACCAAAAATGTCGTAGGGCTAGAGTGAGAGTTTTCTTCAATCCTCCATGGCCGGCCAAAGGGTGATCGTGGATGGCCTGAAGGACCTCTTCTCGGGAGCCTGGAGGAACGAATAGGAGGTCCTCCTTGTAGAGAAGGCCTTGTTCTGTTCTGAGAGGAGGTAAACGAGGTGATAGGGTGTGCTTCTTACTTTGATCTTTAATTCTCTCAATTAGAGTAGTTTGTGCAGCCATGAAATGGTGAGATTGGAGGATGGTGTCATCCGAGGGAGTCTCGACTTGAACGGGTTCATGGATTCGCGACAGGGCGTCTGCTTTCCCGTTTCTGCTTCCGGGACGGTATGTGATGTGGAGTTTGAAGCGGGTAAAAAAGAGAGCCCATCTGGCTTGTCGGGGGCATAATCTCTTTGCTGTTCTTAAATATTCGAGATTCCGATGATCAGTGAAAACCGTGATCGGATGTATAGTTCCCTCCAATAAATGTCTCCATTCTTGAAGGGCTAACACAATGGCCAACAATTCCCGATCTCCCACACTGTAGTTGCTTTCTGGGGTTGTGAGTCTCCGGGAGAAATAGGACACTGGGTGGAGGATTCCACTCTCAGGGGATCGTTGGGACAGTATGGCTCCAACTGCATATTCAGAGGCATCTACTTCGAGTGAATATGCTTGTGTGGGTTCAGGGATGGCCAGCACAGGTGCTTGGGTGAAACTCTGCTTTAGGTTTTGGAACGCCTGTTGTGCTTGGGGAGTCCATTTGAAGGGAGTATGTTTCTTGGTTAGACTGGTAATGGGTTGGACAATTTGAGAGAAGTTTTTGATAAAGCGTCTATAAAAGTTGGAAAATCCCACGAATCTTTGAACGCCTTTTACTGTAGTGGGTACAGGCCATTCCAGGATAGCGGAGACTTTAGAGGGATCCATCTGAATATGACCAGGGGAGATGATATACCCCAAGAATGACACTGTGGTGACTTCAAAGATACACTTTTCAATTTTGGCGTATAAATGGTTCTCTTGAAGGCGAGTGAGGACGAGTTTCATATGTTCTCGATGTTCTTGTAATGAAGATGAGTAAACCAGAATATCATCCAGGTACACCACCACACACGAATCCAACAGGTCTCGAAAGACATCGTTGAGGAAATGTTGGAAAGTGGCTGGAGAGTTGCACAGACCGAAGGGCATGACATTGTACTCGAAATGTCCATAACGAGTTCGGAATGCTGTTTTCCACTCATCTCCCTTGCGGATTCGAACCAAGTTGTAAGCTCCTAGTAGGTCGAGTTTAGAAAAAACTTGGGCTTCTCGAAGTCGATCCATCAGTTCTGTAATGAGAGGGAGTGGATACTTGTTCTTTATGGTAATGTTATTCAACTCTCGATAATCGACACATGGTCGAAGTCCTCCGTCCTTCTTTCCCACAAAGAAAATACCGGCCCCTGCAGGGGAGGTTGATGGCTGAATGAACCCCTTCCGGAGGCTGTCTTCTAGATAGTCCTTGAGTACCGCCAATTCTGGTTCAGATAAGGGGAAAATACGCCCGAATGGAATGGCGGCGCCCGGTAGTAGGTCTATCGGGCAGTCATAGGAGCGGTGTGGAGGGAGGAGTTCAGCCTCTTTTTTGTCGAAGACTCTACTGAAGGGAAGATACTGTACCGGGAGTTGAAGACTGGTGTTGGGTGTTGTTACAGAATTTGACGTTGTAGCAAGGGTTGCAGAGGCGAGACACTGATTTTTGCAGAATAATGAGGAGAAGACCACCTTTCCAAGGGACCATTGGATGTTCGGGTCATGCTTGCGAAGCCAAGGGAGTCCCAGGATGACAGGGAATAGCGGAGATGTAATAATATTGAAGGTGAGGGTTTCTTTGTGCCGGTGACCAATGAAGAGAGTAAGAGGAAGTGTTTCGTGTGTCACCGGACCTGATTGGATGGCACTTCCATCTACGAGATGGACAGTAAGAGGTTGGTCTTTGACTCGAAGAGGGATCTTCAAGGAGTGAGCGAGCTGACTGTCTAGGAAGCAATCGCTGGCTCCGGAATCCAGAATGGCCATTTGTGAGGTGTTCATCTTATCCCACTGTAAAGAGATAGAAATGGATAGATGAGAGGCTGCACATCCCAATAGTACGGCAGTGTCCGATGTGTCGGGCTTACCTCTGGGGGGACGTTTGGGACATTGAGGAATCAGATGAGTAGCGCTTCCACAATACATGCAAAGGTTGCCCTTGATTCTTCTATTCCGTTCGGACTCCGAGAGGGGTCCGCGGGCCATTCCTATTTGCATGGGTTCCTCCGAAGGATTGGAGGTAGGAACCGAGGTGGTCTGTGGGGCACTAGAAACTCGAGGAAGTGAAGATTGATGAGCCATCCGTTCCATACGTCGTTCCCGAAGTCTCCGGTCGATTTGGGTGACCAACTGGATAACCTCTTCATGCGTGCCGGGGAGGCCCACTCGGGCTATTTCGTCTTTCAATGACTCTGAGAGTCCCAGCCTAAACTGGTGGATAAGGGCTGGTTCGTTCCATGTGGTCTCTACGGCCAGACGGCGGAATTCGGAGGTGTAATCCTCGACCGGGTGGCGACCTTGTCTCAAAGATCGGATAGATGATTCGGCCACCGCAACTTGGTGTGGGTCTTCATATAAGGCATCTAAGGCTTGCCGGAAGGCCACCCAAGTAGCCAGAGAAGCATGGTTTGTTTGTAACAAATGTTGGGCCCAGGACATGGGACCCCCGGTGAGGAGTGAGATGGCCGTACGCACACGGACGAAATCTGTGGCATAAGTTCTAGGCTTCAGAACGAATAGCAATTCGCATGAGGTGATGAAGGTTTTATAGGTAGATCGGTCTCCATTAAAGCGATCGGGTAGTTTGACTTGTGGTTCGGGAGCAGCTACCGCACCTTCCGCTGGAGCAACAGCGACTAACACCGGTTCAGGAGGTGGAAGGGGTGCTGCTTGCAAGGTTTGAACTTGATTTTGTAATTCCTGTTGATTGTTTCGTATGTCTTGTACTGCGTGAGCCAATGCTGCAATTTGCTGGGTGAGTGCTTGGATGGCTTCAGCCACACCTGCAGGCTCCATAATGGCTTGTGTATTCTGTCAGGTTTGGGGTTGAGAGCCTATGGCAGGAGGTTCGTGAGTGGCCACAGGGGAGCAGCAGAGAGCAGGATCTAGGTTGGGGTTACCAGAGAATAAACAGTACAAGCCAGGATCAAAGGGCAGGAGAAGTCAGAATGTCCAGGAGGAAAGCCAAGGTCAAAATCCGGGGAATCAATGAGAACAGGAGGTAAGACAAGGGAAAAGAACTCTGGGAAGGAACCAAGGGTATACACCACTTAGCAGCTCAATACACAAGCACTGATTGAAGTCAGTGCTTGGTATTTATGGGCTGTCAAGTGCACCTCCCCGCCTCCTCCAATCAGGAAAGTCCACCCACTCACATAGGAAAGCCTGACACTCACTGGGGTGAGTGGCAGTCTCTGGCCACACCCCCGCTGTCTCCACCAATGGATCGGCACCATCGCGCAATAGGCCACGCCCCTCTGATAGCCGAAATAACAGTAGCACCAGCAACTCGCGGGACGCGAGTTACTGGAGTCCGGGGATGCGGCCTACCACGCGGCGGCCTTCCCCTTCGACGGGCAGCAACGGGAGTGGATGCAGGTAAGGGACCCCTAGCCTGTTGGAGACGGGGTCTGGAACCCCCACAGAGCCCCCCCCTGAGGCACGACCTCCGGTCGGGTGAAGGAGTAGGACGACTTGGGTGTAGTCTGTGGAAAGCTCTGATCTTAGCAGGAGCATGAATATGGGATACAGGTTCCCAGGAATTTTCTTCGGGACCATATCCTCTCCACTGTACCAAGTATTCGAATCTACCACGATGGATACGGGAATCCAGGATCTGGGCGACTTCATATTCCTCTGAGTCGTTTATAAGGATGGGAGGAGGTTGGGAATCTCTTGTTCGAGGATTAGGTACCCATCTCTTGAGCAAACATGTGTGGAAGGTGGAATGAATACGCCAAGTATCAGGAAGTTGAAGACGGACAGCTGATTTACCAATAAGGGCGGTGATTGGGAAGGGACCTACAAATTTGGGTTGAAGCTTTCTTGCGGGACCTGGAAGTTTCAGATTGATGGAGGATAGCCACACTTTATCTCCTACTTGGTAGGCAGGATAGTCTCTACGGTGTCGATCAGCTTGTTTTTTGTAGTTCTCCTGGGCTTGAGAAAGATGTCGCTTTAATTGGACTATCCCTTGTGTTATTAGTTGGAGACGATCCGTAACAGTGGGAATGGTTTGGACTTGGGAGTAATGAGGGATGAATGTGGGATGAAATCCATAATTGGCTGTGAAGGGAGAAATTCCAATGGAACGTTGGAGATGGTTATTATAACAGAATTCTGCTAATGGTAACATACGATACCAGTTGTCCTGTGCGTGGGTGATGTAACATCGGAGGTATTGTTCAAGGATTTGGTTTATCCTTTCGGTTTGTCCATTAGATTGGGGATGGTAGGCTGAGGTCAATAAGCGTTCAATCTTTAGTCCTTGGCAGAATGCTTTCCAGAATCTTGAAGTAAATTGTACTCCTCTATCGGATAAAATAGAGCGAGGGATTCCATGCAGACGAAAGATGTTGCTAATGAATAATTCTGCCGTAACAGCGGCTGTGGGAAGTCGGGTTACCGGGATAAAATGTGCCATCTTGGTGAGTCGATCCACCACAACCATGATGGTATTGTGTTGGTTTGAAATAGGCAGGTCGACTATCAAGTCCACTGTGATGGCCTCCCAGGGTTGATCAGGGATAGGCAAGGGCTGTAGAAGTCCGGTAGGTAGTTGGTGACTTCCCTTGCTACGGGCACATACCGGACAGGCTCGAACATACCGTTGGACATCCTTTCTGATGGTAGGCCACCAAAAATGTCGTAGGGCTAGAGTGAGAGTTTTCTTCAATCCTCCATGGCCGGCCAAAGGGTGATCGTGGATGGCCTGAAGGACCTCTTCTCGGGAGCCTGGAGGAACGAATAGGAGGTCCTCCTTGTAGAGAAGGCCTTGTTCTGTTCTGAGAGGAGGTAAACGAGGTGATAGGGTGTGCTTCTTACTTTGATCTTTAATTCTCTCAATTAGAGTAGTTTGTGCAGCCATGAAATGGTGAGATTGGAGGATGGTGTCATCCGAGGGAGTCTCGACTTGAACGGGTTCATGGATTCGCGACAGGGCGTCTGCTTTCCCGTTTCTGCTTCCGGGACGGTATGTGATGTGGAGTTTGAAGCGGGTAAAAAAGAGAGCCCATCTGGCTTGTCGGGGGCATAATCTCTTTGCTGTTCTTAAATATTCGAGATTCCGATGATCAGTGAAAACCGTGATCGGATGTATAGTTCCCTCCAATAAATGTCTCCATTCTTGAAGGGCTAACACAATGGCCAACAATTCCCGATCTCCCACACTGTAGTTGCTTTCTGGGGTTGTGAGTCTCCGGGAGAAATAGGACACTGGGTGGAGGATTCCACTCTCAGGGGATCGTTGGGACAGTATGGCTCCAACTGCATATTCAGAGGCATCTACTTCGAGTGAATATGCTTGTGTGGGTTCAGGGATGGCCAGCACAGGTGCTTGGGTGAAACTCTGCTTTAGGTTTTGGAACGCCTGTTGTGCTTGGGGAGTCCATTTGAAGGGAGTATGTTTCTTGGTTAGACTGGTAATGGGTTGGACAATTTGAGAGAAGTTTTTGATAAAGCGTCTATAAAAGTTGGAAAATCCCACGAATCTTTGAACGCCTTTTACTGTAGTGGGTACAGGCCATTCCAGGATAGCGGAGACTTTAGAGGGATCCATCTGAATATGACCAGGGGAGATGATATACCCCAAGAATGACACTGTGGTGACTTCAAAGATACACTTTTCAATTTTGGCGTATAAATGGTTCTCTTGAAGGCGAGTGAGGACGAGTTTCATATGTTCTCGATGTTCTTGTAATGAAGATGAGTAAACCAGAATATCATCCAGGTACACCACCACACACGAATCCAACAGGTCTCGAAAGACATCGTTGAGGAAATGTTGGAAAGTGGCTGGAGAGTTGCACAGACCGAAGGGCATGACATTGTACTCGAAATGTCCATAACGAGTTCGGAATGCTGTTTTCCACTCATCTCCCTTGCGGATTCGAACCAAGTTGTAAGCTCCTAGTAGGTCGAGTTTAGAAAAAACTTGGGCTTCTCGAAGTCGATCCATCAGTTCTGTAATGAGAGGGAGTGGATACTTGTTCTTTATGGTAATGTTATTCAACTCTCGATAATCGACACATGGTCGAAGTCCTCCGTCCTTCTTTCCCACAAAGAAAATACCGGCCCCTGCAGGGGAGGTTGATGGCTGAATGAACCCCTTCCGAAGGCTGTCTTCTAGATAGTCCTTGAGTACCGCCAATTCTGGTTCAGATAAGGGGAAAATACGCCCGAATGGAATGGCGGCGCCCGGTAGTAGGTCTATCGGGCAGTCATAGGAGCGGTGTGGAGGGAGGAGTTCAGCCTCTTTTTTGTCGAAGACTCTACTGAAGGGAAGATACTGTACCGGGAGTTGAAGACTGGTGTTGGGTGTTGTTACAGAATTTGACATTGTAGCAAGGGTTGCAGAGGCGAGACACTGATTTTTGCAGAATAATGAGGAGAAGACCACCTTTCCAAGGGACCATTGGATGTTCGGGTCATGCTTGCGAAGCCAAGGGAGTCCCAGGATGACAGGGAATAGCGGAGATGTAATAATATTGAAGGTGAGGGTTTCTTTGTGCCGGTGACCAATGAAGAGAGTAAGAGGAAGTGTTTCGTGTGTCACCGGACCTGATTGGATGGCACTTCCATCTACGAGATGGACAGTAAGAGGTTGGTCTTTGACTCGAAGAGGGATCTTCAAGGAGTGAGCGAGCTGACTGTCTAGGAAGCAATCGCTGGCTCCGGAATCCAGAATGGCCATTTGTGAGGTGTTCATCTTATCCCACTGTAAAGAGATAGAAATGGATAGATGAGAGGCTGCACATCCCAATAGTACGGCAGTGTCCGATGTGTCGGGCTTACCTCTGGGGGGACGTTTGGGACATTGAGGAATCAGATGAGTAGCGCTTCCACAATACATGCAAAGGTTGCCCTTGATTCTTCTATTCCGTTCGGACTCCGAGAGGGGTCCGCGGGCCATTCCTATTTGCATGGGTTCCTCCGAAGGATTGGAGGTAGGAACCGAGGTGGTCTGTGGGGCACTAGAAACTCGAGGAAGTGAAGATTGATGAGCCATCCGTTCCATACGTCGTTCCCGAAGTCTCCGGTCGATTTGGGTGACCAACTGGATAACCTCTTCAAGCGTGCCGGGGAGGCCCACTCGGGCTATTTCGTCTTTCAATGACTCTGAGAGTCCCAGCCTAAACTGGTGGATAAGGGCTGGTTCGTTCCATGTGGTCTCTACGGCCAGACGGCGGAATTCGGAGGTGTAATCCTCGACCGGGTGGCGACCTTGTCTCAAAGATCGGATAGATGATTCGGCCACCGCAACTTGGTGTGGGTCTTCATATAAGGCATCTAAGGCTTGCCGGAAGGCCACCCAAGTAGCCAGAGAAGCATGGTTTGTTTGTAACAAATGTTGGGCCCAGGACATGGGACCCCCGGTGAGGAGTGAGATGGCCGAACGCACACGGACGAAATCTGTGGCATAAGTTCTAGGCTTCAGAACGAATAGCAATTCGCATGAGGTGATGAAGGTTTTATAGGTAGATCGGTCTCCATTAAAGCGATCGGGTAGTTTGACTTGTGGTTCGGGAGCAGCTACCGCACCTTCCGCTGGAGCAACAGCGACTAACACCGGTTCAGGAGGTGGAAGGGGTGCTGCTTGCAAGGTTTGAACTTGATTTTGTAATTCCTGTTGATTGTTTCGTATGTCTTGTACTGCGTGAGCCAATGCTGCAATTTGCTGGGTGAGTGCTTGGATGGCTTCAGCCACACCTGCAGGCTCCATAATGGCTTGTGTATTCTGTCAGGTTTGGGGTTGAGAGCCTATGGCAGGAGGTTCGTGAGTGGCCACAGGGGAGCAGCAGAGAGCAGGATCTACGTTGGGGTTACCAGAGAATAAACAGTACAAGCCAGGATCAAAGGGCAGGAGAAGTCAGAATGTCCAGGAGGAAAGCCAAGGTCAAAATCCGGGGAATCAATGAGAACAGGAGGTAAGACAAGGGAAAAGAACTCTGGGAAGGAACCAAGGGTATACACCACTTAGCAGCTCAATACACAAGCACTGATTGAAGTCAGTGCTTGGTATTTATGGGCTGTCAAGTGCACCTCCCCGCCTCCTCCAATCAGGAAAGTCCACCCACTCACATAGGAAAGCCTGACACTCACTGGGGTGAGTGGCAGTCTCTGGCCACACCCCCGCTGTCTCCACCAATGGATCGGCACCATCGCGCAATAGGCCACGCCCCTCTGATAGCCGAAATAACAGTAGCACCAGCAACTCGCGGGACGCGAGTTACTGGAGTCCGGGGATGCGGCCTACCACGCGGCGGCCTTCCCCTTCGACGGGCAGCAACGGGAGTGGATGCAGGTAAGGGACCCCTAGCCTGTTGGAGACGGGGTCTGGAACCCCCACAGAGCCCCCCCCTGAGGCACGACCTCCGGTCGGGTGAAGGAGTAGGACGACTTGGGTGTAGTCTGTGGAAAGCTCTGATCTTAGCAGGAGCATGAATATGGGATACAGGTTCCCAGGAATTTTCTTCGGGACCATATCCTCTCCACTGTACCAAGTATTCGAATCTACCACGATGGATACGGGAATCCAGGATCTGGGCGACTTCATATTCCTCTGAGTCGTTTATAAGGATGGGAGGAGGTTGGGAATCTCTTGTTCGAGGATTAGGTACCCATCTCTTGAGCAAACATGTGTGGAAGGTGGAATGAATACGCCAAGTATCAGGAAGTTGAAGACGGACAGCTGATTTACCAATAAGGGCGGTGATTGGGAAGGGACCTACAAATTTGGGTTGAAGCTTTCTTGCGGGACCTGGAAGTTTCAGATTGATGGAGGATAGCCACACTTTATCTCCTACTTGGTAGGCAGGATAGTCTCTACGGTGTCGATCAGCTTGTTTTTTGTAGTTCTCCTGGGCTTGAGAAAGATGTCGCTTTAATTGGACTATCCCTTGTGTTATTAGTTGGAGACGATCCGTAACAGTGGGAATGGTTTGGACTTGGGAGTAATGAGGGATGAATGTGGGATGGAATCCATAATTGGCTTTGAAGGGAGACATTCCAATGGAACGTTGGAGATGGTTATTATAACAGAATTCTGCTAATGGTAACATACGATACCAGTTGTCCTGTGCGTGGGTGATGTAACATCGGAGGTATTGTTCAAGGATTTGGTTTATCCTTTCGGTTTGTCCATTAGATTGGGGATGGTAGGCTGAGGTCAATAAGCGTTCAATCTTTAGTCCTTGGCAGAATGCTTTCCAGAATCTTGAAGTAAATTGTACTCCTCTATCGGATAAAATAGAGCGAGGGATTCCATGCAGACGAAAGATGTTGCTAATGAATAATTCTGCCGTAACAGCGGCTGTGGGAAGTCGGGTTACCGGGATAAAATGTGCCATCTTGGTGAGTCGATCCACCACAACCATGATGGTATTGTGTTGGTTTGAAATAGGCAGGTCGACTATCAAGTCCACTGTGATGGCCTCCCAGGGTTGATCAGGGATAGGCAAGGGCTGTAGAAGTCCGGTAGGTAGTTGGTGACTTCCCTTGCTACGGGCACATACCGGACAGGCTCGAACATACCGTTGGACATCCTTTCTGATGGTAGGCCACCAAAAATGTCGTAGGGCTAGAGTGAGAGTTTTCTTCAATCCTCCATGGCCGGCCAAAGGGTGATCGTGGATGGCCTGAAGGACCTCTTCTCGGGAGCCTGGAGGAACGAATAGGAGGTCCTCCTTGTAGAGAAGGCCTTGTTCTGTTCTGAGAGGAGGTAAACGAGGTGATAGGGTGTGCTTCTTACTTTGATCTTTAATTCTCTCAATTAGAGTAGTTTGTGCAGCCATGAAATGGTGAGATTGGAGGATGGTGTCATCCGAGGGAGTCTCGACTTGAACGGGTTCATGGATTCGCGACAGGGCGTCTGCTTTCCCGTTTCTGCTTCCGGGACGGTATGTGATGTGGAGTTTGAAGCGGGTAAAAAAGAGAGCCCATCTGGCTTGTCGGGGGCATAATCTCTTTGCTGTTCTTAAATATTCGAGATTCCGATGATCAGTGAAAACCGTGATCGGATGTATAGTTCCCTCCAATAAATGTCTCCATTCTTGAAGGGCTAACACAATGGCCAACAATTCCCGATCTCCCACACTGTAGTTGCTTTCTGGGGTTGTGAGTCTCCGGGAGAAATAGGACACTGGGTGGAGGATTCCACTCTCAGGGGATCGTTGGGACAGTATGGCTCCAACTGCATATTCAGAGGCATCTACTTCGAGTGAATATGCTTGTGTGGGTTCAGGGATGGCCAGCACAGGTGCTTGGGTGAAACTCTGCTTTAGGTTTTGGAACGCCTGTTGTGCTTGGGGAGTCCATTTGAAGGGAGTATGTTTCTTGGTTAGACTGGTAATGGGTTGGACAATTTGAGAGAAGTTTTTGATAAAGCGTCTATAAAAGTTGGAAAATCCCACGAATCTTTGAACGCCTTTTACTGTAGTGGGTACAGGCCATTCCAGGATAGCGGAGACTTTAGAGGGATCCATCTGAATATGACCAGGGGAGATGATATACCCCAAGAATGACACTGTGGTGACTTCAAAGATACACTTTTCAATTTTGGCGTATAAATGGTTCTCTTGAAGGCGAGTGAGGACGAGTTTCATATGTTCTCGATGTTCTTGTAATGAAGATGAGTAAACCAGAATATCATCCAGGTACACCACCACACACGAATCCAACAGGTCTCGAAAGACATCGTTGAGGAAATGTTGGAAAGTGGCTGGAGAGTTGCACAGACCGAAGGGCATGACATTGTACTCGAAATGTCCATAACGAGTTCGGAATGCTGTTTTCCACTCATCTCCCTTGCGGATTCGAACCAAGTTGTAAGCTCCTAGTAGGTCGAGTTTAGAAAAAACTTGGGCTTCTCGAAGTCGATCCATCAGTTCTGTAATGAGAGGGAGTGGATACTTGTTCTTTATGGTAATGTTATTCAACTCTCGATAATCGACACATGGTCGAAGTCCTCCGTCCTTCTTTCCCACAAAGAAAATACCGGCCCCTGCAGGGGAGGTTGATGGCTGAATGAACCCCTTCCGGAGGCTGTCTTCTAGATAGTCCTTGAGTACCGCCAATTCTGGTTCAGATAAGGGGAAAATACGCCCGAATGGAATGGCGGCGCCCGGTAGTAGGTCTATCGGGCAGTCATAGGAGCGGTGTGGAGGGAGGAGTTCAGCCTCTTTTTTGTCGAAGACTCTACTGAAGGGAAGATACTGTACCGGGAGTTGAAGACTGGTGTTGGGTGTTGTTACAGAATTTGACGTTGTAGCAAGGGTTGCAGAGGCGAGACACTGATTTTTGCAGAATAATGAGGAGAAGACCACCTTTCCAAGGGACCATTGGATGTTCGGGTCATGCTTGCGAAGCCAAGGGAGTCCCAGGATGACAGGGAATAGCGGAGATGTAATAATATTGAAGGTGAGGGTTTCTTTGTGCCGGTGACCAATGAAGAGAGTAAGAGGAAGTGTTTCGTGTGTCACCGGACCTGATTGGATGGCACTTCCATCTACGAGATGGACAGTAAGAGGTTGGTCTTTGACTCGAAGAGGGATCTTCAAGGAGTGAGCGAGCTGACTGTCTAGGAAGCAATCGCTGGCTCCGGAATCCAGAATGGCCATTTGTGAGGTGTTCATCTTATCCCACTGTAAAGAGATAGAAATGGATAGATGAGAGGCTGCACATCCCAATAGTACGGCAGTGTCCGATGTGTCGGGCTTACCTCTGGGGGGACGTTTGGGACATTGAGGAATCAGATGAGTAGCGCTTCCACAATACATGCAAAGGTTGCCCTTGATTCTTCTATTCCGTTCGGACTCCGAGAGGGGTCCGCGGGCCATTCCTATTTGCATGGGTTCCTCCGAAGGATTGGAGGTAGGAACCGAGGTGGTCTGTGGGGCACTAGAAACTCGAGGAAGTGAAGATTGATGAGCCATCCGTTCCATACGTCGTTCCCGAAGTCTCCGGTCGATTTGGGTGACCAACTGGATAACCTCTTCAAGCGTGCCGGGGAGGCCCACTCGGGCTATTTCGTCTTTCAATGACTCTGAGAGTCCCAGCCTAAACTGGTGGATAAGGGCTGGTTCGTTCCATGTGGTCTCTACGGCCAGACGGCGGAATTCGGAGGTGTAATCCTCGACCGGGTGGCGACCTTGTCTCAAAGATCGGATAGATGATTCGGCCACCGCAACTTGGTGTGGGTCTTCATATAAGGCATCTAAGGCTTGCCGGAAGGCCACCCAAGTAGCCAGAGAAGCATGGTTTGTTTGTAACAAATGTTGGGCCCAGGACATGGGACCCCCGGTGAGGAGTGAGATGGCCGTACGCACACGGACGAAATCTGTGGCATAAGTTCTAGGCTTCAGAACGAATAGCAATTCGCATGAGGTGATGAAGGTTTTATAGGTAGATCGGTCTCCATTAAAGCGATCGGGTAGTTTGACTTGTGGTTCGGGAGCAGCTACCGCACCTTCCGCTGGAGCAACAGCGACTAACACCGGTTCAGGAGGTGGAAGGGGTGCTGCTTGCAAGGTTTGAACTTGATTTTGTAATTCCTGTTGATTGTTTCGTATGTCTTGTACTGCGTGAGCCAATGCTGCAATTTGCTGGGTGAGTGCTTGGATGGCTTCAGCCACACCTGCAGGCTCCATAATGGCTTGTGTATTCTGTCAGGTTTGGGGTTGAGAGCCTATGGCAGGAGGTTCGTGAGTGGCCACAGGGGAGCAGCAGAGAGCAGGATCTAGGTTGGGGTTACCAGAGAATAAACAGTACAAGCCAGGATCAAAGGGCAGGAGAAGTCAGAATGTCCAGGAGGAAAGCCAAGGTCAAAATCCGGGGAATCAATGAGAACAGGAGGTAAGACAAGGGAAAAGAACTCTGGGAAGGAACCAAGGGTATACACCACTTAGCAGCTCAATACACAAGCACTGATTGAAGTCAGTGCTTGGTATTTATGGGCTGTCAAGTGCACCTCCCCGCCTCCTCCAATCAGGAAAGTCCACCCACTCACATAGGAAAGCCTGACACTCACTGGGGTGAGTGGCAGTCTCTGGCCACACCCCTGCTGTCTCCACCAATGGATCGGCACCATCGCGCAATAGGCCACGCCCCTCTGCTAGCCGAAATAACAGTAGCACCAGCAACTCGCGGGACGCAAGTTACTGGAGTCCGGGGATGCGGCCTACCACGCGGCGGCCTTCCCCTTCGACGGGCAGCAACGGGAGTGGATGCAGGTAAGGGACCCCTAGCCTGTTGGAGACGGGGTCTGGAACCCCCACAGAGCCCCCCCCTGAGGCACGACCTCCGGTCGGGTGAAGGAGTAGGACGACTTGGGTGTAGTCTGTGGAAAGCTCTGATCTTAGCAGGAGCATGAATATGGGATACAGGTTCCCAGGAATTTTCTTCGGGACCATATCCTCTCCACTGTACCAAGTATTCGAATCTACCACGATGGATACGGGAATCCAGGATCTGGGCGACTTCATATTCCTCTGAGTCGTTTATAAGGATGGGAGGAGGTTGGGAATCTCTTGTTCGAGGATTAGGTACCCATCTCTTGAGCAAACATGTGTGGAAGGTGGAATGAATACGCCAAGTATCAGGAAGTTGAAGACGGACAGCTGATTTACCAATAAGGGCGGTGATTGGGAAGGGACCTACAAATTTGGGTTGAAGCTTTCTTGCGGGACCTGGAAGTTTCAGATTGATGGAGGATAGCCACACTTTATCTCCTACTTGGTAGGCAGGATAGTCTCTACGGTGTCGATCAGCTTGTTTTTTGTAGTTCTCCTGGGCTTGAGAAAGATGTCGCTTTAATTGGACTATCCCTTGTGTTATTAGTTGGAGACGATCCGTAACAGTGGGAATGGTTTGGACTTGGGAGTAATGAGGGATGAATGTGGGATGGAATCCATAATTGGCTTTGAAGGGAGACATTCCAATGGAACGTTGGAGATGGTTATTATAACAGAATTCTGCTAATGGTAACATACGATACCAGTTGTCCTGTGCGTGGGTGATGTAACATCGGAGGTATTGTTCAAGGATTTGGTTTATCCTTTCGGTTTGTCCATTAGATTGGGGAAGGTAGGCTGAGGTCAATAAGCGTTCAATCTTTAGTCCTTGGCAGAATGCTTTCCAGAATCTTGAAGTAAATTGTACTCCTCTATCGGATAAAATAGAGCGAGGGATTCCATGCAGACGAAAGATGTTGCTAATGAATAATTCTGCCGTAACAGCGGCTGTGGGAAGTCGGGTTACCGGGATAAAATGTGCCATCTTGGTGAGTCGATCCACCACAACCATGATGGTATTGTGTTGGTTTGAAATAGGCAGGTCGACTATCAAGTCCACTGTGATGGCCTCCCAGGGTTGATCAGGGATAGGCAAGGGCTGTAGAAGTCCGGTAGGTAGTTGGTGACTTCCCTTGCTACGGGCACATACCGGACAGGCTCGAACATACCGTTGGACATCCTTTCTGATGGTAGGCCACCAAAAATGTCGTAGGGCTAGAGTGAGAGTTTTCTTCAATCCTCCATGGCCGGCCAAAGGGTGATCGTGGATGGCCTGAAGGACCTCTTCTCGGGAGCCTGGAGGAACGAATAGGAGGTCCTCCTTGTAGAGAAGGCCTTGTTCTGTTCTGAGAGGAGGTAAACGAGGTGATAGGGTGTGCTTCTTACTTTGATCTTTAATTCTCTCAATTAGAGTAGTTTGTGCAGCCATGAAATGGTGAGATTGGAGGATGGTGTCATCCGAGGGAGTCTCGACTTGAACGGGTTCATGGATTCGCGACAGGGCGTCTGCTTTCCCGTTTCTGCTTCCGGGACGGTATGTGATGTGGAGTTTGAAGCGGGTAAAAAAGAGAGCCCATCTGGCTTGTCGGGGGCATAATCTCTTTGCTGTTCTTAAATATTCGAGATTCCGATGATCAGTGAAAACCGTGATCGGATGTATAGTTCCCTCCAATAAATGTCTCCATTCTTGAAGGGCTAACACAATGGCCAACAATTCCCGATCTCCCACACTGTAGTTGCTTTCTGGGGTTGTGAGTCTCCGGGAGAAATAGGACACTGGGTGGAGGATTCCACTCTCAGGGGATCGTTGGGACAGTATGGCTCCAACTGCATATTCAGAGGCATCTACTTCGAGTGAATATGCTTGTGTGGGTTCAGGGATGGCCAGCACAGGTGCTTGGGTGAAACTCTGCTTTAGGTTTTGGAACGCCTGTTGTGCTTGGGGAGTCCATTTGAAGGGAGTATGTTTCTTGGTTAGACTGGTAATGGGTTGGACAATTTGAGAGAAGTTTTTGATAAAGCGTCTATAAAAGTTGGAAAATCCCACGAATCTTTGAACGCCTTTTACTGTAGTGGGTACAGGCCATTCCAGGATAGCGGAGACTTTAGAGGGATCCATCTGA
Source organism: Pelodytes ibericus (assembly GCA_036172795.1). Classification (NCBI taxonomy): domain Eukaryota; kingdom Metazoa; phylum Chordata; class Amphibia; order Anura; family Pelodytidae; genus Pelodytes; species Pelodytes ibericus. The sequence goes on from CM069862.1 coordinate 170,160,754, forward strand.
ATATGACCAGGGGAGATGATATACCCCAAGAATGACACTGTGGTGACTTCAAAGATACACTTTTCAATTTTGGCGTATAAATGGTTCTCTTGAAGGCGAGTGAGGACGAGTTTCATATGTTCTCGATGTTCTTGTAATGAAGATGAGTAAACCAGAATATCATCCAGGTACACCACCACACACGAATCCAACAGGTCTCGAAAGACATCGTTGAGGAAATGTTGGAAAGTGGCTGGAGAGTTGCACAGACCGAAGGGCATGACATTGTACTCGAAATGTCCATAACGAGTTCGGAATGCTGTTTTCCACTCATCTCCCTTGCGGATTCGAACCAAGTTGTAAGCTCCTAGTAGGTCGAGTTTAGAAAAAACTTGGGCTTCTCGAAGTCGATCCATCAGTTCTGTAATGAGAGGGAGTGGATACTTGTTCTTTATGGTAATGTTATTCAACTCTCGATAATCGACACATGGTCGAAGTCCTCCGTCCTTCTTTCCCACAAAGAAAATACCGGCCCCTGCAGGGGAGGTTGATGGCTGAATGAACCCCTTCCGGAGGCTGTCTTCTAGATAGTCCTTGAGTACCGCCAATTCTGGTTCAGATAAGGGGAAAATACGCCCGAATGGAATGGCGGCGCCCGGTAGTAGGTCTATCGGGCAGTCATAGGAGCGGTGTGGAGGGAGGAGTTCAGCCTCTTTTTTGTCGAAGACTCTACTGAAGGGAAGATACTGTACCGGGAGTTGAAGACTGGTGTTGGGTGTTGTTACAGAATTTGACGTTGTAGCAAGGGTTGCAGAGGCGAGACACTGATTTTTGCAGAATAATGAGGAGAAGACCACCTTTCCAAGGGACCATTGGATGTTCGGGTCATGCTTGCGAAGCCAAGGGAGTCCCAGGATGACAGGGAATAGCGGAGATGTAATAATATTGAAGGTGAGGGTTTCTTTGTGCCGGTGACCAATGAAGAGAGTAAGAGGAAGTGTTTCGTGTGTCACCGGACCTGATTGGATGGCACTTCCATCTACGAGATGGACAGTAAGAGGTTGGTCTTTGACTCGAAGAGGGATCTTCAAGGAGTGAGCGAGCTGACTGTCTAGGAAGCAATCGCTGGCTCCGGAATCCAGAATGGCCATTTGTGAGGTGTTCATCTTATCCCACTGTAAAGAGATAGAAATGGATAGATGAGAGGCTGCACATCCCAATAGTACGGCAGTGTCCGATGTGTCGGGCTTACCTCTGGGGGGACGTTTGGGACATTGAGGAATCAGATGAGTAGCGCTTCCACAATACATGCAAAGGTTGCCCTTGATTCTTCTATTCCGTTCGGACTCCGAGAGGGGTCCGCGGGCCATTCCTATTTGCATGGGTTCCTCCGAAGGATTGGAGGTAGGAACCGAGGTGGTCTGTGGGGCACTAGAAACTCGAGGAAGTGAAGATTGATGAGCCATCCGTTCCATACGTCGTTCCCGAAGTCTCCGGTCGATTTGGGTGACCAACTGGATAACCTCTTCAAGCGTGCCGGGGAGGCCCACTCGGGCTATTTCGTCTTTCAATGACTCTGAGAGTCCCAGCCTAAACTGGTGGATAAGGGCTGGTTCGTTCCATGTGGTCTCTACGGCCAGACGGCGGAATTCGGAGGTGTAATCCTCGACCGGGTGGCGACCTTGTCTCAAAGATCGGATAGATGATTCGGCCACCGCAACTTGGTGTGGGTCTTCATATAAGGCATCTAAGGCTTGCCGGAAGGCCACCCAAGTAGCCAGAGAAGCATGGTTTGTTTGTAACAAATGTTGGGCCCAGGACATGGGACCCCCGGTGAGGAGTGAGATGGCCGTACGCACACGGACGAAATCTGTGGCATAAGTTCTAGGCTTCAGAACGAATAGCAATTCGCATGAGGTGATGAAGGTTTTATAGGTAGATCGGTCTCCATTAAAGCGATCGGGTAGTTTGACTTGTGGTTCGGGAGCAGCTACCGCACCTTCCGCTGGAGCAACAGCGACTAACACCGGTTCAGGAGGTGGAAGGGGTGCTGCTTGCAAGGTTTGAACTTGATTTTGTAATTCCTGTTGATTGTTTCGTATGTCTTGTACTGCGTGAGCCAATGCTGCAATTTGCTGGGTGAGTGCTTGGATGGCTTCAGCCACACCTGCAGGCTCCATAATGGCTTGTGTATTCTGTCAGGTTTGGGGTTGAGAGCCTATGGCAGGAGGTTCGTGAGTGGCCACAGGGGAGCAGCAGAGAGCAGGATCTAGGTTGGGGTTACCAGAGAATAAACAGTACAAGCCAGGATCAAAGGGCAGGAGAAGTCAGAATGTCCAGGAGGAAAGCCAAGGTCAAAATCCGGGGAATCAATGAGAACAGGAGGTAAGACAAGGGAAAAGAACTCTGGGAAGGAACCAAGGGTATACACCACTTAGCAGCTCAATACACAAGCACTGATTGAAGTCAGTGCTTGGTATTTATGGGCTGTCAAGTGCACCTCCCCGCCTCCTCCAATCAGGAAAGTCCACCCACTCACATAGGAAAGCCTGACACTCACTGGGGTGAGTGGCAGTCTCTGGCCACACCCCCGCTGTCTCCACCAATGGATCGGCACCATCGCGCAATAGGCCACGCCCCTCTGCTATCCGAAATAACAGTAGTACCAGCAACTCGCGGGACGCGAGTTACTGGAGTCCGGGGATGCGGCCTACCACGCGGCGGCCTTCCCCTTCGACGGGCAGCAACGGGAGTGGATGCAGGTAAGGGACCCCTAGCCTGTTGGAGACGGGGTCTGGAACCCCCACAGAGCCCCCCCCTGAGGCACGACCTCCGGACGGGTGAAGGAGTAGGACGACTTGGGTGTAGTCTGTGGAAAGCTCTGATCTTAGCAGGAGCATGAATATGGGATACAGGTTCCCAGGAATTTTCTTCGGGACCATATCCTCTCCACTGTACCAAGTATTCGAATCTACCACGATGGATACGGGAATCCAGGATCTGGGCGACTTCATATTCCTCTGAGTCGTTTATAAGGATGGGAGGAGGTTGGGAATCTCTTGTTCGAGGATTAGGTACCCATCTCTTGAGCAAACATGTGTGGAAGGTGGAATGAATACGCCAAGTATCAGGAAGTTGAAGACGGACAGCTGATTTACCAATAAGGGCGGTGATTGGGAAGGGACCTTCAAATTTGGGTTGAAGCTTTCTTGCGGGACCTGGAAGTTTCAGATTGATGGAGGATAGCCACACTTTATCTCCTACTTGGTAGGCAGGATAGTCTCTACGGTGTCGATCAGCTTGTTTTTTGTAGTTCTCCTGGGCTTGAGAAAGATGTCGCTTTAATTGGACTATCCCTTGTGTTATTAGTTGGAGACGATCCGTAACAGTGGGAATGGTTTGGACTTGGGAGTAATGAGGGATGAATGTGGGATGGAATCCATAATTGGCTTTGAAGGGAGACATTCCAATGGAACGTTGGAGATGGTTATTATAACAGAATTCTGCTAATGGTAACATACGATACCAGTTGTCCTGTGCGTGGGTGATGTAACATCGGAGGTATTGTTCAAGGATTTGGTTTATCCTTTCGGTTTGTCCATTAGATTGGGGATGGTAGGCTGAGGTCAATAAGCGTTCAATCTTTAGTCCTTGGCAGAATGCTTTCCAGAATCTTGAAGTAAATTGTACTCCTCTATCGGATAAAATAGAGCGAGGGATTCCATGCAGACGAAAGATGTTGCTAATGAATAATTCTGCCGTAACAGCGGCTGTGGGAAGTCGGGTTACCGGGATAAAATGTGCCATCTTGGTGAGTCGATCCACCACAACCATGATGGTATTGTGTTGGTTTGAAATAGGCAGGTCGACTATGAAGTCCACTGTGATGGCCTCCCAGGGTTGATCAGGGATAGGCAAGGGCTGTAGAAGTCCGGTAGGTAGTTGGTGACTTCCCTTGCTACGGGCACATACCGGACAGGCTCGAACATACCGTTGGACATCCTTTCTGATGGTAGGCCACCAAAAATGTCGTAGGGCTAGAGTGAGAGTTTTCTTCAATCCTCCATGGCCGGCCAAAGGGTGATCGTGGATGGCCTGAAGGACCTCTTCTCGGGAGCCTGGAGGAACGAATAGGAGGTCCTCCTTGTAGAGAAGGCCTTGTTCTGTTCTGAGAGGAGGTAAACAAGGTGATAGGGTGTGCTTCTTACTTTGATCTTTAATTCTCTCAATTAGAGTAGTTTGTGCAGCCATGAAATGGTGAGATTGGAGGATGGTGTCATCCGAGGGAGTCTCGACTTGAACGGGTTCATGGATTCGCGACAGGGCGTCTGCTTTCCCGTTTCTGCTTCCGGGACGGTATGTGATGTGGAGTTTGAAGCGGGTAAAAAAGAGAGCCCATCTGGCTTGTCGGGGGCATAATCTCTTTGCTGTTCTTAAATATTCGAGATTCCGATGATCAGTGAAAACCGTGATCGGATGTATAGTTCCCTCCAATAAATGTCTCCATTCTTGAAGGGCTAACACAATGGCCAACAATTCCCGATCTCCCACACTGTAGTTGCTTTCTGGGGTTGTGAGTCTCCGGGAGAAATAGGACACTGGGTGGAGGATTCCACTCTCAGGGGATCGTTGGGACAGTATGGCTCCAACTGCATATTCAGAGGCATCTACTTCGAGTGAATATGCTTGTGTGGGTTCAGGGATGGCCAGCACAGGTGCTTGGGTGAAACTCTGCTTTAGGTTTTGGAACGCCTGTTGTGCTTGGGGAGTCCATTTGAAGGGAGTATGTTTCTTGGTTAGACTGGTAATGGGTTGGACAATTTGAGAGAAGTTTTTGATAAAGCGTCTATAAAAGTTGGAAAATCCCACGAATCTTTGAACGCCTTTTACTGTAGTGGGTACAGGCCATTCCAGGATAGCGGAGACTTTAGAGGGATCCATCTGAATATGACCAGGGGAGATGATATACCCCAAGAATGACACTGTGGTGACTTCAAAGATACACTTTTCAATTTTGGCGTATAAATGGTTCTCTTGAAGGCGAGTGAGGACGAGTTTCATATGTTCTCGATGTTCTTGTAATGAAGATGAGTAAACCAGAATATCATCCAGGTACACCACCACACACGAATCCAACAGGTCTCGAAAGACATCGTTGAGGAAATGTTGGAAAGTGGCTGGAGAGTTGCACAGACCGAAGGGCATGACATTGTACTCGAAATGTCCATAACGAGTTCGGAATGCTGTTTTCCACTCATCTCCCTTGCGGATTCGAACCAAGTTGTAAGCTCCTAGTAGGTCGAGTTTAGAAAAAACTTGGGCTTCTCGAAGTCGATCCATCAGTTCTGTAATGAGAGGGAGTGGATACTTGTTCTTTATGGTAATGTTATTCAACTCTCGATAATCGACACATGGTCGAAGTCCTCCGTCCTTCTTTCCCACAAAGAAAATACCGGCCCCTGCAGGGGAGGTTGATGGCTGAATGAACCCCTTCCGGAGGCTGTCTTCTAGATAGTCCTTGAGTACCGCCAATTCTGGTTCAGATAAGGGGAAAATACGCCCGAATGGAATGGCGGCGCCCGGTAGTAGGTCTATCGGGCAGTCATAGGAGCGGTGTGGAGGGAGGAGTTCAGCCTCTTTTTTGTCGAAGACTCTACTGAAGGGAAGATACTGTACCGGGAGTTGAAGACTGGTGTTGGGTGTTGTTACAGAATTTGACGTTGTAGCAAGGGTTGCAGAGGCGAGACACTGATTTTTGCAGAATAATGAGGAGAAGACCACCTTTCCAAGGGACCATTGGATGTTCGGGTCATGCTTGCGAAGCCAAGGGAGTCCCAGGATGACAGGGAATAGCGGAGATGTAATAATATTGAAGGTGAGGGTTTCTTTGTGCCGGTGACCAATGAAGAGAGTAAGAGGAAGTGTTTCGTGTGTCACCGGACCTGATTGGATGGCACTTCCATCTACGAGATGGACAGTAAGAGGTTGGTCTTTGACTCGAAGAGGGATCTTCAAGGAGTGAGCGAGCTGACTGTCTAGGAAGCAATCGCTGGCTCCGGAATCCAGAATGGCCATTTGTGAGGTGTTCATCTTATCCCACTGTAAAGAGATAGAAATGGATAGATGAGAGGCTGCACATCCCAATAGTACGGCAGTGTCCGATGTGTCGGGCTTACCTCTGGGGGGACGTTTGGGACATTGAGGAATCAGATGAGTAGCGCTTCCACAATACATGCAAAGGTTGCCCTTGATTCTTCTATTCCGTTCGGACTCCGAGAGGGGTCCGCGGGCCATTCCTATTTGCATGGGTTCCTCCGAAGGATTGGAGGTAGGAACCGAGGTGGTCTGTGGGGCACTAGAAACTCGAGGAAGTGAAGATTGATGAGCCATCCGTTCCATACGTCGTTCCCGAAGTCTCCGGTCGATTTGGGTGACCAACTGGATAACCTCTTCAAGCGTGCCGGGGAGGCCCACTCGGGCTATTTCGTCTTTCAATGACTCTGAGAGTCCCAGCCTAAACTGGTGGATAAGGGCTGGTTCGTTCCATGTGGTCTCTACGGCCAGACGGCGGAATTCGGAGGTGTAATCCTCGACCGGGTGGCGACCTTGTCTCAAAGATCGGATAGATGATTCGGCCACCGCAACTTGGTGTGGGTCTTCATATAAGGCATCTAAGGCTTGCCGGAAGGCCACCCAAGTAGCCAGAGAAGCATGGTTTGTTTGTAACAAATGTTGGGCCCAGGACATGGGACCCCCGGTGAGGAGTGAGATGGCCGTACGCACACGGACGAAATCTGTGGCATAAGTTCTAGGCTTCAGAACGAATAGCAATTCGCATGAGGTGATGAAGGTTTTATAGGTAGATCGGTCTCCATTAAAGCGATCGGGTAGTTTGACTTGTGGTTCGGGAGCAGCTACCGCACCTTCCGCTGGAGCAACAGCGACTAACACCGGTTCAGGAGGTGGAAGGGGTGCTGCTTGCAAGGTTTGAACTTGATTTTGTAATTCCTGTTGATTGTTTCGTATGTCTTGTACTGCGTGAGCCAATGCTGCAATTTGCTGGGTGAGTGCTTGGATGGCTTCAGCCACACCTGCAGGCTCCATAATGGCTTGTGTATTCTGTCAGGTTTGGGGTTGAGAGCCTATGGCAGGAGGTTCGTGAGTGGCCACAGGGGAGCAGCAGAGAGCAGGATCTAGGTTGGGGTTACCAGAGAATAAACAGTACAAGCCAGGATCAAAGGGCAGGAGAAGTCAGAATGTCCAGGAGGAAAGCCAAGGTCAAAATCCGGGGAATCAATGAGAACAGGAGGTAAGACAAGGGAAAAGAACTCTGGGAAGGAACCAAGGGTATACACCACTTAGCAGCTCAATACACAAGCACTGATTGAAGTCAGTGCTTGGTATTTATGGGCTGTCAAGTGCACCTCCCCGCCTCCTCCAATCAGGAAAGTCCACCCACTCACATAGGAAAGCCTGACACTCACTGGGGTGAGTGGCAGTCTCTGGCCACACCCCTGCTGTCTCCACCAATGGATCGGCACCATCGCGCAATAGGCCACGCCCCTCTGCTAGCCGAAATAACAGTAGCACCAGCAACTCGCGGGACGCGAGTTACTGGAGTCCGGGGATGCGGCCTACCACGCGGCGGCCTTCCCCTTCGACGGGCAGCAACGGGAGTGGATGCAGGTAAGGGACCCCTAGCCTGTTGGAGACGGGGTCTGGAACCCCCACAGAGCCCCCCCCTGAGGCACGACCTCCGGTCGGGTGAAGGAGTAGGACGACTTGGGTGTAGTCTGTGGAAAGCTCTGATCTTAGCAGGAGCATGAATATGGGATACAGGTTCCCAGGAATTTTCTTCGGGACCATATCCTCTCCACTGTACCAAGTATTCGAATCTACCACGATGGATACGGGAATCCAGGATCTGGGCGACTTCATATTCCTCTGAGTCGTTTATAAGGATGGGAGGAGGTTGGGAATCTCTTGTTCGAGGATTAGGTACCCATCTCTTGAGCAAACATGTGTGGAAGGTGGAATGAATACGCCAAGTATCAGGAAGTTGAAGACGGACAGCTGATTTACCAATAAGGGCGGTGATTGGGAAGGGACCTACAAATTTGGGTTGAAGCTTTCTTGCGGGACCTGGAAGTTTCAGATTGATGGAGGATAGCCACACTTTATCTCCTACTTGGTAGGCAGGATAGTCTCTACGGTGTCGATCAGCTTGTTTTTTGTAGTTCTCCTGGGCTTGAGAAAGATGTCGCTTTAATTGGACTATCCCTTGTGTTATTAGTTGGAGACGATCCGTAACAGTGGGAATGGTTTGGACTTGGGAGTAATGAGGGATGAATGTGGGATGGAATCCATAATTGGCTTTGAAGGGAGACATTCCAATGGAACGTTGGAGATGGTTATTATAACAGAATTCTGCTAATGGTAACATACGATACCAGTTGTCCTGTGCGTGGGTGATGTAACATCGGAGGTATTGTTCAAGGATTTGGTTTATCCTTTCGGTTTGTCCATTAGATTGGGGATGGTAGGCTGAGGTCAATAAGCGTTCAATCTTTAGTCCTTGGCAGAATGCTTTCCAGAATCTTGAAGTAAATTGTACTCCTCTATCGGATAAAATAGAGCGAGGGATTCCATGCAGACGAAAGATGTTGCTAATGAATAATTCTGCCGTAACAGCGGCTGTGGGAAGTCGGGTTACCGGGATAAAATGTGCCATCTTGGTGAGTCGATCCACCACAACCATGATGGTATTGTGTTGGTTTGAAATAGGCAGGTCGACTATCAAGTCCACTGTGATGGCCTCCCAGGGTTGATCAGGGATAGGCAAGGGCTGTAGAAGTCCGGTAGGTAGTTGGTGACTTCCCTTGCTACGGGCACATACCGGACAGGCTCGAACATACCGTTGGACATCCTTTCTGATGGTAGGCCACCAAAAATGTCGTAGGGCTAGAGTGAGAGTTTTCTTCAATCCTCCATGGCCGGCCAAAGGGTGATCGTGGATGGCCTGAAGGACCTCTTCTCGGGAGCCTGGAGGAACGAATAGGAGGTCCTCCTTGTAGAGAAGGCCTTGTTCTGTTCTGAGAGGAGGTAAACGAGGTGATAGGGTGTGCTTCTTACTTTGATCTTTAATTCTCTCAATTAGAGTAGTTTGTGCAGCCATGAAATGGTGAGATTGGAGGATGGTGTCATCCGAGGGAGTCTCGACTTGAACGGGTTCATGGATTCGCGACAGGGCGTCTGCTTTCCCGTTTCTGCTTCCGGGACGGTATGTGATGTGGAGTTTGAAGCGGGTAAAAAAGAGAGCCCATCTGGCTTGTCGGGGGCATAATCTCTTTGCTGTTCTTAAATATTCGAGATTCCGATGATCAGTGAAAACCGTGATCGGATGTATAGTTCCCTCCAATAAATGTCTCCATTCTTGAAGGGCTAACACAATGGCCAACAATTCCCGATCTCCCACACTGTAGTTGCTTTCTGGGGTTGTGAGTCTCCGGGAGAAATAGGACACTGGGTGGAGGATTCCACTCTCAGGGGATCGTTGGGACAGTATGGCTCCAACTGCATATTCAGAGGCATCTACTTCGAGTGAATATGCTTGTGTGGGTTCAGGGATGGCCAGCACAGGTGCTTGGGTGAAACTCTGCTTTAGGTTTTGGAACGCCTGTTGTGCTTGGGGAGTCCATTTGAAGGGAGTATGTTTCTTGGTTAGACTGGTAATGGGTTGGACAATTTGAGAGAAGTTTTTGATAAAGCGTCTATAAAAGTTGGAAAATCCCACGAATCTTTGAACGCCTTTTACTGTAGTGGGTACAGGCCATTCCAGGATAGCGGAGACTTTAGAGGGATCCATCTGAATATGACCAGGGGAGATGATATACCCCAAGAATGACACTGTGGTGACTTCAAAGATACACTTTTCAATTTTGGCGTATAAATGGTTCTCTTGAAGGCGAGTGAGGACGAGTTTCATATGTTCTCGATGTTCTTGTAATGAAGATGAGTAAACCAGAATATCATCCAGGTACACCACCACACACGAATCCAACAGGTCTCGAAAGACATCGTTGAGGAAATGTTGGAAAGTGGCTGGAGAGTTGCACAGACCGAAGGGCATGACATTGTACTCGAAATGTCCATAACGAGTTCGGAATGCTGTTTTCCACTCATCTCCCTTGCGGATTCGAACCAAGTTGTAAGCTCCTAGTAGGTGGAGTTTAGAAAAAACTTGGGCTTCTCGAAGTCGATCCATCAGTTCTGTAATGAGAGGGAGTGGATACTTGTTCTTTATGGTAATGTTATTCAACTCTCGATAATCGACACATGGTCGAAGTCCTCCGTCCTTCTTTCCCACAAAGAAAATACCGGCCCCTGCAGGGGAGGTTGATGGCTGAATGAACCCCTTCCGGAGGCTGTCTTCTAGATAGTCCTTGAGTACCGCCAATTCTGGTTCAGATAAGGGGAAAATACGCCCGAATGGAATGGCGGCGCCCGGTAGTAGGTCTATCGGGCAGTCATAGGAGCGGTGTGGAGGGAGGAGTTCAGCCTCTTTTTTGTCGAAGACTCTACTGAAGGGAAGATACTGTACCGGGAGTTGAAGACTGGTGTTGGGTGTTGTTACAGAATTTGACGTTGTAGCAAGGGTTGCAGAGGCGAGACACTGATTTTTGCAGAATAATGAGGAGAAGACCACCTTTCCAAGGGACCATTGGATGTTCGGGTCATGCTTGCGAAGCCAAGGGAGTCCCAGGATGACAGGGAATAGCGGAGATGTAATAATATTGAAGGTGAGGGTTTCTTTGTGCCGGTGACCAATGAAGAGAGTAAGAGGAAGTGTTTCGTGTGTCACCGGACCTGATTGGATGGCACTTCCATCTACGAGATGGACAGTAAGAGGTTGGTCTTTGACTCGAAGAGGGATCTTCAAGGAGTGAGCGAGCTGACTGTCTAGGAAGCAATCGCTGGCTCCGGAATCCATAATGGCCATTTGTGAGGTGTTCATCTTATCCCACTGTAAAGAGATAGAAATGGATAGATGAGAGGCTGCACATCCCAATAGTACGGCAGTGTCCGATGTGTCGGGCTTACCTCTGGGGGGACGTTTGGGACATTGAGGAATCAGATGAGTAGCGCTTCCACAATACATGCAAAGGTTGCCCTTGATTCTTCTATTCCGTTCGGACTCCGAGAGGGGTCCGCGGGCCATTCCTATTTGCATGGGTTCCTCCGAAGGATTGGAGGTAGGAACCGAGGTGGTCTGTGGGGCACTAGAAACTCGAGGAAGTGAAGATTGATGAGCCATCCGTTCCATACGTCGTTCCCGAAGTCTCCGGTCGATTTGGGTGACCAACTGGATAACCTCTTCAAGCGTGCCGGGGAGGCCCACTCGGGCTATTTCGTCTTTCAATGACTCTGAGAGTCCCAGCCTAAACTGGTGGATAAGGGCTGGTTCGTTCCATGTGGTCTCTACGGCCAGACGGCGGAATTCGGAGGTGTAATCCTCGACCGGGTGGCGACCTTGTCTCAAAGATCGGATAGATGATTCGGCCACCGCAACTTGGTGTGGGTCTTCATATAAGGCATCTAAGGCTTGCCGGAAGGCCACCCAAGTAGCCAGAGAAGCATGGTTTGTTTGTAACAAATGTTGGGCCCAGGACATGGGACCCCCGGTGAGGAGTGAGATGGCCGTACGCACGAAATCTGTGGCATAAGTTCTAGGCTTCAGAACGAATAGCAATTCGCATGAGGTGATGAAGGTTTTATAGGTAGATCGGTCTCCATTAAAGCGATCGGGTAGTTTGACTTGTGGTTCGGGAGCAGCTACCGCACCTTCCGCTGGAGCAACAGCGACTAACACCGGTTCAGGAGGTGGAAGGGGTGCTGCTTGCAAGGTTTGAACTTGATTTTGTAATTCCTGTTGATTGTTTCGTATGTCTTGTACTGCGTGAGCCAATGCTGCAATTTGCTGGGTGAGTGCTTGGATGGCTTCAGCCACACCTGCAGGCTCCATAATGGCTTGTGTATTCTGTCAGGTTTGGGGTTGAGAGCCTATGGCAGGAGGTTCGTGAGTGGCCACAGGGGAGCAGCAGACAGCAGGATCTAGGTTGGGGTTACCAGAGAATAAACAGTACAAGCCAGGATCAAAGGGCAGGAGAAGTCAGAATGTCCAGGAGGAAAGCCAAGGTCAAAATCCGGGGAATCAATGAGAACAGGAGGTAAGACAAGGGAAAAGAACTCTGGGAAGGAACCAAGGGTATACACCACTTAGCAGCTCAATACACAAGCACTGATTGAAGTCAGTGCTTGGTATTTATGGGCTGTCAAGTGCACCTCCCCGCCTCCTCCAATCAGGAAAGTCCACCCACTCACATAGGAAAGCCTGACACTCACTGGGGTGAGTGGCAGTCTCTGGCCACACCCCCGCTGTCTCCACCAATGGATCGGCACCATCGCGCAATAGGCCACGCCCCTCTGCTATCCGAAATAACAGTAGCACCAGCAACTCGCGGGACGCGAGTTACTGGAGTCCGGGGATGCGGCCTACCACGCGGCGGCCTTCCCCTTCGACGGGCAGCAACGGGAGTGGATGCAGGTAAGGGACCCCTAGCCTGTTGGAGACGGGGTCTGGAACCCCCACAGATACTAAGTAACAAGCAGAAGACTGAAACACAGAGGTCGATTAAAGGTTCTTCTTAATATCAGAATATGAGTCCATTTTGTCCCCCATCGTATGAGCTGTATTAAAATACCCTGACATATCCCCCTTTCAATATTTACACATGACAAGAAGTCATGTGTGAGGATTGGTATTGGTCCTTGACACGTGTACATTAGGGTACAGTTGTTTTCTATGGTATTTTGAAATGTGTTTTTTTTTTTTAGTACTCAGAGATTAATGTGTATCTCTGTTCCACAGAATTCATATAAAGAAAAATCCAGTGATGATGAAATCTCAGAATTGTTCCTCAATTGTCTTTGGTTTGAGATTTGAGTGTTCTGGATATGCAAAAATGTCTTGGTATATGTTTCTGATTTGGTTGCATATTAGGGAAATGGCCTCCCCCATGAAGCCTATTTCTGTTGAGGTATTTGTACAATGCTCCCACTGCGTTCCAAATATAAACATTATCTTGGCATCGAGATATATTCCTGGCAGTTCCTGGTTGTCTTTTCCAGATCATCCTTTCGACCTGTTTGTAGTTTTGTTCGGGAATTCCTGGTGCCACATCAGCATCCGTCATTGTCTGACTTATTCTGGCTGCAGACATCTTGTTATGAAGATGGTTCTGGTACCGCCATTGGTTTAGCCTGGAGTCCTTGATCAGGAGTTTTCATGATACGGTGACTCGATATCCATCTGGTCGACATCTTCCTTTGGTCAGATACTTTTACCGTCTTATCAGTCATCTATGAAGAAATGTAAAAGTATAAGTATATGTGTTCTCTTTAACATGCTGAGTGATTCTGACACCTAATAGTAGTCTCTCTAACTTAGACAAATTGATAAAGTTTTAAGAAGACCGATCTAGTATGCAAAAGTGATGGTTACTCATTCATGGTGGCAGTTCCATAACAATGGAAATCATACTTCATATGAAAAGACATTCTCCATGTTGTATCATGACTGTGACCTTTATTTTACCCCAGTGCACAAATTAATTGTCATCTTGATCTGCTTCTAGTAACCGGAGTTGGGATCTGGGATGACAGACACCCAGTTGATTGATGTGCACCCATATTTCAATGAAACCATTATCTTTTGGGATCTTAATTTTGTAAGCAACTGGAGATAGCTTGTCAGTGATGACATAGGGTCCCTTCCAAGAAGGTAAAAACGTTCGAGTATGCAATGTGGAGTTTCCTCTTTACCCCCAGAATTTTCCACATTTTGGTCATTACTTCACTGGTGAAATGACTCCCGCGATCTGACTCAATTCATTGGGGTAATCCAAATCTGGAAAATATGTGGTTAATAAGTAGTGCGGCGCACGCAGTGCTGTATTTACCGCGAGGCATCCTAGGCGGATGCCTATGGCGGCAAATTATGGGGGGCGGCAGTGCCCCCCAGCACTGTGAAAAAAGAAAAAAATAAAAAATAAAAAAAATAAAAATCCGGCCCTTTAAAAAAAAAAAAAAAAAAAAAATAGACCGCACTTGCAGGCAGAGACGGAGGTGAGAGGGGATCAGAAGATCCCCCCTCACCATCGCTCTGCCTGCCAGGCTGCACGGGGAGCCGAACAGGCAGCACAGAGAAACCTCCGTGCTGCCTGTTCGGCTCCCCGTGCAGTGTGCCGACACGGAAGTCCCGACAGTCACGTGACGGGCGCGCTGACGTCATACGCGCGCCCGGTCACGTGACCTGTCGGCACAATCGCCGGGAAGCCGAACAGGCAGTATGAAGGGACCATGCTGCCTGCCACTAGCCACCAATGAAAGGTAAGTGCTGATAGGAGACTGTGTGTGTGTGTGTGTGTGTGACTGAGTGTGATGGGAGTCAGAGTGTGTGTGATGGGAGACTGTGTGTGTGACTGAGTGTGATGGGAGTCAGAGTGTGTGTGATGGGAGACAGTGTGTGTGACTGAGTGTGATGGGAGTCAGAGTGTGTGTGATGGGAGACAGTGTGTGTGTGTGTGTGTGTGTGTGTGTGTGACTGAGTGTGATGGGAGTCAGAGTGTGTGTGATGGGAGACAGTGTGTGTGACTGAGTGTGATGGGAGTCAGAGTGTGTGTGATGGGAGACTGTGTGTGTGACTGAGTGTGATGGGAGTCAGAGTGTGTGTGATGGGAGACAGTGTGTGTGACTGAGTGTGATGGGAGTCAGAGTGTGTGTGATGGGAGTAGGAGTGTGTGACTGAGTGTGATGGGAGTGTGAGCTTGATGTGAGTCTGAATGATGGGGCATGTCTTAGGTGTGTAACATGGGTGTGCAGCTTGGGTAGGGGGGTGCCCGGATTTTGTCTGCCTAGGGCAGCACAAAATCAAGATACACCACTGGGCGTACGTCTCTGCTGTGTTATTAGGGCAACTTATACATTCAATCCATTTGGTAAATAGACAAGTTACAGTTAGCATATATACATAGTAATTTAGGTTGAAAAAAGACACAAGTCCATCAAGTTCAACCCTTCTACCTATCATTACAGCTTTTGATCCAAAAGAAGGCAAAAACCCCTAAGGAAGCTATTTCGAATTTTGCCTCCTGGGGGAAAAAATTCCTTCTTGACTCCAAGAGGCAATCAGATTTCTCCTTGGATCAATAAGCTCTTTTATTAATGCATATTCTATTATTAATAGCCCTGTATGTTCTGCTTTCCTAAAAAAACATCCAAACCATTTTAAAATGCATCTATTGTGGTTGATAGCACTACCTCTCTTGGCAGGGAGTTCCATAACTTTATTGTCCTAACCGTAAAGAATCCCTTCCTTTGCTGTCTATAAAATCTTTGCTCTTCCAGTCTGAGGGGGTGACCTCTTGTTCTTTGGACCTTTCTGTTAATGAACAGGTCACTGGAGAGCTCCTTATATTGGCCCTGCACAAATTTATATAATGTTATCATATCCCCTCTGAGACGCCTTTTTTCTAACGTATAGAAATGCAATTTTTTAAGTCTCTCTTCATAACTAAGATCCTCCAATCCCCTTATTAATTTTGTAGCTCTCCTTTGCACTTTTTCCAGTTCCTTTATATCCTTTTTAAGGACTGGTGCCCAGAACTGTACTGCATATTCAAGGTGAGGTCTTACCATTGATTTGTAAAGAGGCAAGATGATATCCTCCTCCCGTGAATCTATACCTCGTTTTATACATGCCAATATCTTATTGGCCCTTGCAGCTGCTGACTGGCATTGGGCACTGTTGCCAAGTTTGTTATCTACAATTATTCCTAAATCCTTTTCATTAGTAGTTTTTCCCAGGGATAAACCATTTAAAGTATATGTTGCTTTGTTATTATTTTTCCCATAATGCATAACTTTACATTTGTCTATATTGAACCTCATTTGCCACTTTACTGCCCAGTCCCCCACTCTGTCCAAATCTTCCTGCAAAGAAAAAACATCAAGATGAGTCTTTATTGCCTTTATATACGTGTTACTTCTCGATGAATTAGTTACCGGTCCGATTAAGTAAATTTCGATGACCGTCCATGGCATCACCACCCCTCGTTTTTGAAGAGGTGCACTATGAGTGGGTGCTTTTGGCTGAAACTGAGAACAGATTAGACATCCCTGGTAATACGTCTGAACATCCTTTAACATATGAGGCCAATAAGCATACTCCCTTAATATCTCATAGGTGATCTTATCACCACGGTCACCAGATGTGGGAGCATCATGAGCATGTTGCAACATTAAACCTCTGAATGTAGTAGGGACAACCCATTGTGAAATACCATGTTTTGATGTCCTCATTAACAATCCATCCTGTAATTTGAATTGGGATTTTGATTTCATTAGGATTCTGAGGTCTTCCTTACCATCACAATCTTCTTTGGAAATTGGATTGTTGTCAGAATCTTCAATGTATCTGTAGAAGGTAGCAATGATGGGATCCTCTTTCTGACTGGTAATCAGATCCTCACTAGGAAAATCTTGGCTCCATTGTACCACCTCATTTCCTGATTGTTTCTGAACTTGTTGTCGGGTAATTGCTTCCACATGCATTACACCCATTAAGTGGTCAATGTCCAGTAATTCTCCACTTATGGCTCCTTATTTTGCCAATGAATTTGCCAGATCGTTTCCTTCTTTGTCTATTCCCTGCATTTTGGAATGACCTTTGGTCTTTTTCCAATCGACAGTTAATCCATTTGCTACAACCATTTCATCTATTTTGCAGAATAACTTACCATGTTTCACTGGTTTGTGGTTGCTTTTGTGCATGCCATTTCTTTTCCAGGTAGGGAAGTATTCCACAAAACTGTTCTGGACATAATTGGAATCGGTAATAATTACAATGTCTTTGAGTCCATACTCAATAGCCATCTCAATAGTCTTATAAACGGCAGTAAGTTCCTCCACTTGGCTGCTCTTGGGACCAATGCTATATCCAATGGACATATTTGGGAAGTCACTGGTCCATGCAATGCCAATACTGGCCACTAACCTGTGTTCATTTCCAACTGTAGCATGATACATCCACAAATACACATGGTAATGTATGACAGGACTCCTCATTCAATACTTTGTAGGGTGACTGTAGTTGTTCATCTAGGAAGTCATCTTCAATGGTTTCCGGACCTGGGGCAGCACAGTCATGGAGATCAGCGAGACCTTGTGCAACTGGGCTCCTCTTATTCTGTTTGTACTGGATCTCTAGTGGCCAACCATGTAAAGATAAAGACTGTGCTGTTACACAGTTAATATTCTCATTATTGTAGATGCAATTTACATAGCATATTCTGTGATTTATTTACTTGTATTATTCTATATGTAGGTATTTGCTGCCTCCTCCTTCTGGCCCTTTTTGGTAATGCCCTTGTTCCTCCTGTGAGCATGATACATCATTTCCTTGTATGTAAAACTCCACCCCCTGTTCCTGCTGTACTTCCTGTGTCATGGCTGCTTACATTTGCCTCATGTAACTGGGACTCTTGTATCCCACATACTAAGCTAAGGAAAGCATCATCTTTTGACCGCATAATACTGAAATCCATTCATTTGCTGTATTCCTGTTGTGTGATGTTCAGAATAAACCAGCTTTTAAATGAAACCAGTATTGGTGAGTTCAGCTATCTGAGGAGGATTGTCCACAGTGACTGTACCGGCTTATACAGGCCAAGCACAGAGGTCCCACAAGGGTTAGATCACTATCACAGCAATCCGAGTCAGAATAGTCAAAAGATGCATAGAATTCCTGCAGCTGCTGTGTATATGTGAGAGCATATGTAAATCGCCTATGTGCCGCATATGAACGCTATAAGCGGTTGTCTGTAAAATACTCAGCCTTCTTGCAGGACTCTAATATAGAGGATTCTTCAGCAGAACTGACCAGGACCAATGCACTAAACCGACAAAGGGATCTTGAAGTGCAAAATGCTAAGCTTAAGGCAGAACTCCGCATAGCTCATCTGCTGGAGACCAGATCTCACAGATCCACCTCAACCAAGCGCACTGCACCTTCTTCTCGATCCTCTCGCTCCAGAAATTCAATATTAAATGATAAGCTTATTGAGGCCCGCGCTGATGCTGAAGCAAAAAAGGTGCAAAGCTCCTTTGTCAGAAAGCAAGCAGAGGAAGAAGCACAAATAAAGATTCTGCAAATGGAAGGTGAGAAAGCAGCTTCCCTGGCAAGGTTAAAAGTCCTCGAACAAGCAATGAGACAAAGCACTTATCTGGACTGTCTTATCCCAGCAGAACTGGAAGATCCAGTTGAACGCACCAGTGAATATGTACTAAAGCATAACATTTGCAAGGATACAGAGTCATCTCCTGTACTTCCTACAAACAACACTGTTCTAACTCTCAACACGGAGACCTCCCAACACAATATGCCCGAGCCTCTTCAAGTCTACAATGCAGGTACATCTATGCAGCCAACCACATCTTCTCCTGCAAACAACAATGTGACTTTCGGTGACAAGCTGCATCTGAAGCCACCGCCAGCACAAGCCTTAGAGACTAAGCCAAAGTTAAACGCTCATGCTACATCATTCTACCCTGGCGAACCTCACCCTACATCACCAGAGAACTTTCACAACCAAGGGGTTCCACAAGTTACTTTGGTACCAAAGAGTGAGAAATCAGATTTGAATGACTTCGCCAGATATATGATGCGCGGTGAGCTCATTAACACAAGCCTCTCAAGGTTTGACGATAGTGCAGAGAGCTACAGGGCCTGGAGAGCAACATTCAAGGCCGCCATTGCTGATCTCAACCTTACTGCTAGGGAAGAACTTGATTTGATCATAAAATGGTTGGGACCAGAATCTTCCGATCGTGTTAAAAGACTGAGAACAGTACATGTTGACCACCCAGATGCAGGTCTTTCTGCTGCATGGGCAAGACTTGAGCAAACTTATGGTAGCTCTGAAGCCATAGAAAGTGCTCTATTCAAGAGACTGCAAAACTTTCCAAAAATATCAAACAAAGACCATTGCAAGCTGCAAGATCTAAGTGACCTCCTCATGGAGTTGGAGTTGGCAAAGAGAGATCCACGTCTACCTGGACTAAGCTTCTTGGACACTGCTCATGGTGTCAAACCAGTGGTGTCTAAACTGCCATACAGCCTACAAGAGAAATGGGCACAACAAGGATCAAAGTATAAAAGAGACTATAATGTATCTTTTCCTCCATTCTCATACTTTTGCAGGTTCATTAGTGATCAAGCTTGGATGAGAAATGACCCCAGCTTCAGCTTCAGTGAACCCAACATGCCTGCTTCATCCTCATCATCATCAAGGTATGATAACACAGCACCTAAACGGAGAGACTTTAATAAAGCAATATCTGTCAAGAGGACAGACATCTCACCCTCCGTCACCTCACCTAGTGATGAGTGCGTGGTCGACAAAGATAAAGACCCTAATCGCCAGTGTCCTATTCACAAGAAGCCTCACCCTCTTAAGAAATGTCGTGGACTTAGGGCAAAGACTCTACAAGAGCGCAGGGAGATTCTCCAGAAACTTGGAATATGCTTCAAGTGCTGTGCCTCTTATAGCCACCTTGCTAAAGACTGTGAAGCCCTCATCAAGTGCACAGAATGCAGCAGCGACAAACATGTTACAGCCATGCATCCTACTCCACTTCCAGACAAATTACAGCAGCCACCTACCTCCTCACCTGCCTCAAGTTATGGCGGGGAGCAACAAAGTCATGCTCCAGCCAAGAATAACGTTCTCTCTTCATGCACAGAAGTCTGTGGAGAAGGCTTGGATCACAAATGCTGCGCCAAGGTATGCCTAGTCAGGATATACCCAAAGGACCACCCTGAGAAAGCTACTAAGATGTATGCCATAATAGATGAACAGAGCAATAGATCCCTGGTTAAGCCTAAATTCTTTGAGATCTTTGGCATAGAGGGTCATCCCCCACTGTATACTCTTAGAACCTGTTCTGGTCGTGTAGAGGCCTTTGGCAGAAGAGTGGATGGGTTCATGGTTTCTCACATCAAAGGGGGACAGGGTATACCCCTACCAACATTAGTTGAGTGTGACCAGATACCAGTTGAAAGGCAAGAGATTCCCACTCCAGAAGCCGCATATCACCATCTTCACTTAAGGCACCTTGTTGACGAGATTCCTGCAATGGACATGAATGCTGAAATTTTGGTTCTCCTAGGAAGAGACATCCTCAGAGTACATAAAGTGCACGACCATTGTGATGGACCGGACGACGCCCCTTTTGCACAAAGACTTGACCTAGGCTGGGTAATAGTGGGCGATGTATGCATAGACAGGAAGCGTACGTCATCCGAGATCCGCTCCTTCAAAACTTACATACTGGGGAATGGACGTGCCTCCCACTTCAGACGATGCCCTCGCCACTATGAAGTAAAGGAAAAACCTCTTGACGTGATCCAAGTACGGCATACTGCTTCTATTCTTTCTTATGACAACCTAGGTGCCGCAGTGTTTAGTACTACAAATGATGACAACAAATTAGCCTTGTCGATTGAAGACAAAGAATTCAGCAAAATAATGGACAAAGAATTCTTCCAGGATGAGTCTAACAGCTGGGTTGCGCCATTACCTCTTCGAGCAGCAAGAGCCAAACTCCCTACCAATCGTGAACAGGCTGTATCCAGATTGAATTCACTTCAACGAACACTAAAGAACAGACCTGAAATGAAGGATCATTTCATCGCTTTCATGAAAAGGATCTTCGACAATGATCATGCCGAACCAGCGCCACCACTTCAAAGTCATGATGAGTGCTGGTACCTGCCTTTCTTCGGAGTGTATCATCCACGCAAGCCCAAACAAATCAGGGTAGTATTTGACTCCAGTGCCAAGCATCAAGGCGTATCCCTGAACGACGTTCTACTCACAGGCCCGAATCTAACCAACAACCTTGTAGGTGTACTCATGAGGTTTAGAAGAGAGCCAGTTGCAATAACTGCCGACATTGAGCAAATGTTTCATTGCTTCATTGTACGCGAAGACCATAGGAACTTCCTAAGGTTTCTGTGGCACCGTAACAACTACATGGACAATGAGATCATAGAATACCGCATGAAAGTTCATGTCTTCGGGAATAGTCCCTCACCCGCTGTTGCAACATATGGTTTACGAAGGACTGCCCTTCAAGGAGAAAAGGAGTATGGCAGTGACGCTCGACACTTTGTTGAGAGAGACTTTTATGTTGACGATGGGCTTAAGTCTTTACCTACAGATGAAGAAGCCATAGATCTGCTCAAGAGGACACAAGATATGCTCTCTGAGGCTAACCTCAGACTACACAAGATTGCCTCAAATAGTGTTGCCGTCATGAAAGCCTTTCAACCTGATGATCATGCCACAGGGTTTAAAGACCTTAATCTCGGAATGGACATGCCACCTGAACAGAGAAGTCTGGGCCTACGGTGGGACTTGTCAAAGGATACCTTCGGCTTTCAAGTCAAATCTACAGACAAGCCGTTTACCAAGCGTGGTGTTCTGTCAGTAGTAAATAGCCTATATGACCCAATGGGATTTGTTGCTTCCATTACCATACAAGGCAAATCCTTTCTTAGGCAATTCTCAGAGACTATTAAAGATTGGGACGCCCCACTGCCATCAGACAAGCTTTCTAAGTGGGAGTCCTGGAAACAATCTCTACGTGCCTTAGATGGAATCCGTATACCACGCTGCTACAATTCAACTTCCCTCACTACGAGTCAGAGAAAAGAACTTCACATCTTCTCAGATGCATCAACTCAGGCTATAGCGGCTGTTGCCTACCTCAAGGTAAGAGACTCTTCTAATCAAGTCCACATAGGGTTTCTGTTTGGGAAAGCTAAGTTAGCACCTAAGCCAGAGCACACAATCCCTAGGCTTGAACTTTGTGGGACTGTCCTAGCTTTAGAAATTGCAGATTTCATACTACGTGAGCTGGACATTGTGATAGACGACATCAAATTCTACACAGACAGCAAAGTTGTTCTGGGTTACATATACAACCAGACTAAACGTTTCTATGTGTATGTCAGCAACCGCGTTGAAAGAATCAGGAAATCATCTAAATCTGATCAATGGCATTATGTCCCATCTGAAATGAACCCTGCAGATCATGCCACCAGGCCAGTATCTGCAAGTGCCTTTGCTAATTCTTCTTGGATAACAGGTCCTGAATTCCTGCTGGATCAGCCAGAAGAAACCACAGCTGATGTCTTCAGTATCCTAGAACCTGACAAAGATCCAGAGAATCCAACCATCCTAACCCCAACTACTCTGCTTACCCAAAAGCTTGGGTCCATTCCTGTCCCACCCGGAAACTTTAAGTCAGGAAACTCGTGCTATGACCAGTGGAAGCGAGTGCAACATCTCGCCAACTGCTTCTGGAATCGTTGGAAGATGGAGTACCTTTCTACTTTGCATGGACGCAGGAAATGGCAACACCCAAATCCTAACATTAAAGTTGGAGATCTTGTTCTGCTCAAGGATCAACAAGTTGGGAGACTCGAGTGGCCTATGGGACTTATTATAAAGAGTGTTCCTAGTGATGATGGCAAGGTACGCAAGGTGGAGGTGAAAGTTGCAAGACAAGGGACTGTAAAGACCTTCATCAGACCTATCACTGAACTTATTCTGCTCTTGCCCTTTGGAGAATGAACTTACTTGCGTATGTTTCTTGTCCCTACCTTTGATTTCAAGAAGGAAGAGTCTTGGACGTTAATGTTAATTTGAAGTTGTTGCATTTTTTGCATGATTTTTTCTTTATGTTTTTCACGTTCTCAAGACATCAAGCAAATTGCACTGTTGTTTATTTGCACGTGTATAACTACCGTTATGGTATAAAATAGTGACATTTACAATGTCAGACGGGGAGTGTGCTGTACACAGTTAATATTCTCATTATTGTAGATGCAATTTACATAGCATATTCTGTGATTTATTTACTTGTATTTTTCTATAGGTATGTATTTGCTGCCTCCTCCTTCTGGCCCTTTTTGGTAATGCCCTTGTTCCTCCTGTGAGCATGATACATCATTTCCTTGTATGTAAAACTCCACCCCCTGTTCCTGCTGTACTTCCTGTGTCATGGCTGCTTACATTTGCCTCATGTAACTGGGACTCTTGTATCCCACATACTAAGCTAAGGAAAGCATCATCTTTTGACCGCATAATACTGAAACCCATTCATTTGCTGTATTCCGTTGTGTGATGTTCAGAATAAACCAGCTTTTAAATGAAACCAGTATTGGTGAGTTCAGCTATCTGAGGAGGATTGTCCACAGTGACCGTACCGGCTTATACAGGCCAAGCACAGAGGTCCCACAAGGGTTAGATCACTATCACAGCAATCCGAGTCAGAATAAAGACCAAGCAGTTATCCTACTATTAGACAAGTAACCATCCCTTATTCTTTCACTTTGCAGATATTGCAATGGTTAATGAGCTGATTCCACAATAATTTTCTCTTCTTGGATATAACTCCGAAAGTTTTGCAAGGCCCAGACAGTTGATAATAGAGCTTTTTCACACTCACTGAATTTAACTTCCACAGGAGATAACAATTTACTTGCATACGAAATGATTTTACCTGTGTTGTCTTGCTTCTGGTAGAGAACGGCACTTTACATCAGTAAAACCTGTTTCCAAGTAAAAGGGCTTACCTCCTTCTGGAAAAGCTAAACAAGGTGCTTGGGTGAGTTTCCTCTTTAGCTGATTCATAGCTGCTTCTTGGGCTTCACCCCAGTCCCATGCCACATCCTTCTTCGGGAGATGTAAAAGGGGCTTTGATAATTCAGCATAATTATAAATGAATTTTCGGGAGTAATTTGTCATACCTAAGAATGATCTCAATTCCTTCAGGCTAGTAGGGGTCTTGGAATTCAGGACTGCCTCCACCTTTTTTTTCTGAGGATTTAAACCTTCTAACGTTACCTCATGTCCAAGGAAGTTGACTCAAGTTCGACACCATTCATTGGGCTTTCTGTAAAGAGAGTTTGACACCTGCCTCCTTCAATTGGCCTAAGACATGCCTGAGTTCCTGGATATGTTCCTCAAAAGTTGAGCTTTTAAGTAAAACATAATCGAAATAGGACAAGGTTCCCCTTTCAAGTGCGTCCGGCATAGCTTTATGCATGAATACAGCAAATTCATGACCGGAGTTGATATATCCAAAAGGCATACGTGTCCAGGTAAATAGCTTTTTCCCAGAAGTAAAGGCCAGTTTGTACTGGTCCTCTTCCTTCACCTTAATGGTCCAATATCCTTGAGCACAATCAATGGCAGTGAAAATCTTGGATCATTGCAGTTGTGCTAAACACTGGTCAATATATGGTACGGGCCAGCCAGACATGTATACACGTTTATTGAGCTGCCTTAAGTCAGCACAAAAATGCCATTGACCATTGGGTTTGAGGATTCCTAGAATTGGGTTATTACTGTATAAGAAATGTGCAACGGTCTAATAATACCTCGTTCTGCCAGATTCCTTATGATTTCAGATAGTGACTCATAGGAGGCTAATGGAAGTCGGAGGGGAATTGGGATCAGTTTGGATTTGAGCGACGTGCAAGTCTGTAGAGCCACAGTCAAAAGAATCCTTGGCAAATATCTCCTGAAATTCCATAAGGACTTCCCTTAGCTGTTGACGTTCTGCATCATTAGAGCATTCGTCAGCTAGGGAGATTTGCTCTGCCACCCTTTCCTGAAATCCTGGAAAGATTTCAGGCTGACCAATCTCATAGGCTTCTTCAAGCCTTGAGGTTAGGTCACCTGGATATTGACTTACCTTTCCCATATTGTCTGGATGTCCTGGAGATTCATGTTCACTGAGCGGGTGATCGAAAACAAGGGAGGATTCCTCAATCCTACAGATACCTTCCTCAGAACTGAAAGGATAAACAGACTGAACAATGAATAACCCCTCCGGAGAGGAGGAAAAAGATTGTTCCACTAACTGTTCCTCCGTTAGGTATTGTTCTGGTATGAGGCCAATCACATAATTTTGAAAAACAAAAGTATAGTATCCAGACTCCAACGCAAATCCTAAAACCGTTCCCTTACATAGGGATATGTCCTGGGGTGCCATATTGTGAATCACAATATGTATTGAAGGTTGGTTTATACTTACCATGGGTGTATGAGCAACGGCCAGACCTAATTGCTGCATCCTGTTAGAAAGACAGATTAAGGCATCTGGGTTGTTCAGTCTTTGCCCTCTCCTGATCTGGATTGGTAGGAAGAATTGATTAGCCCCTACAGGAACAGGAACATCATTAAGCACTTGTATACTTACCGTGTACGGCATCTGTTGTGCTGATTTCAGGGCAGCATCCTCATCCTGAAATTCACATGGGTTACCCTTTAGTCTACTCCAAAGACAAAAGTTAACCAGGTCTATTTGAACGGCAAAGCGATGTAACACATCATTACCAATATATATCTGGTATTGGGGATTGTCAAGCACAAGATATAAATGTTTAACTGTTTTACTACCTATGGATATAGATAATAAACATTTAGCAAAGATATTATACCCTTCGGCATCCTCATTCTGTATCCAGTGATTTTGGGGAGAGAGATATCTGATCCATTTAGGGTTAGCAATTTGCTTAAACATGCATTCACTGATATAACTACATTCCTGCTTTAGGTCCAGTTTGGCATATTTGGTCTTTCCTAGATCATGGATCTGTATGGGAAAAAAACTAATTTTCATTAACCTTTTCAATTTCTGTAAGGAACTGGTAGGCTCCTGATCCTTCCTGTGGAGAGATATGGTAAATACATCACCTTCCAGAAAAATACTTTCAATTTTCTCTGGGGAAACCCTGATAGTATGATCATCATTATAGTCTCCTCGTGGGTTATGATCATCTATCTGCAAAATAGTTAAATCAGGTAGCTGACTGTTTCTAAAATGGATCTCGATCGAATCGGGCCTCTCTTCAATCATGTGGCAGTTGCGTCTGGAATGCTGTGAATTAGAACGCTGGTATTGTATTGGCACATTCACCTGTGACCAAATGATATGGTTAATGCAATCAATAATTGTGTTTAGTCTCCGAAAGAAACAGAGTTAGAATAAGGCTGCTTTACCACATTAACCTGTTTCCTTTTACAGGCGAATGTTGCGAATGTTTCTCACACACCGTCTCTCTCTCTCTCTCACACACCGTCTCTCTCTCTCTCACACACATCGTCTCTCTCACACACACCGTCTCTCTCTAACACACCGTCTCTCTCTCTCACACACCGTCTCTCTCACATACACCGTCTCTCTCTCACACCACGTCTCTCTCTCTCACACCACGTCTCTCTCTCTCACACACCATCTCTCTCTCACACACCGTCTCTCTCTCTCACACACCGTCTCTCTCTCACAACATGTCTCTCTCTCTCACCATGTCTCTCTCACACCATGTCTCTCTCTCTCACCATGTCTCTCTCACACCATGTCTCTCTCTCTCTCACACCATGTCTCTTTCTCTCTCACACCATGTCTCTTTCTCTCTCACACCATGTCTCTCTCTCACACACCATCTCTCTCTCACACACCGTCTCTCTCTCTCTCACACACCGTCTCTCTCTCACAACATGTCTCTCTCTCACAACATGTCTCTCTCTCACACACCATCTCTCTCTCACACACCGTCTCTCTCTCTCACACATCGTCTCTCTCTCACAACATGTCTCTCTCTCACCATGTCTCTCTCTCTCACACCATGTCTCTCTCTCACTCCATGTCTCTCTCTCACACCATGTCTCTTTCTCACACTCCATCTCTCTCTATTTCTCACACACCGCCTCTCTCTCACACACACCGTCTCTCTCTCTCACACACCATCTCTCTCTCACACCCACCGTCTCTCTCTCTCTCACACACCGTCTCTCTCTCTCTCACACCATGTCTCTTTCTCTCTCACACCATGTCTCTTTCTCTCTCACACCATGTCTCTCTCTCACACACCATCTCTCTCTCACACACCGTCTCTCTCTCTCACACACCATCTCTCTCTCACAACATGTCTCTCTCTCACAACATGTCTCTCTCTCACACACCATCTCTCTCTCACACACCGTCTCTCTCTCTCACACACCGTCTCTCTCTCACAACATGTCTCTCTCTCTCACCATGTCTCTCTCTCTCACACCATGTCTCTTTCTCACACTCCATCTCTCTCTCTCAAACACACAGTCTCTCTCTCTCTCTCTCTCTCTCTCTCTCACAAACAGTCTCTCTTTCTTTCTCTCTCACACACAGTCATTCTCTTTCACACACAGTCTCTCTCTCTCACACACATTCTCTCTCTCTCTCACACACATCGTCTCTCTCACACACACCGTCTCTCTCTCACACTCCATCTCTCTCTATTTCTCACACACCGCCTCTCTCTCACACACACCGTCTCTCTCTCTCACACACCATCTCTCTCTCACACACACACCGTCTCTCTCTCTCTCTCACACACCGTCTCTCTCTCACAACATGTCTCTCTCTCTCACCATGTCTCTCTCTCTCTCACCATGTCTCTCTCTCTCACACCATGTCTCTTTCTCACACTCCATCTCTCTCTCTCAAACACACAGTCTCTCTCTCTCTCTCTCACAAACACTCTCTCTCTCTTTCTCTCTCACACACAGTAATTCTCTTTCACACACAATCTCTCTCTCTCACACACATTCTCTCTCTCTCTCACACACACACACAGAGTCATTCTCTCTCTCACACACAGTCTCTCTCTCACACACACAGTCTCTCTCTCACACACACAAAGTGTCTCTTTCTCTCACACAGTTTCTCTCACACACACCCACTCTCTCTCACACACCCACTCTCTCTCTTTCTCACACACGCATATACACTTACGCAAACGCCCTTACACACACACACACACACACACACACATACATACACTTACGCAAACACCCTGACACACACACCTAGACACCCTGACACACACTTACACACATTTCTTCGATTTATTTTTTTTATCTTGCTGTTGGTCCCCCTCCCTGCTAAACTCCATTTATTTACAGGGAGTTGTCTGCAGCTGCACAACACACAACATATTGTTTTTGTTTCCTAATGCTAAGCCAAATATAACTGTAACCCTAACCCTTATGCTAACCCTAACCCTAGATGATAGAATAATTTTGTATTGCAATTTTGCTGGCTACTTCTAGGGGCAGTATAGCAACAGCAACAGATAAATGAATGTGAGTAATGGTTACTTCTGAAGCTCTTAGCATAACAAGGTTGTGCCATTTTGGAGGAGCATGGAGCACTCTCTCTCCTATATAAAGGCATTCACTCTCTGCCTTATCTTCTACCTTCTTTCATATTATACATGTTGAATTGTATCATATTATTGTTTGATTTGTAATAATGTATGATCTCTCGTTCACATTTAATATACATGTTCAATCAATATTTTAATTTCAGTCACAAATCAGCTTTAAATTATTTCATGGAAATTGACCGATTCTCACCTCATTATCAATGTTATTCCAAATTATTTCCCTCAAATTTAGAAAAAACTGTTGACCGGTGAAAGTCCATGGTGTGAACCGACCCACTTGGTTGATAAATATGGAATGGTTTGGTCCAACTCTAATGTTCTTTATTCACTTAAGCTGCGTCAATTTTTCCATTTTCATAACTAAGTCTGAATTCAACGGATCCTTGTATTTAACGGCTTTCAAAAAATGTTGTAACTTAAAAAAAAGATATAAAATGTAGACATGTGCATTCGTTTTCGGACGAATGCATTTTCGTCTGAAAATAGCATTTTCGTCCATTCGTCCGAAAAACGAATAACGAAAATGCTAAGCTAACGAAAGACGAATGAACGAATGGTTAATAAACGAAAATCATTTGTTCATTTGTCCATTCGTAGTACTATTGCATTCTATAAGCCGAAATAGAGTCGGTTTATAGAATACAATAGCATTTAACTATACGGAGACAGAGTCTCCATTCATATGAATGGAGACTTTGTCTCCGTATAGTTAAAAGCCGACAGCCTATAAACCGAACGTTCGTTTTATAAGCTGTCGGCTTTTAACTATACGGAGACAAAGTAATTAATCACATTTTCTCCTAGTAATCTCACTGCCACTCACACATACTCATAACTCTGCTGCTCACGCTTACACTCACACACATACACACACACACTCATAACTCTTCCACTCACATTTACACTCACACACACACATATCTCTGCTGCTCACACTTATACTCTCCAATACTCTGCCACTCACACACACTTACACTCTGCCACACACATACACGCACATTCATAACTCATGCTTACTCTCTTCCAAACACTCACACTCTGCCACACTCACTCATACACTCACACTCTGCCACTTACACACACTTATATTCTGCCACTCACACACATACACACTCATAACTCTTCCACTCATGCTTACACTCACTCACACACACTTACTCTCTTCCAAACACAAACTCTGCCACACTCACACACATACACTTACTCACACTCTGCCACTCACATACATATACATGCACACTCATAACTCTGCCACTCACACCCACTTACACTCTGCCACTCACATAGACATGCACACTTATAACTCTGCCACTCACATACATACACATGCACACTAATAACTCTGCCACTCACATACATACACATGCACACTAATAACTCTGCCACTCACACCCACTTACACTCTGCCACTCACATACATACACATGCACACTTATAACTCTGCCACTCACACCCACTTACACTCTGCCACTTACATACATACACATGCACACTAATAACTCTGCCACTCACACCCACTTACACTCTGCCACTCACATAGACATGCACACTTATAACTCTGCCACTCACATACATACACATGCACACTAATAACTCTGCCACTCACACCCACTTACAATCTGCCACTCACATACATACACATGCACACTAATAACTCTGCCACTCACACCCACTTACACTCTGCCACTCACATACATACACATGCACACTAGCGTGGGGGCTGAGACCTGCGATAGCTGGGCCTGTAACTCCCATATCTCCATGTATTCCTAGGTATTGGGGGGTTTTCTTCTCTATTTACTCGGGGTTCCCTGGCCTCAGTACCTGACTGGACAGATGTGGGATTAACCCTTTCCTGTCTGGTAGGTTTAGGACCTTTTACCACTGCTGCATAAGTCCTTCTCTCAGACTCCAATTCTAAGTGCTCATTTTTAACACTAGCTTCAGCTATGGTATGAGTATTTGTTTTGGAAGCTTTTCTTCCCCCATAGTCATCATTTTGTTGCACAGAATACAAAGTAATGCTTTCTCTTACCAACCATTCCAAAGGCTTACCTACATGGAACTCTCGAGTCAATATTACCTTTATCTGGGGATGTAAGGCTTCATAAAATAGGGTTTTAAACTCTGGGTGCTCAAAATCTGGATTTTTTTCAGTAAGGGTATAGGCATTTTTTAATATGGCCAGAAATTCAGTGGGACTCTGATTTGGGTGACACCTTAAATTATACATAGCCGCCTTGGCTGCAGTAGTAGTCCTAAACTGCCCAAACTCTTGGCAATGCTGTTTGATATCACTCCAGGCATGGATTCTCATATCCTGCAGTGAGTCAAAGAAATGGCTATATTTACTCTCAAATACCCAGGGGAGAAGAGTGATTTTATGCAGGTCAGAATGCATATTCAATGTGTTCATTGCTCGCTCATAGGCGTCTAAATGATCAGTTATAGAGATGGATCCCTTTTTGGAAAACATGGCTACAGTCTCTCTTAGAAATTTAATTACTTTGGGTGTGTCATACCAGTAATCCTGGGTGGATGGGTTACTCTGATGCCTCTCTTGGAGTACCTTTTAGGGTTACCCCCTGCCTACCCCAGTATGACTAGGCCCCAAAAGTAAAACGGGAGCTGATTCCTCAATACTACCCTCTGAATACAATGTGTCTCCCTCAGAGTCACTGGTATCACTACTGTACTCCTCCTTTAGAGAAGAAGGTACAGCAGGTACATTTACTGTGTCTGCCAAGACCAAACTCTGTTTTCCAGATTCTCTTGTTTCCACGATTACCCGTGACATCTGATTGATCTGATTTTGGAGGGCTTCTATCTGGGAACTAAATCTTTCCTGCATGATTTGCATCTAATCAGTAGTGGAGTTAGTTATCTCCCTGCTAGATAGAGCATCCTTTGCTGGGGAACCCCTTACCAGATGTTTGAGGTGTGCCTCACATTCTTTTTCTAACTGTGTACACATTTCTCTGAAATGGTGGGCTTCCTGTTCAGATTTACATTTTGCAATTAAGGCCTCCGTCATTTCATTTCTTAAACGTGTATTGGCAGACTGTAAGTGTGTGTGAGTGGCAGAGTATTGGAGAGTATAAGTGTGAGCAGCAGAGATATGAGTGTGCGTGTGAGTGAGTGTAAGCTTGAGTGGCAGAGTTATGAGTATGCGTGTGTATGTGTGTGAGTAGCAGAGTGTGTGAGTGTAAGCGTGAGCAGCAGAGTTATGAGTGTGTGTGAGTGGCAGAGTGTAAGTGTGCAAGAGTGAAAGCGTGAGTGGCAGAGTTATGAGTGTGTGTGAGTGGCAGTGAGATTACTAGGAGAAAATGTGATTAATTACTATTATTCATATTGAATGTGATAATCAAGTGTGAAACAGTGCTCATACCATTTTTATTTTCACACTCGATTATCACATTCAATATGAATAACAGTAATTCATCTTTATATATAGTCTATATATTCATGGCAATAAAAGTCCATACACATGGCATTACACATCCCATGTACCTCGTTATAGTATTAAACCCGTACATTATGAATGAGCTGCTCATTATATTATGGGCTTTACTCATGAAAGAGAGAATTGCAGGGAAGTGGGAGGGGAATTTCAAACGTAAGGCTAAAGTAGCAGAGTTGGAGAAATTCTCCCATTCAGTTGAATTCCCCTCTCAGTTCCCTGCACTTCTCTCTTTTATGAGGATGGTAGAAGGAGCATACCTTCATACCTCAGCCTATTCTCCCCAGGGTAGAAGGAGCACACCTTCATACCTCAGCCTATGCTCCCCAGATTTTGACCCCTTTTTATAAAAAAAAAATAAAAAAAATTTGTGATGTGCGTGTGAGAGTTGCAGGTTTACACACGTGCCTGCGTGGCAGAATATCTGTGTGGAAAAGGCCATCTGTGTGTATAAGGGTGTCTGTGTGTAAGGTTGTCTGGATGTGTGTGTGTGAGTGTAAGGTTGTCTATGTAAGGGTATCTATGTGGGGGCAAGGGGGGGTGTCAGGGTGGTTGTATGTGTGTGTGATATCCCCAATATTATTGCATTTTATGAGACTGGTAAATGTTGTATGCAACGTACACAAACTTTTGTATGCTCAGTTATTTTGAAATCATGGGAATTTGCTCACATACAAGTGTGTGTGTGATGTAAGTTGGTGTGTGTAAGTGGGATTGTGTGTCTCTGTGTGTAAAGGTGTGTG
The DNA here is from genome assembly GCA_036172795.1 of Pelodytes ibericus. NCBI lineage: Eukaryota > Metazoa > Chordata > Amphibia > Anura > Pelodytidae > Pelodytes > Pelodytes ibericus. The sequence continues at coordinate 170,193,335 of CM069862.1, forward strand.
TATGTATGTGTGACTGTGCAAGTGTGAATGTGTGTGTATGTGTGGCTGCATGTGTGTGTATATGTGGCTGCATGTGTGTGTATATGTGGCTGTGTAGAACATTACTGTGAGTTTTATTGCTGTGGAGTCTTTGTTATATTCACACATTGCACATTACTGTGACTTTTATTGCTGTGGAGATAGACACATCCACACACACATACAGACAGATACACACATACAGTCGGTCACAGGCAGACATACAGTCAGTCACACACACAGTCAGTCACAGACAGACACACACATATAGTCAATAACAGACAGACACACACATACAATCAGTCACAGACAGACACACACATACAGTGAGTCACAGACAGACACACATACATTTGGTCACAGTCAGACATACAGTCAGTCACACACACACACACATACAGTGGGTCACATAAACACACAGTCACACACACACACATGCAGTCAGTCATACACACACACACACTCTGTCAGTCACATACACTTACGCACAAGTCAGCAATTTTGTTGTTGTTTACGATAAAAAAAAGTGCCTCTATCAATTTGTCCCCCTCCTGGCTGCTATACCCAGTGGCGTAGCGTGGGTTGTCAGCACCCGGGGCAAGGCAAGTAATTTGCGCCCCCTAACCCGTGGATTTTAGCACTCGAGTCTCTTCTACTAGATTAGTTAAAGAAACCCTTACCCCCCAAGCACATGTATTGTTTGTTATGAAAATACTTATGTAATTAAAGTAAAATGCATCTAAATACAAGTTTATTTTCCAACACTTTATTGAGTGCGAACATGCATTACACACATTCTCCACATTTTCAGCAGGTCTATGAATACAAATATACACATGTAGTAACCTAGCATGGGCCATGCTATTATATGTCGTCTCACAACCATCGTAAACGACAAACAATATCAAGAACAAAAACTAAACATCAAAATGGAACCATACCCTGGAGATGATCCAAGACTGGGCTAGATGGAGCCAACTTCCTAAATCCTGTACCTCTAATGTTACCCCCCCCCCCCCCACACACACACACACATATGCCATAATTGTTGTGCCATTCAGATGCCAGTAATATTGTAACTTTCGGATGCCAGTAATATTGTGCCAGTCAGAGCCCAGTAATATTGTGCCAGTCAGAGCCTAGTAATATTGTGCCAGTCAGATGCCTGCAATATTGTGCCAGTCAGATGCCTGCAATATTGTGCCAGTCAGAGCCCAGTAATAATGTGCCAGTCAGATACCAGTAATATTGTGCCAGTCAGATACCAATAATATTGTGCCAGTCAGATACCAGGAATATTGTGCCTGTCAGAGCCCAGGAATATTGTGCCTGTCAGAGCCCAGGAATATGGTGCCTGTCAGATGCCTGTAATATTATGCCAGTCAGATGCCTGTAATAGTGTGCAGTCAGAGGCCAGGAATATTGTGCCAGTCAGATGCCTGTAATATTGTGCCAGTCAGATGCCTGTAATATTATGCCAGTCAGATGCCTGTAATATTATGCCAGTCAGATGCTTGTAATAGTGTGCCAGTCAGAGGCCAGGAATATTGTGCCAGTCAGAGGCCTGTAATATTGTGCCAGTCAGATGCCTGTAATATTATGCCAGTCAGATGCCTGTAATATTGTGCCAGTCAGAGCCCAGTAATATAGTGCCAGCCAGATGCCTGTAATATTATGCCAGCCAGATGCCCAGTATTATTGTGCCAGCCAGATGCCCAGTAATATAGTGCCAGTCAGATGCCCAGTATTATTGTGCCAGCCAGATGCCCAGTAATATAGTGCCAGTCAGATGCCCAGTATTGTGCCAGTCAGATGCCCAGTATTATTGTGCCAGCCAGATGCCCAGTAATATAGTGCCAGTCAGATGCCCAGTAATATAGTGCCAATCAGATGCCAAGTAATATAGTGCCAATCAGATACCCAGTAATATAGTGCCAATCAGATGCCCAGTAATATAGTGCCAATCAGATGCCAAGTAATATAGTGCCAATCAGATGCCCAGTAATATTGTGCCAATCAGATACCCAGTAATATAGTGCCATTCAGATACCCAGTAATATAGTGCCAATCAGATACCCAGTAATATTGTGCCAATCAGATACCCAGTAATATAGTGCCAATCAGATACCCAGTAATATTGTGCCAATCAGATACACAGTAATATAGTGCCAGTCAGATACCCAGTAATATTGTGCCAATCAGATGCCCAGTAATATTGTGCCAATCAGATACCCAGTAATATAGTGCCAATCAGATACCCAGTAATATAGTGCCAATCAGATACCCAGTAATATTGTGCCAATCAGATGCCCAGTAATATAGTGCCATTCAGATACCCAGTAATATTGTGCCAATCAGATACCCAGTAATATAGTGCCAGTCAGATACCCAGTAATATTGTGCCAATCAGATGCCCAGTAATATTGTGCCAATCAGATACCCAGTAATATAGTGCCAATCAGATACCCAGTAATATTGTGCCAATCAGATACCCAGTAATGTAGTGCCAGTCAGATACCCAGTAATATAGTGCCAGTCAGATACCCAGTAATATTGTGCCAATCAGATGCCCAGTAATATAGTGCCATTCAGATACCCAGTAATATTGTGCCAATCAGATACCCAGTAATATAGTGCCAGTCAGATACCCAGTAATATTGTGCCAATCAGATGCCCAGTAATATTGTGCCAATCAGATACCCAGTAATATAGTGCCAATCAGATACCCAGTAATATAGTGCCAGTCAGATACCCAGTAATATTGTGCCAATCAGATGCCCAGTAATATTGTGCCAATCAGATACCCAGTAATATAGTGCCATTCAGATACCCAGTAATATAGTGCCAATCAGATACCCAGTAATATTGTGCCAATCAGATACCCAGTAATATAGTGCCAATCAGATACCCAGTAATATTGTGCCAATCAGATGCCCAGTAATATAGTGCCAGTCAGATACCAGGAATATTGTGCCAGCCAGCCCCCCCCCCCCCGTACTTACATGAAGCGGCTCCGTGTCCCCCGCCGGATGTCTCCTCCGTGCAGTCTTCCCTCTTGCACGGAGGAGGGAAGCAGACACCGGATGTGACGCGACGTCACATCCGGCGTCAGTTTTTTTTTTTTTTTTTTCCCGGCCGTCGCATCCATCGGATGCGGCTTGCCAGAAAAAAGCGTTCACAAGCGCAATGCGCTGTGAACGCAGCAGCAGGGGCTGGGGGCCCACGGGACAGCTGCCTTGGGGCCCCCCAGGAGTAAATGGGCCCAGGGCAGCTGCCCCGTTTGCCCCACGTTAAAGACGGCCCTGGCGGCCACGCGGCCGCATAGGGCTAGTGCGCCCCCCCAGATATTGCGCCCTGTGCGGCCGGCCCCCCCTGCACCCCCCACGCTACGCCACTGGCTATACCTCATTCTAGCCTGGTCTGTGCCCTGCTGTTGTTTATAGCCCTGCTGAGCACACTCAGCGCTCGGACACTGTAGTACTGTGCATGTGGGGATGGAGCAGGAAGACTGTGCAGCCGGTGCACACACTGCTCCCCCGCGCTCCGCTGGATAAATAAAATGATCCCAGCACGAGGGCACCATGCAGGGACAACAACTGGGTGACAGGTATAATTTCCTGGTGCCCAGGATTTGTTGATTGGCGTCAATTATATCAGTCTGTATGCCGCCTAAGAATGTGATCTTATTTACTCCACTTCTATCAAATCTATCATGGGCTCCAGCCCCGGATCTTTTGGAGACCTAGCAACGCCCCTGGGCATGCGTTATTTGAGATAGGTCCTTATTTATTTGTTTTAATTCTGAATTTTTCTTTTCAACTTGCTGAGCAAATTCCAAATTCAGATAAAGCATTGTAGGCCATGTGTCAAATATCGCTTTACCCCTAACTGACTCTTTCATTGAAGCGAAATGTTTTATGAATTGGGCTACTTCACTTTCCTCATGCCATAAGTTCTCTGCAACAAGTTTGGCCATGGGTCCTACACCATCTGGGGGGGACAGCATTTTTGCTCGCCGGGTATAGCAGCAGTAAAAATAAAGCTTGTCACAGTGTATATTATATCACCAAGTTCCCACCAACATTACCAGGATCCTTGGTATACAACAGATACATTCACAGCACAACATCTACATCAGGCAGGTGCATTTTATCACTGTTACATGAAATATAGTCAGCGAGCTGTGTGTACACCATAAAACATACATCAGTATGAACCTACCACTTCTGCTGGAATGCCATTCCATGTATCCACTACCCTCTCAGTAAAGTAATACTTTCATTAGTCCCTGACCTTATCTTATATCTAGGATAGCCTTATACCTATCCCATGCATGCTTAAACTCCTTCACTGTATTAACCTCTACCACTTCTACTGGAAGGCTATTCCATGCATCCACTACCCTCTCAGTATAGTAATACTTTCATTGGTCCCTGGCCTTATCTTATATCTAGGATAGCCTTATACCTATCCCATGCATGCTTAAACTCCTTCACTGCATTAACCTCTACCACTTCTACTGGAAGACTATTCCATGCATCCACTACCCTGTCAGTAATGTAATCCTTTCATTAGTCCCTGACCTTATCTTATATCTAGGATAGCCTTATACCTATCCCATGCATGCTTAAACTCATTTACTGAATTAACCTCTACCACTTCTACTGGAAGACTATTCCATGCATCCACTACCCTCTCAGCAAACAAACATTACATTTCTGACCAGAAAATAAACTGTAAAATATTAAATATTTCCAGCATTTCCAAAAGCTTACGGTGGACCCCAAATATATGTATATAACTAGTAACATTTATACCAGGGCTTGACAACCTTAACTAAGTTTTAGGAGCCAGGAAAAAAATCTAGGAGCCAGACAACAGCACATACACACAATCACATGCAGTCATATACAGTCAGTCACATAGACACATATACTCATACATACAGCCTGTCACACATATACATACTGTCACATAGACACACACTCATACATACATACATACATACAGTCTGCCAGGCACACATTCACACATACATACAGTCTGTCAGACACACACACACTCATACATACAGTCGTTCACAGACACACTCATACATACATACATAGAGTCTGTCGCAGACACACACTCATACATACATGCAGTCTGTCAGACACACCAACACACTCATACATACAGTCTGTAACATAGACACATACACTCAGAGTCAGTCACATAGACACACACACTCATACATGGTCTTTCACATACACTCATACATACAGTCTGTCACAGACACACACACTCATAGTCAGTCACATATACACACAAACTCATACAGTCAGTCACAGACACACAAACTCACACAGTCAGTCACACACACTATATCTCATTGCAGGGAAGGTGGGCATTTCCGTTCCAGGTTTGTCTGTGCCTCTTACAAAGGCACAGACCATCATTACTTCAGTTTTATTTTGCCCACATTCACTTGCCAGTGTTTTTTTTTTTGCCCAAATTCATTTGTCAGGGTTTTTTTTGCCCACATTCATTTGCCAGGGTTTTTTTTTGCCCACATTCATTTGCCAGGGTTTTTTTTGCCCACATTCATTTGCCAGGGTTTTTGTTTTTTTTGCCCACATTCATTTGCAAGGGTTTTTTTTTTGCCCACATTGATTTACAAGGTTTCTTTTTTTTTTTGCCCACATTCATTTGCCAGGGTTTTTTTTTTTTGCCCACATTCATTTGCCAGGGTTTTTTTTTTTGCCCACATTCATTTACCAGGGTTTTTTTTTTGCCCACATTCATTTGCCAGGTTTTTTGTTGCCCACATTCATTTGCCAGGGGTTTTTTTTGCCCTCATTTTTTGATCATCTAATCATTAGCAGATTTAAGAGACATGTTATTATGGCAGCTTCGGAAGTCATTGATTATTGCAGCTCTAAGAGACATTTTTTAAATGTCCCTAAGAGCTGCAATAATCAATCACGTTCCGAAGCTGCCATGATAAAAAGAAAAACGGTACATTATTGGCAGTGACACAGTCACTGTTCCTACCTCGTTCCTCCCAGTGTGGGACTGTGTGACTTGTGGAGGACGCGCACAAGCCGTGCGCATGATCACATGACGTCGTGCGATGAAGTCACGTGATCAGGTGACCTCCGTGATCGCTGCAGAGCTGATTCTCCCGGGACAGTCCCAGGATTGAAAACGTTACGGGACTGTCCCGGGTTGGCAAGTATGCTCAGGGCTGTCTTTAATAGTGATTGTTGTGCCATTCAGATGCCAGTAATATTGTGCCATTCAGAGCGCAGTATTATTGTGCCAGTCAGATACCAGTAATATTGTGCCAGTCAGAGCCCAGTAATATTGTGCCATTCAGAGCCCAGTAATATTGTGCCAGTCAGATGCCTGTAATAGTGCCAGTCAGATGCCTGTAATATTATGCCAGTCAGATGCCTGTAATATTATGCCAGTCAGATGCCTGTAATAGTGTGCCAGTCAGATGCCTGTAATATTATGCCAGTCAGATGCCTGTAATATTGTGCCAGTCAGATGCCTGTAATATTATGCCAGTCAGATGCCTGTAATATTGTGCCAGTCAGATGTCTGTAATATTATGCCAGTCAGATGCCTGTAATATTATGCCAGTCAGATGCCTGTAATAGTGTGCCAGTCAGATGCCTGTAATATTGTGCCAGTCAGATGTCTGTAATATTATGCCAGTCAGATGCCTGTAATATTATGCCAGTCAGATGCCTGTAATAGTGTGCCAGTCAGATGCCTGTAATATTATGCCAGTCAGATGCCTGTAATATTGTGCCAGTCAGAGCCCAGGAATATTGTGCCAGTCAGAGCCCAATAATATTGTGCCAGTCAGATGCCTGTAATATTGTGCCAGTGAGAGCCCAGTAATATTGTGCCAGCCAGATGCCCAGTAATATTGTGCCAGCCAGATGCCCAGTAATATTGTGCCAGTCAGAGCCCAGTAATATAGTGCCAGCCAGATGCCCAGTAATATTGTGCAAGCCAGATGCCCAGTAATATAGTGCCAGCCAGATGCCTGTAATATTATGCCAGTCAGAGCACAGTAATATAGTGCCAGCCAGATGCCTGTAATATTATGCTAGCCAGATGCCCAGTATTATTGTGCCAGTCAGATGCCCAGTAATATTATGCCAGTCAGATGCCTGTAATACTGTGCCAGTCCCCCCACCCCCCTTCCCTAGTACTTACACTTCACTGCTCCGTGTCCCCCGCCGGATGTCTCCTCCGTGCAGTCTTCCCTCTTGTCACATCCGGCGTCAGTTTTTTTTTTTTTTCTTCCGGCCGTCGCATCCATCGGATGCGGCTTGCTGGAAAAAAGCGTTCACAAGCGCAATGCGCTGTGAACGCGGCAAGCAGTGGCTGGGGGCCCCGTTTGCCTCGCGTTGCTGGGAGGGATTTCACCCTACCTGTCCCCCCCACATTTTTTCCTGGGGGGGATCCGTCCCCCCCATCCCCCCCGCTTCCTACGCCCATGAGTTTGGCTCTATCTTGTAAAGTGTCTATCCATGCATTTACTTCTAGCTTGATGTCTAGTCTTTTACGTATATATTGCATGATACATAGTTTAGCACATTCTCTAATAGCCAATGTCCTAAAGGAATTGTCATTGTTTGCCTGACTCATCTGAGATTCCTGATCTGAACCACTTTCAGCAATATACATTTTAGAATGTATTATCTTAGCTCAATCAAATATAAAATACAATATATCTATACTGTGAGTGCAATACCTTTATCTCAGATACAGGGCTTCAAGTATATGATATTAATCGCTAGTAATCTCAGTCCAGTGCCTCCATATAAATGTCAGAGATAAGTGGAATTATGAAAGATTGGATGCCACTAAAGATGGCCAATAATCATTCATAAAAACAGTATCTCCCATGTTCGTCTTATGACATACACTTAAACCACTATAAATATGAAATAAAGCATACAGTAACAAAATATGAAAATGTATTTACACACACTAATATAGAAATAACACACAATAATGATAATACATTGATTGAGCCAGTACACCAACAGACAACAACCTATTGTTAGTCAATACAAACAAAACAGTTACAGACATGAGAACTCTATAGGTTGTAAAACAAAGGCAGTGGCTGAGTAAACAAACAGACCAGACACACACAATCTATCAATAGCAGCTTTACTGTGAGCAATGTAGTGACTTCTACCCACACAATCCTAGTGTATCAGAATAACCAACACTAATACAGAACCAGAATCTACTAAAACCCGATATTACACTAACTGATCTAACCTTACTGAAGGACCATAAATATCAGTGCGCAATGGTATACATAGACTACTAATATATTTATTTTAGTATTTCAGCAAATAATGAGTACAAACACATATGATAAATCAAATATTCTCACTTATAAATATTAGAATTAGGCTGTTATTTAATATCTTTATCTGCAGAAATAAGGATATCAAGCTACAGCATGCTAGGTCTAATGGCTTAGAATTGAAGCCAGTAATTTGATTTACCATACAAGATTGCAGAAAAAACTAAAATATAAAATTCAAAGTAGACTATATTTACCAAGGTATAACCAATAGTTTCTGGATCTGTTCCCTTCTGGAATGTTGTTGGATACCATCAGTATGGCCTCTTTGTATCTCCCGAGCTTAGATCTTTCAGACTTGATCCTTAAACTCTCTCCTAGCCTCATTTTATCAAAATTTCCATCTCTATACCACACCCATCGAAGGTGTGTCAGATATATGTGTTTTAATCTGGTTGGTTCTCTGAAAACACTCCTCTCTTAATATTTGATTAGGGTATAATAATATTAATCAAACTGTGGCGCTCTTAGCTCACAGTTCTGACCATGTTTAAATCCCAAACTTTCTAATCACCAGGGTCACACCTGAATACAGTTTAATATATATGTGCCCTCTAAGATTTTAGCGTATAATTTCCTAAATGTGATAAAAAAAACCAGAAAACATTCAACCTATTCTTGATTGTAGGCATATGAATATATATATGAACAGATTACAATTAAAATGAATATAAACACTCATAACTTATTTTATGGCATATCATGTAATAGCTAATCACTTCTACTACACCACATGTACCAAATATATTGTTCTATGGTATTTCATTGCAAAATTGATGGTTATAGACCGGGAACGGGGGACTAATAATAGTACTCAAAAAAAATTGGGCAGACTAGATGGACCGAATGGTTCTTATCTGCCGACACATTCTATGTTTCTATGTTTCTATGTTTCTAAGGTATAGTAAATGTATTGAATTAAATAGATAAAAACCAAAGAGTGTCTCTTATTAATAAAATACAGAATATCTATATACGTTTATATTAGTTACCATATGTTAGCAGGCCAAATCTTAATTCATTCTTCCTAAGAATTTGCTAGTAAGATGTCTCAGGTTTCTATTTGAACACCTGGTATATACACTTCTAACACAGAGCTCTCTTTGGGTTTCCCATTGTAGCGGATGGCACCAGGCAACCCTACAAAAATACTGTATAAAGCTGCATCCGTGTATCTGCTGTATTTTCTGTGTATTAAAGCTTTCCATTGTTTAGTTATGTCAGCCACCCAGTCTGACTACCTTGCTTCTGGCTCCAGATTAAAGTGGCTAGATACTGCTTTACTGGTGATGTGTTTAAGTTTTCTATTGTTTAATCAAGTGTTATCTGATTGCAGTTTGGTGTATATAAGTCTGTGTTGTTTGTCAAATAAAGTAGTTCAATCTTGCTGTAAAAGGCTTGTCAGTTATGCTCCTGAAACTGTGTGTCGTCCAGTTATTGGGATTGCTGTTGGGATATTGCTGTATTTGACCTGCTGGAAACCCTGCCTTTGGATTTACTATTTACTTGTTCCTGAGTCTCACTTGGATTATAAGCGGAGATAACCTGGGTAATATTGCATCTCCGCTACATTTGGTTGGCAGCGCTGGGATCCAGACTCACAGAGGAACAAGCCTAAATGGAGTACGGATGGAGATTGATTTTGCCACACTAAAACGCTCCACGCTAAAAGACCTTCTGGAGGCAAAGGGTATACAAGCCAGCAATAAGACAAAAGCGGCACTTATCACTGAACTGATGGCGGAGTACCAAATGGAAGGCGATTCGATTCCCGAACAGGGGAATTCGGGAGAAACACCGGAACAAAGGGAGTTCCAGAGGCAGGTACAATTTCGGCTGTCTTTCTATGGGGAACACCCTCCAACAGAGATTGTTTCCAAAACAATAACGGAGGTCCAGGAATTTATACTGAGGAGTCAAACAGCGGCCCCAGAACGCAGCTCTGCAGTAAAAATACCACATGAAGGTAAGCCAAAAATACCGTACCAGGCTTTTAAAACATATGTGGAGGCAGAGGAAGATATAGACGCTTTCCTGCAAGATTTCGAGAGACTGTGTGCACTGCATGGAATCAGCACAGAGGACTGGGTACCTATTTTGGCAGGGAGGTTAACTGGGAGGGCAGCTTAGGCATATCGGACTGTACCGAATGATGAATTACGGAATTACCACAAAGTGAAAGAAATTATATTGGCCAGGTATGCTATAACACCAGAAGCATACCGGCGGAGATTCAGGGATTTAAAGAAGGTGGAGAAAGACTCACATGCTGAGTGGGCATGCAGACTGCAATGAGCAGTCTTGGGGTGGGTGCAAGCGAGCAAGGCACGGTCTATGGAGGATGTATTGCAAATGGTACTGCTGGAGCAATTTTATGAAGGAGTAACCAGCGAGGTACAGGAGTGGGTAAGAGACAGAAACCCTACCTCCCTTACCGAAGCAGCCAGGAAGGCGGACGAGTACCTGGATGCACGCAGGCAGCAAAAACCTGCAGCTCCAAAAGTACCTTTTAAAACCTTTGGGGGAAATAACTACACGCCAGCTCTACCAAGGTCACTGCCACCACCACCACCACCCGCTGCACAGCCACGTTTCCGCCAGCCCACGTCGGGCCCTTGCCACCACTGCCAGAAGTGGGGACATTATAAAAGGGAATGCCCCCAGCTGCGGGACCGTTCCACCTGGATTCGACCCGGTCCGCCACCACCACCGAGAGCCGCCGCAGCCCATCACTACCAGGACATCGTGGCCACACCGTATGGTTCAGCAGTTCCCATCACAACAGTAGAGCAGTGGGAGGTACTGCACGAGGCAGATCCCGTCCAGGCTAACGCAGACAACCGCCAGCATCACAGGCAGACCGTGTATCTGGAGGGTAAAGCGGTTCAGGGGCTACGTGACTCAGGAGCCACCATCACCCTGGTAAAAAGTCACCTGGTCTCAGACCAAGCTAAACTTAATAAGACTGTGGCCGTCAGGGTAGCCGGGGGAGCAGTATACCGGCTACCCACAGCAAGGGTACATTTGCATTGGGGAGCGGGGGCAGGGCATGTGGAGGTGGGGTTGATGCCGCAGTTACCGGCGGAAGTTTTATTGGGGAACGATCTGGGGAGGCTCACATCTGCTTTTGAGCCCCAGACACCCACCACAGGAGAAGCTCACCCTGTGGTCACTCGACAACAGGCCCGCACCCAGGACTACAACACACTCCCGGAGGTTCAGGTAAGAGATCCTTCCCCTTCCCCTGACAGTGTCCCCTGGGCCCCTCCTAACGAATTTGCAGCTGAGGTAGTGACTGACCCCACCTTGCAGGTGTATAGGGACAAGGTGACAGCAGACACGCCTGGGGGGGAGGGCGAAAGGTTTATTTGGGACAACCAGCTGTTATATCGGGAGACGGATAAGCAGGTATCCGGGTCAGACCCGATTGTGATGAGGCAGTTAGTGGTACCTCAGCGGTACCGGGCGGAGTTACTACGGATAGCCCATGACATTCCGCTATCTGGACATTTAGGGGTCAGCAGGACCCGATACAGGTTAACCCAAAGTTTCTTTTGGCCGGGAATTAGCCAGGAGGTGCGCAGGTATTGCAACACGTGCGATACCTGTCAAAGGGTGGGACCGGCGCAAGGCCAAGTTACATCCCCTCCCCATAATCGAGGAACCCTTTAGCAGGGTAGCAGTTGACCTAATAGGACCCCTCAACAAAGCAAGCCCGTCAGGTAAAAGATTTATCCTGACAGTAGTAGATTATGCCACCAGATATCCAGAGGCGGTGGCCCTGACGAATATACAGGCTGAGACAGTAGCCGAAGCCCTGATGAAGATATTCTCCCGGGTGGGACTCCCCAGGGAGATTGTCTCCGATCAGGGCACCCAGTTCACCGCCGAAGTCACGCAGCGCCTCTGGAAGTTTTGTGACATTAAGCCGGTCATTAGTTCCCCTTACCACCCCCAGACGAATGGGCTCTGCGAACGTTTCAACGGTACATTGAAACAAATGCTCCGAACCTTCGCAGAGACCCACAAGGACTGGGAGAAGTTCCTGCCACACCTCCTCTTTGCTTACCGGGAGGTGCCGCAGGAATCCACTGGGTTCTCCCCATTTGAACTATTGTTTGGCCGCAGGGTACGAGGGCCTTTAGATTTGATCAGAGAGCATTGGGAGGGAGAACGGAGCACTGACGGCACCCCCATCATACCCTATGTGTTGGCATTCCGAGACCGCCTTGAGGCCTTAACTCAGACGGTACGCGAGAATTTGCAGGCGGCTCAGACACGCCAACGCACATGGTATGATCGGGGCGCCAGTGACCGTAGCTTTCAGGTCGGGCAGAAGGTGTTAATCTTAAAACCTGTCCGACACGATAAGCTGCAGGCCGCCTGGCAGGGCCCTTATAAGGTGGTGGAACAACGGTGTGACACCACTTATATAATCGGCTCGTGCGTTGGTACTGGGGGGCGACGCATGCTCCATGTGAACATGATGAAGCCCTACCAGGAGCGCTCGGAGGAAGTGACCGCTATATGTGCGCCTAACTCCGAGGAGTTTGACAGTTTACCTCTCCCGGATCTGCTGGGAGAGGGTCAGTTATCCGGGGACTTAGGGGAGGTCACCCTGGGGGATCGGTTGAGCCCACAGGAGCGGAGCGAGGTACAACAGCTGTTGAGGGAGAAGCAGGATATCTTCTCTAATGTACCTGGTTACACTCCTCTGGCCACTCACCGAGTAGACACCCCAGGGCAACTTCCCATGCGTCAGACCCCGTACCGCATCCCAGAAGCGGTACGGGCGAACATGCGCAAGGAGATAGATGAGATGCTCCAGCTGGGGGTGATTGAGCCCTCTGACAGCCCCTGGGCATCTCCGGTAGTGCTAGTGCCAAAGCGGGACGGCACGACCCGGTTCTGTGTAGACTACCGGAGATTAAATGAGAAGACGGTATCGGACGCCTATCCTATGCCCAGGATAGACGAACTCCTGGATCGGATGGCGAGGGGGCACTATCTCACCACAATTGACTTGTGTAAAGGGTATTGGCAAATACCCTTGGCACAAGACGCCATCCCTAAGTCGGCCTTTGTCACCCCATTCGGCTTGTACCAATTTAAGGTCATGCCGTTTGGGATGAAAAACGCCCCGGCTACTTTTCAGCGGATGGTGGACCGCCTCCTAGATGGGTTCCAGGATTATACCTGCGCATACCTCGACGATATTGCCATTTTCAGCAATACCTGGCAGGAACACCTGACCCATATAGGAGCGGTCCTAGACAGGATTAGGGCCGCTGGTTTAACGCTGAAACCAGCCAAATGCAGCATAGGAATGGCTGAAGTACAGTACCTAGGTCATCGGGTAGGATGTGGCAAGCAAAAGCCGGAACCAGCCAAAGTAGAGGCTGTAGCTCAATGGCCCACCCCTAGGACTAAGACCCAGGTGTTAGCGTTCTTAGGAACGGCCGGATACTACCGGAAATTTGTCCCGAATTACAGTGCCCTGGCCAAACCTCTCACCGACTTGACACGTAAAAACCTACCCCGCCAAGTAACCTGGACCCCGGAGTGTGAACAGGCATTTCAGTTGTTAAAAGATGCATTGACAAATGCCCCTGTCTTGGCAGCTCCCAATCCAACTAAACGTTTTCTTGTCCACACAGACGCTTCTATGTTTGGATTGGGAGCAGTATTAAGCCAAGTCGGGGCCGATGGCGGAGAACATCCCGTGGCTTACATCAGCCGGAAACTGTTACCTCGAGAAGTAAGCTACGCCGCCATCGAGAAAGAATGCCTGGCTGTGGTGTGGGCCCTGAAGAAATTACAGCCATATTTGTACGGACAAGCTTTTTCCCTGCTCACGGATCACAACCGTTAGTATGGCTAAACCGGGTGGCTGGGGACAATGCCCGGCTGCTGCGCTGGAGTCTGGCGCTGCAGCCCTTTGACTTTAATATCCAGTACCGCCCGGGTAAACAGAATGGAAATGCTGATGGGTTGTCTCGGCAAACGGACCTAGAGAAATGATCCGTGAGCCTCCCCGGACATCCCCAAGCCGATCCGTGTTGGATCAGACTGTGTATGCCGGCTTGTGGGCAAGGGGGAGCAGTGTAGCGGATGGCACCAGGCAACCCTACAAAAATACTGTATAAAGCTGCATCCGTGTATCTGCTGTATTTTCTGTGTATTAAAGCCTTCCATTGTTTAGTTATGTCAGCCACCCAGTCTGACTACCTTGCTTCTGGCTCCAGATTAAAGTGGCTAGATACTGCTTTACTGGTGATGTGTTTAAGTTTTCTATTGTTTAATCAAGTGTTATCTGATTGCAGTTTGGTGTATATAAGTCTGTGTTGTTTGTCAAATAAAGTAGTTCAATCTTGCTGTAAAAGGCTTGTCAGTTATGCTCCTGAAACTGTGTGTCGTCCAGTTATTGGGATTGCTGTTGGGATATTGCTGTATTTGACCTGCTGGAAACCCTGCCTTTGGATTTACTATTTACTTGTTCCTGAGTCTCACTTGGATTATAAGCGGAGATAACCTGGGTAATATTGCATCTCCGCTACACCCATCATAAAACCAGGCCTTTGTTTATCAGATAGTTAACTTATATTGACCCATTGTCTTCTTAAAGTCTTAGCCAAACACAGTCACTGAAGGTTGGACAATGATACTAAGTAACAAGCAGAAAACTGAAACACAGAGGTCGATTAAAGGTTCTTCTTAATATGAGTGCATTTTGTCCCCCATAGTATGAGATGTAATAAAATTCCCTGACAGAAAGGTGGGGTAGCTTTAGGCGAACAGCCGAGGTTCCTATAAGTGCGGTGATTGGAAATGGGCCCACATATTTAGTTTAGAATTTTTTGGCTGGGCCGGGAAGTCTGAGGTTGATTGAAGAGAGCCAAATTTGTGAGCCAAACATGTGCTGGAGAAGCTCTGCAATGTCTTTTGTAATCCTCTTGGGCTTTGGATAGTTGTTGTGTAAATAGGGCGATTCCCTATGTGATGAGTTGGAGACGATCCGGGACATTTGTACAACTTGTATATCGGTGTATGTAGGAATGAAGGTAGGGTGTAATCCATAAACACACAAATACACTCCCAAGCTAACAAAAGGGAATAAAGAGCAATAAATAAATGGTGATAGATAAATAAGATAAAAAATAAATAGATATATATTAGAAAATATATATATATACAGAACTAGTGAATATCAAAGGAATAATAATGATGACTAATATGGACAAAAAATAATAAAAATACAAATTGGCAAATGACCCATAAATCGGATAATGAAAGTAAAAAAATATATAATAAATAGCAATTATAGAAGGAATAGGAAATAAGCAAGCACAATTGCACATATGATGCAGAAAAAAACTAAATAAATAAAATAGCTACAATAAAAACAGTGATACGTGTTTGAAACAAAATGTGACAAAATAAACCACAAATGTAGAAAAAGAAATAAACAAATGTGTGCAAAGACTGCTGCGATAATAAACAAAGTCCAAAAATAGAGTCTTGAAGGTGTTAAATAAAACCACTCAGCACATCTTTATGTTCGGAAAACTGTCTTGCTCTGAAGTATAAATCTGAAAATAAAAGAAGCCAGAAATAGTGTGTACTGTATAAAAAAGATTTAATGCGCTAAAACAGTTACACTTACAAGAAGGGATACGAAGATCAACATAGAGATGTTAAAAGCATATGCAGACTGAAGACGGACTTGCAGATCCCGGCTTGCCTCACTGAAAATGACGGAGCTTTAGGTTGTTAAAAAAGCCAGCCGGAGAAACTCCGCAAATGACGGGAGACAGAGTTCACATACAAAGCCGGAAGTGAAAGGATCCGTAGAAAAATAAAAGGCAACTCCCACCCTACGCGTTTTGTAACTGACCACTTTACTTCATCAGGAGTTAACCCCTGATGAAGTAATGTGGTCAGTTACGAAACGCATAGGGTGGGTTTCGTAACTGACCACATTACTTTATCAGGGGTTAACCCCTGATGAAGTAACGTGGTCAGTTACGAAACGCGTAGGGTGGGAGTTGCCTTTTATTTTTCTATTGCCACGAGGTGGCAATTGTACAATTCTAAAACAATACATATCTATACATACAGACATTTCTCTCTCTCTATAACAGCCAATTTACCCAATTATATGCTAATTTGCCCATTAATATGCCAGTATTATTGTGCCAGATGCCAATACCATTGTGCCATTAAGATGACAGTATTATTGTGCCATTCATATGCCAGTAATATTGTGCGATTCAGATACCAGTAATATTGTGCCATTCAAATACCAGTAATATTGTGCCATTCAGATACCAGGAATATTGTGCCATTCAGATACCAGTAATATTGTGCCATTCAAATACCAGTAATATTGTGCCATTCAGATACCAGGAATATTGTGCCATTCAGATACCAGGAATATTGTGCCATTCAAATACCAGTAATATTATGCCATTCAAATACCAGTAATATTGTGCCATTCAGATACCAGGAATATTGTGCAATCCAAATACCAGTAATATTGTGCCATTCAGAGCCCAGTAATATTGTGCCATTCAAATACCAGGAATATTGTGCCATTCAGATACCCAGTAATATTGTGCCATTCAGAGCACAGTAATATTGTGCCAGTCAGATACCAGGAATATTGTGCCATTCAGATACCCAGTAATATTGTGCCATTCAGATACCAGTAATAGTGTGCCATTCAGATACCCAGTATCACACATGGGACCGCCATTAATTATGCAACACATAGGAGCCCCACGAGGTGACAATTGTACAATTGTACAAATATTGTGCCATTCAGATACCCAGTAATATTGTGCCATTCAGATACCCAGTAATATTGTGCCATTCAGATACCCAGTAATATTGTGCCATTCAGAGCCCAGTAATATTGTGCCATTCAGATACCCAGTAATATTGTGCCAGTCAGATACCAGTAATATTGTGCCATTCAGATACCCAGTAATATTGTGCCATTCAAATACTAGTAATATTGTGCCATTCAGATACCAGTAATATTGTGCCATTCGGATACCAGGAATATTGTGCCATTCAAATACCAGTAATATTGTGCCATTCAGAGCCCAGTAATATTGTGCCATTCAAATACCAGGAATATTGTGCCATTCAGATACCCAGTAATATTGTGCCAGTCAGATACCAGGAATATTGTGCCATTCAGATACCCAGTAATATTGTGCCAGTCAGATACCAGTAATATTGTGCCATTCAGATACCCAGTAATATTGTGCCATTCAAATACCTGTAATATTATGCCATTCAGATACCAGTAATATTGTGCCATTCAGATACCAGTAATATTGGGCCATTCAGATACCCAGTAATATTGTGCCATTCAAATACCAGTAATATTGTGCCATTCAGATACCCAGTAATATTGTGCCATTTAGATACCCAGGAATATTGTGCCATTCCAGTGCTCGTTTTATACGATCACACAGGAGTCCAACAAGTCATAAAATACATCACTGAGGAAATGTTGGAAAGTGGCTGGAGTGGCATAAACTAAAAGGGCATCACCCGATACTCAAAGTGCCCGTAGCCAGTCCGGAAAGATGTTTTCCACTAATCGCCCTTGCGGATGCAAACTAAGTTGTAAGCCCCCAGTAGGTTGAGCTTGGAGAAGATATGGGTCTCTCTGAGACAATCCATGAGTTTGGGGATGAGCGGGAGAGTGTACTTATTCTTCACCGTGATAGCCCTATAATCTACACAGGGTCGAAGACCTCCGTCTTTCTTCCCTATGAATAATATGCCTGTACTGGTAGGGGAAGTTGAGGGTTGGATAAACCTTTTCCGTAAACTCTCCTCCAGATTTTCTTTGAGTACAGACAACTGCACCAGAGAGTAGGTCTATTGGACAGTCATAGGATAGATATTCCACCTCTTTTTTGTTGCAGACTTTGCTGAAGGTGATGAAAGGCAACGGTATGTTGTGATTGGTAGTGGTAGCTACAACAAGAAGAATGAAGACAGTGGTTCAAAGTTCAAAGTCTCCATTCATAATTTTATGAATGGAGACTCTGTCTCCGTATAGTTAAATGCACACAGCCTATAAACCGAACGTTCGGTTTATAGGCTGTGGGCATTTAACTATACGGAGACAGAGTCTCCATTCATAAAATTATGAATGGAGACTTTGTCTCCGTGTAGTAAAATGCCGACAGCTTATAAACCGAACGTTCAGTTTATAGGCTGTCGGCTTATGGAATACATGTATTCCTATTGCGATTCTATAAACCGAACGTTCGGTTTATAGAATAGCAATAGGATAGGAGTACATGTATTCCATAAGCCGAAAGTCTATAAACCGAACGTTCGGTTTATAGGCTGTCGGCTTTTAACTATACGGAGACAAAGTCTCCATTCATAATTTTATGAATGGAGACTCTGTCTCCGTATAGTTAAATGCTATTGTATTCTATAAACCGACTCTATTTCGGCTTATAGAATACTGATACTGATACTGACATTATCAGTATTACATTATATACAGTCCTTTTTTTTCTCCTACCTACATCTATTTTGATTGTCGTTACATTATTACCTTTTCAATAAATATATTTTACTTTTACATTACCAGTGTGCATGTCTGCTTTCTTTGATATATTTTGTTTTCCCATATATATGCCCCCTAGGAGAGAGAATATTGTTTTGCACCTGTATTTATTATATACTCTAGGTTGGCAGTTCTCAATCTCCAATTACCATTAAAGTTAATATCTCCTCTATCCTGACTCTTATCTACTCGGGGCTAATCATGTGACAAGCCCTGAACTAAACATTCGGGGCTTTCACAGGGAGACTAGGGGCTTCAGAACCGTTAGCCCCCCCTAGCAATGCCACTGCCTGTAATGATAGCCTGTTCGCTTCGCAAACATGTACAACCACAAATTAAGAGATGTTTAATATGAATTTATTTATTGATTCTAGAGTTATTAAGCTTAACTTTAACAAAAGCAAGCAGAAATGTACACTGGTAATATACCTAATATCTAAACTTACATGTACGTGTAAGTCATTTTGTATATTTATAATAAAAATTAAAAAAATTAAAAACAGAAAATGCACAGTTGCTTGCAATATAGAAATATGTGCAATCACATTAATTATTGCTGCAAATACTATTAAATAATTGATTTTCACCAATACAATGGACATAATATAAAATTGGTAAAGAAAATAAATAATAGTTAATAGACCCATAGATATGTATGGTATCCTATTACACAAAAAATGCATTTTTCATATCTTGAAATTATGTTTTACCAACACGTCATACAGGGTAACTTCAAAAAAATGGAAATATATAGGTCTTATATCAAAATATATTTGGCACTACTTGGAAGATATATTATTTATTAATAGAGCACTTTTAAACTGCTCATTCTGTATTTTTCCACAGTGTGTCATATATTATTAACGGCGTGTATTATAGACCTGCAAAAACATTAGAAAAGACAAAAAAGACAGTATGTTATACAATTATACAATATCCCTTGGATTCATACATAAATTTTCTTATTCATATTATCAAGTGACAAAGAAGTCTAGTAAAAAAATTGAATAATTCTGCTAGTTGGTATTTTCTCATAACAAATTGCAACAACTTTCACAATACAGGCTGTTGCAAATAATCTATTATTATTACTAACATCTAATTGCAGAAAATCACAGAAAAAGGTGTAGCTCAAAATCTGATGTAGATATAGATGTAAACTATAAAGGGTAAAAATCCATCTAATTTCTGTTTGGCCTTTTTTCTTATCCAAATTTTCCCTCCTCCAGTGTCTCTGAACATGTTTAATACCTGCAAAGGATAAATGAATGGTATTTTTTTGATGGTGAGTTTTAAAATGTATGGGTACATTATCTTTTGTACATCCTATTTTTATTCCTCTTATACGTTCTTCTATCCTTATATGTAATGGTCTTATAGTTTTTCCCACATATCTTAGATCACATGTACATTCCAACAGATAAATGACATTTTGGGAACGGCACGTGATTAATTCTTTAATTTTAAGTTTTTGTTTTTTCACCACATTAAATATTTCCATATGTCTCTTTTTTATTTTGTCTCTACATGCAAAACAAATCCCACAGCCATAAAAGCCCATGGAATCATTTAAAAAATGTGTTGCCCTTTTTTTCAAATTAGTTCGACTGTACACCAACATTGATTTTAAACTTAACCACTTTAGAGGTGTCCCAAGTTTAAAATCACACTACCTACTGTGATACTGTTCCTGGTGGTCTATTTGTGGCAATTATACCCTGTGCCTGGTCAGTATAGGTACAAAAAATTGGGAGTTTGTGTCTTTAAGGGGGAAATATCTATAGGGTTTTTATCCTTGTTGCTCTAATATTGCAAACAATGCTATTTATAGCAGTGTTTGCAATATTAGAGCAACAAGGGTAAATAAAGGGTAAATAAATACATATCAGGAGAGTTATGTTGAGTCTTATGCAATTGGATCGGGTTTCGACTGGAGCCCCTTAAAATGAACACCCTGGAAAATAACATCAGACATTCCAAGAGTGTACCCATTGGTCAACCATTAAATTTGGATATTAAACCACCTGACAGAAGTAAAAAAAAAGGGTCATAAAGAGTCCATCTAAAACCAAGGGGGAATAGGGGAGGAAAAGATGGTATTGGGGAGGGGGGATACCAAGGACCATGTGTGCGACTCCAAAGATATCGTTCAGGGGTGTGTGTCCGGATGGCCATGTGAAGCAGTCGCATTGAACTGGAGCTCCCGCCACCTAGACCCCAACGATCAAAATAGACCAGGGAAAACTGAATGATTAAGGGGGAAAACGGCAAACAACAACCCTCCACACCGACAGCAGCTAAAAAGTTTGCAAAAAAGTCAGATAACATACTTGCAGCTTACCTTATCCCGTCGGAAAATGCATCTTGCAGCCGATCCAAGATGGCGCAGGAAGAGCGGGAACAGGCATCGGCCTCCAATATGGACATGTCGGATGCAGAAAGCACAGGAGGAGAGCAGTCAACTTCTGTATGTACCCAATGACTTACCAAAAACGACATGCAAACATTTGTGGCCCGAATCACCAAAGATTTAGCTACAGCCGTTGAACAGATACGATCGACAATTAGAGATGAATTCTCAGAGATCAAACATGACCTTAAGGAACAAGGTACTAGGCTGACAAACGTGAAAACGGCCCAAGCAACAGTCCGGTCCTGGTGGCGGCACTAGCAAATCAGTTAAGAGAACAGAGAATAATCTCAACCCAACTGACGCACCAGGTCTTGGACTTGGACAATCGAGGCCGCAGAAATAATCTAAGGATTAGAGGTTGGCCCGAAAGTCAAGAAGAAGAAGACGTAATGACATTAACTAAGAAAATATTCTGCAAGTTGCTGAACAAAGAATTGTCTGAATGCCCACAAGTTGAGAGATCACACAGGGCTCTAAGACCTACTACGTGCCGCCCGACAACAGAGACCATTTGTATATGAAGAAAATGAGCTGCAGATTCTACCGGACATAGCCTGGGGTACACTGCAACTGCGAAAACTACTGAGACCTTTGACAGATCTTTTGAGGAAAGCGAATATCCCCTTTCGATGGGGCTTCCCCCTCTCATTGACGGTGAGGCGAGAAGGAGTGACACATACCCTTCGTCATACAGATGATTTGCCAAACTTCTGTGCAAAGCTGGGGCTTACGCAACCTGATCTACCGGGCTGGTCAGACTACACACAAGGAACAGCTCCTGTATTGATTGAAGCCATGCTGAGGAGACAACCCAGACCTCAGCGTAAAAGACGCATGAGACCTACAGAGAGAAGGACCCCATCGCCAGAACAGGCTCGAGATGGAGAGTAAAAGTCAGATGTACAGGCAAGGGAAGCACGGGACATATAAGACTTACAATAAACCGCAAGTATAATCCATCCTCCCAGCATTATTGTCTCGGTAAAAGGTAAACGGAGCCCACCATGATGCCACTACGATGCCTGCAGTATAGCAAACAAAGGTGGCTAACTGAAATAACAAAAAACATTACCTATTAGACATATGCTCCCAATGGCCGAAGCACACATAGCACCACTGACTATATGTTAGTCAAAATGTATATCTGATAAACAGAACTTGACGGGTGCCCTGATACTGAAAGCACTGAGGAGCCAAGGCATTGCCTCGTAAATGAAAACACATGACACGCACCAGAATATACAACAGAGATAACTATGGCACCTATATTAATCTTTCATATGTCCTGATGTACAATCTGACCTAAATGTTATGCATTTAATATGTTATGAAGTTCCTGTTACCCCCTTTCCCCTTAACTGGGGTATCCCCCCCCCTCATATAGATTCCAAATACATTGAACCCCTGGTCTAAAATCTGATACAGACAGAGCCTACAAAGGTGTGGGGTGACTTCCCTCCATTCCCTCATGCAACTCTGTGATATGGCAGAAATTGGTCCCATGTCCAGCTGACATGGAACCCCCATACTCCTAGTATACCTACGACATCGAGGAATTCTGGCACCTTCGTGGTGTAGATCCCCATACGATGAGTATTACTCAGGAATCACCCACCTGACCATAGGTATTAGGGTGAGTGACCTCCTGCTTTACCAACCCCGGGTCTTCGACCCCTTTGTATGTTCCCAAGCTTGTGTTATTTGTTATATTAGTGTTCTGGCAGTATATAAATGTGCACAAGAATTATTGATTGCTATATATACGCCTTCCAATGGCGAATAAACCACCTATTTTGAAATGTCTTACCATCAACGCTAAAAGGTTAAACACCCCTTCTAAAAGATCCCGGTTATTTGGGGAATTGAGAGCTGCTAAAACAGATAAAGGCCTGGTCCAAGAAACTCATTTCTGCAGAACCAAAGTCCCTACATTCCAAGATCGTATATATTCAAAGGCATTTTATTCCCACTCCCCCTTCACGAAGACCAAGGGAGTAGCTATTTTCTTAAATAAAAATCTCCCGTTACATATTAGTGACACCTGGACAGATAATGACGGTCGAGCACTATTCCTGAAAGGTTCACTAGGCAATGACACCATTACGATTGCGAATATATATACGCCCCCAATGTTAACCAACACCTCTTTCTTTGCTCCATTCTTGCTGAGCTAGGTCAATTTGCAGAAGGCCTTGTAGTCATGGGAGGAGATTTCAATATGGCCATGGAACCCAAACTGGATACCTATACTGGAGCAACAACCATCAACAAAAACCGCCTTCGAAAGGTAAAACACAAACTACACATGTCACAAATGGCCGATGCATGGAGAATAGCTAATCCCACTGTCAGAGATTACACGTTCTATTCGCACTCACATAACACATACTCACGCTTAGACTACATATTTATATTGCACAGACATCTCCCCCTGCTCCAAGAGACCCGAATACACAGTATTACCTGGAGCGACGATGCCCGCTCAATACATTTTCATTTACCCTCTATGACTAAACTAGCCTATCAATGGAGATTAAATTAAACCCTTTCGAAAGAAGAATCCCACCTAGACATGCTACGCTCTACCCTATCCCACTATTTCCCAGAAAACACCTCTCCTGGCGTCTCACCACAAATTACATGGGAAGCCCATAAAGCGGTGATTAGGGGAACTTTTATCAAAATTGGTACACACATCAAGAAACAAAGAGCCCGATCAACGATCCGTATTTTAACAGATCTACATAAATTGGAATCAACACATAAAAAGTCACTCGCACCTCACCTCCACATCAAACTACTTGATTTACGAGCACAATTAGCCTCCCTATGTAACCACAGAACACAACTAGCCCTCAAGGATCTACGCAACACCATGTTCCACACAAGAGACAAACCAGGCAAATACTTGGCGCGAGCCCTCAAGCACAAACAAGAGACCTCCTTTATAGCTAAAATCCGGACCAAAGCAAACACTTTAGTACACACAATCCCAGATATAGCCAGCACCATCCAAAAATACTATCATGAGTTATATAACCTCACAGACGCACAAACCTTCCCGGATGACCCAGCACTGCATTATAAAATAACTACATATTTGACTCAACACATGACAGCAGCCCTGACAAAAGATGCAGCCACCACTTTGGACTCCCCTATCACTCTAGAGGAAATAGAGAGGGCTCTAAAAGATACGCCAACAGATTAATGCGTGGTTGCGAAGGTGGTGCAAGCAAGAGGGATTTGGGTTCTTGGAGCACTGGGCAGACTTTGCAGTCGGCTACAGACTCTTTGGACGGGATGGGCTGCACCTCAATGATGAGGGGGCTGCAGTATTAGGGGCGAGGATGGCTAGAGGATTAGATGAGCTTTTAAACTAAGCTCTGGGGGGGAGGGTCAAGATCAAAATTAAGCAATGGTAGCTAGGGTAGATTGGAAGGTGGGTATAGCTATGGAAGAGGAGGAGGAAAGCAGTGGTGGGGTTAACATAGACCAAAGGGAGGTCCATATAATTAAACCTGCACACATTGTGTTTGTCAACTAAACAGAAAATGGGTAGTAATCTTAAATGTCTTTTATCAAATGCAAGAAGCTTGACAAACAAAATGGGTGAGCTGGAGATACTGGTAAGTGCTGAACAGTATGATTTAATCGGAATCACAGAAACGTGGTGGGATGAGACCCACGACTGGTCAGTTAATTTACAAGGCTACTCACTTTTTAGAAAGGACAGAGTAAATAGAAAAGGGGGAGGGATTTTTCTGTATGTAAATCCTAAATTAAAGCCCAGTATTAAAGAAGGTGTACATGATGTAACTGGAACTGATGTGGAGACACTGTGGGTGGAGATTAGCTTAGACGCTAAAAAGAATCGCACATTACTTGTAGGTGTATGCTACAAGCCACCAAATATTAGCATTGATGGAGAAGATCAGCTTTTATTACAAATTGAAAAGGCTGCAAATATGAATGAAATTCTAATCATGGGAGATTTTAATTACCCAGATATAGATTGGAAGTGTGGCACAACTAGTTCAGCTAGGGGCAGCAAGTTTCTGAACCTGCTTAATAACAAATTTATGGCACAATTAGTAGACACCCCAACTAGAATGGATGCCTGTCTGGATTTGGTAATAACAAACAATGAGGAGCTTATCTCAAACATCCAAATAAGAGAACACTTGGGGAATAGTGACCATAATATGGTCTCATTTGAGATTAATGCAAAAAAGCAAATTGGTAACTACGCCACCAAAACACTTAATTTTAGAAGGGCTAACTTTGATGGACTAAGGGCATCGATTGAACGTTTAGACTGGGAACGATTGTTTTCTGGACTAAACACAGAAGACAAGTGGAATGCCTTTAAGCACACATTACAAAAGTACACATCCCAATATATACCTTTGGGAAACAAATGAAAAGACACAAATCAAAACCAATGTGGCTTACCGGTAACATGAAACAGGAAATACAAAACAAGAAAATGGCATTCAAACATTATAAAAACACGGGATCAGCATTATCATTTATAGAGTACAAAGAGGCCAACAAAGCCTGCAAAAAGGCAATTAAAATGGCTAAATTGGAAAATGAGAAAAGGGTTGCCAAGGAGAGTAAAACTAACCCCAAAATGTTTTATAAATATATAAATGGAAAAAAGCTAAAGAGGGAAAATGTTGGGCCCTTGTTATCCCAAATGGGAAATTTGGTAAGTGAGGACAGAGAGAAAGCAGACATTTTAAATACTTTTTTTTCTTCTGTTTACACTAAGGAAGAGCAGATGGACGAGCCCCTGCTACAGGAAGTTATGGGACATTTGCCGCAAACATGGGATTGGCTGACACAGGAAAAAGTGCTTAAGCAATTAAACTCTGTTAAGATAGACAAGGCCCCAGGACCAGATGGTATACACCCAAGGGTACTTAGAGAGTTAAGCATAATTCTGGCCAGACCACTATTCATGATCTTTAGGGATTCATTCAGTTCAGGTACACCATATGTGCAGAAAAGTACCTCTTTCCGCTTTGCATCTCCAGCATATATCTGTGACAGAGGGGAATATTTTGTGCATGACAGTAGGGACTCTGTACCATCTAGTCAGCACTTTGTATGAATTTTCTTGGATTCTAACTGACGTGGAACATTTATGTGCCAGAAGTGTTATCTTCTGGCACTGGGTGTCTGTGAGTTTGATGTCTGTGAGTTTCATGATAGACAACAATCACAAATGGGAACATGGCTTTTATGGGCCGAATTACTACACAGTTCGGAATGTTTAACCTTAATCCAAGACAAACCATGATGGTGATGTATTATATCAAGACACCGAATGTTTGCAATTGTTACTACATTTTCTTGTCTCTGTAGCACAGTTATACTGCCTAATGTTATCCCCCTGTTCTATAATACCCTGCCCCCAACCCAGTCTTACCCCCTCCTCACCCCTTCTACTCTTCCTCACCCCCCTTTTTCACACCCTTTCTTCTCTTCTCTCCCCCTTCTTTTGCCCCTTCTTTTACCTTTTCTTGTTGTTAAGACTATTGGCATTCTATAAACCTAACTAGAGTCCCTCCTCATTCATAAGAATTTCTTATGAATGGGGACTCGACTCTAGTTCGGTTTATAGAAAGCCAATAGTATTCTATAAGCCGAAAGTCTTTAAAACGAACGACGTTCGGTTTATAGAATACATGTAATGCTATTGCTATTCTATAAACCGAACGACTTTCGGTTTATAGAATAGCCATAGGATTACATGTATTACATAAGCCGAAAGTCTATAAACCGAAAGTCGTCCGGTTTATAGGCTGTCGGCATTTAACTATACAGAGACAGAGTCTCCATTCATAAAATTATGAATGGAGACTTTGTCTCCGTGTAGTAAAATGCCGAAAGCCTATAAACCAAACGATCGGTTTATAGACTTTCGGCTTATGTAATACATGTAATCCTATGGCTATTCTATAAACCGAAAGTTCGGTTTATAGAATAGCAATAGGAATACATGTATTCCATAAGCCGACAGCCTATAAACCGAACGCTCGGTTTATAGGCTGTGGGCATTTTACTACACGGAGACAAAGTCTCCATTCATAATTTTATGAATGGAGACTCAACCTCCGTATAGTTAAATGCCGGCTTTTAACTATACGGAGACAAAGTCTCCATTCATTATTAAGAATTTCTTATGAATGGGGCTCTCGTTCGGTTTATAGAAAGCCAATAGTATTACATTGTATTCTATAAAACGAACGAATAAAACAAAACGAAACGAAAATAATGAACGAATTTCGTCTGAAACCAATGCACTAATGAACGAAATTCGTTTTAGACGAAATAAATAACATTTTCGTCCGAATGGACGAAAACGAAACGAAAATTTTAGTTTTGCACATGTCTAGTTATTATTATTTAGTTCAGGATTGATCAGTCATATATGTTCCCCTACAGGGCCGTCTTTAATGCGGGGCAAACGGGGCAGCTGCCCTGGGCCCAGTTATTCCTGGGGGGCCCAAGGCAGCTGTCCTGTGGGCCCCCAGCCCCTGCTTGCTATGTTCACAGCGCATTGTGCTTGTGAATGTTTTTTCCGGCAAGCAGCATCCGCTGGATGCTACGATGGAAAAAAAAAAAAAAAAAACAGACGTCACATCCGGTGACTGTTTCCCTCCTCCGTGCAGTGCAGTGCGGGGGGTATCTGAATGACACAATATTACTGGGCTCTGACTGGCACAATATTCCTGGGCTCTGACTGGCACAATATTCCTGGTATCTGACTGGCACAATATTCCTGGTATCTGACTGGCACAATATTCCTGGGCTCTGACTGACACAATATTACTGGGCTCTGAATGGCACACTGTTCCTGGGCTCTGACTGGCACAATATTACTGGGCACTGACTGGCACAATATTACTGGGCTCTGACTGGCACAATATTACAGGCATCTGACTGGCACAATATTCCTGGTATCTGACTGGCACAATATTCCTGGGCTCTGACTGGCACAATATTACTGGGCTCTGACTGGCACAATATTACTGGTATCTGAATGTCACAATATTACAGGCATCTGACTGGCACAATATTCTTGGTATCTGACTGGCACAATATTCCTGGTATCTGAATGGCACAATATTCCTGGGCTCTGGCTGGCACAATATTACTGGGCTCTGACTGGCACAAAATTACTGGGCTCTGACTGGCACAATATTACTGGTTTCTGAATGTCACAATATTACAGGCATCTGGCTGGCACAATATTCTTGGTATCTGACTGGCACAATATTCCTGGTATCTGACTGGCACAATATTCCTGGGCTCTGACTGACACAATATTACTGGGCTCTGAATGGCACACTATTCCTGGGCTCTGACTGGCACAATATTACTGGGCTCTGACTGGCGCAATATTACTGGGCTCTGACTGGCACAATATTACTGGTATCTGAATGTCACAATATTACAGGCATCTGACTGGCACAATATTCCTGGTCTCTGACTGGCACAATATTCCTGGGCTCTGACTGGCACAATATTCCTGTGCTCTGACTTTCACAATATTCCTGGGCTCTGACTGGCACAATATTCCTGGGCTCTGACTGGCACAATATTACTGGGCTCTGACTGGCACAATATTACTGGGCTCTGAGTGGCACAATATTACTGGGCTCTGACTGGCACAATATTACTGGGCTCTGACTGGAACAATATTCCTGGTCTCTGACTGGCACAATATTCCTGGGCTCTGACTGGCACAATATTCCTGGGCTCTGACTTTCACAATATTCCTGGGCTCTGACTTTCACAATATTCCTGGTCTCTGACTGGCACAATATCCCTGGGCTCTGACTGGCACAATATTACTGGGCTCTGACTGGCACAATATTACTGGGCTCTGAGTGGCACAATACTACTGGGCTCTGACTGGCACAATATTACTGGGCTCTGACTGGCACAATATTACAGGCATCTGACTGGCACAATATTCCTGGTATCTGACTGGCACAATATTCCTGGGCTCTGACTGACACAATATTCCTGGGCTCTGACTGACACAATATTCCTGGGCTCTGAATGGCACACTATTCCTGGGCTCTGACTGGCACAATATTCCTGGGCTCTGACTGACACAATATTCCTGGGCTCTGACTGACACAATATTCCTGGGCTCTGAATGGCACACTATTCCTGGGCTCTGACTGGCACAATATTACTGGGCTCTGACTGGCACAATATTACTGGGCACTGACTGGCACAATATTAAGAGGCTCTGACTGGCACAATATTACTGGTATCTGAATGTCACAATATTATAGGCATCTGACTGGCACAATATTCCTGGGCTCTGACTGGCACAATATTCCTGTCTTTGACTGGCACAATAATACTGGGCTCTGACTGGCACAATATTCCTGGGCTCTGACTGGCACAATATTCCTGGGCTCTGACTGGCACAATATTCCTGGGCTCTGACTGGCACAATATTACTGGGCTCTGACTGGCACAATATTACTGGGCTCTGAGTGGCACAATATTACTGGGCTCTGACTGGCACAATATTACTGGGCTCTGACTGGCACAATATTACAGGCATCTGACTGGCACAATATTTCTGGTATCTGACTGGCACAATATTCCTGGGCTCTGACTGACACAATATTCCTGGGCTCTGAATGGCACACTATTCCTGGGCTCTGACTGGCACAATATTACTGGGCTCTGACTGGCACAATATTACTGGGCACTGACTGGCACAATATTAAGAGGCTCTGACTGGCACAATATTACTGGTATCTGAATGTCACAATATTACAGGCATCTTACTGGCACAATATTCCTGGTATCTGACTGGCACAATATTCCTGGGCTCTGACTGGCACAATATTACTGGGCTCTGACTGGCACAATATTACTGGGCTCTGACTGGCACAATATTACTGGTATCTGAATGTCACAATATTACAGGCATCTGACTGGCACAATATTCCTGGTCTCTGACTGGCACAATATTCCTGGGCTCTGACTGGCACAATATTCCTGGGCTCTGACTTTCTCAATATTACTGGGCTTTGACTGGCACAATATTACTGGGCTCTGAATGGCACACTATTTCTGGGCTCTGACTGGCACAATATCACTGGGCTCTGAATGGCACACTATTACTGGGCTCTGAGTGGTACAATATTACTGGGCTCTGACTGACACAATATTACAGGCATCTGACTGGCACAATATTCCTGGTATCTGACTGGCACAATATTCCTGGGCTCTGACTGGCACAATATTCCTGGGCTCTGACTGGCACAATATTCCTGGGCTCTGACTGGCACAATATTACTGGGCTCTGAGTGGCACAATATTACTGGGCTCTGAGTGGCACAATATTACTGGGCTCTGACTGGCACAATATTCCTGGGCTCTGAATGTCACAATATTATAGGCATCTGACTGGCACAATATTCCTGGGCTCTGACTGGCACAATATTCCTGTCTTTGACTGGCACAATAATACTGGGCTCTGACTGGCACAATATTCCTGGGCTCTGAATGACACAATATTACTGGGCTCTGAATGGCACACTATTCCTGGGCTCTGACTAGCACACTATTCCTGGGCTCTGAATGTCACAATATTCCTGGGCTCTGAATGGCACAATATTTCTGGGCTCTGAATGGCACAATATTTCTGGGCTCTGAATGGCACAATATGTATTCCTGGTATCTGAATGTCCCAATATTACAGGCATCTGACTGGCACAAAATTCCTGCTATCTGAGCCCAATATTCCTGGGCTCTGACTGGCACAATATTCCTGGGCTCTGACTGGCACGCTATTCCTGGGCTCTGACTGGCACAATATTACTGGGCTCTGGCTGGCACAATATTCCTGGTATCTGACTGGCACAATATTCCTGGGCTCTGAATGTCACAATATTACTGGGCTCTGAATGGCACACTATTCCTGGGCTCTGACTGGCACAATATTCCTGGCCTCTGAATGGCACAATATTCCTGGGCTCTGAATGGCACAATATTACTGGCATCTGGCTGGCACAATATTCCTGGTATCTGACTGGCAAAATATTACTGGCATCTGACTGGCACAATATTCCTGTCTTTGACTGTCACAATATTCCTGGGCTCTGAATGGCACACTATTCCTGGGCTCTGACTGGTACAATATTCCTGGGCTCTGACTGGCACAATATTCCTGGTATCTGACTGGCAAAATATTACTGGCATCTGACAGGCACAATATTCCTGTCTTTGACTGTCACAATATTCCTGGGCTCTGAATGGCACACTATTCCTGGGCTCTGACTGGTACAATATTACTGGGCTCGGACTGGCACAATATTACTGGTATCTGAATGTCACAATATTACAGGCATCTGACTGGCACAATATTCCTGGTCTCTGACTGGCACAATATTCCTGGGCTCTGACTGGCACAATATTCCTGGGCTCTGACTTTCACAATATTCCTGGGCTCTGACTGGCACAATATTCCTGGGCTCTGACTGGCACAATATTACTGGGCTCTGACTGGCACAATATTACTGGGCTCTGAGTGGCACAATATTACTGGGCTCTGACTGGCACAATATTACTGGGCTCTGACTGGAACAATATTCCTGGTCTCTGACTGGCACAATATTCCTGGGCTCTGACTGGCACAATATTCCTGGGCTCTGACTTTCACAATATTCCTGGGCTCTGACTTTCACAATATTCCTGGTCTCTGACTGGCACAATATCCCTGGGCTCTGACTGGCACAATATTACTGGGCTCTGACTGGCACAATATTACTGGGCTCTGAGTGGCACAATACTACTGGGCTCTGACTGGCACAATATTACTGGGCTCTGACTGGCACAATATTACAGGCATCTGACTGGCACAATATTCCTGGTATCTGACTGGCACAATATTCCTGGGCTCTGACTGACACAATATTCCTGGGCTCTGACTGACACAATATTCCTGGGCTCTGACTGACACAATATTCCTGGGCTCTGAATGGCACACTATTCCTGGGCTCTGACTGGCACAATATTCCTGGGCTCTGACTGACCCAATATTCCTGGGCTCTGACTGACACAATATTCCTGGGCTCTGAATGGCAAACTATTCTTGGGCTCTGACTGGCACAATATTACTGGGCTCTGACTGGCACAATATTACTGGGCACTGACTGGCACAATATTAAGAGGCTCTGACTGGCACAATATTACTGGTATCTGAATGTCACAATATTATAGGCATCTGACTGGCACAATATTCCTGGGCTCTGAATGGCACAATATTCCTGTCTTTGACTGGAACAATAATACTGGGCTCTGACTGGCACAATATTCCTGGGCTCTGACTGGCACAATATTACTGGGCTCTGACTGGCACAATATTACTGGGCTCTGAGTGGCACAATATTACTGGGCTCTGACTGGCACAATATTACTGGGCTCTGACTGGCACAATATTACAGGCATCTGACTGGCACAATATTTCTGGTATCTGACTGGCACAATATTCCTGGGCTCTGACTGACACAATATTCCTGGGCTCTGAATGGCACACTATTCCTGGGCTCTGACTGGCACAATATTACTGGGCTCTGACTGGCACAATATTACTGGGCACTGACTGGCACAATATTAAGAGGCTCTGACTGGCACAATATTACTGGTATCTGAATGTCACAATATTACAGGCATCTTACTGGCACAATATTCCTGGTATCTGACTGGCACAATATTCCTGGGCTCTGACTGGCACAATATTACTGGGCTCTGACTGGCACAATATTACTGGGCTCTGACTGGCACAATATTACTGGTATCTGAATGTCACAATATTACAGGCATCTGACTGGCACAATATTCCTGGTCTCTGACTGGCACAATATTCCTGGGCTCTGACTGGCACAATATTCCTGGGCTCTGACTTTCTCAATATTACTGGGCTTTGACTGGCACAATATTACTGGGCTCTGAATGGCACACTATTTCTGGGCTCTGACTGGCACAATATCACTGGGCTCTGAATGGCCCACTATTACTGGGCACTGAGTGGTACAATATTACTGGGCTCTGACTGGCACAATATTAATTACTGGGCTCTGAATGGCACAATATACCTGGCATCTGACTGGCACAATATTCCTGGTATCTGACTGGCAAAATATTACTGGCATCTGACTGGCACAATAATACTGGGCTCTGACTGGCACAATATTCCTGGGCTCTGAATGACACAATATTACTGGGCTCTGAATGGCACACTATTCCTGGGCTCTGACTAGCACACTATTCCTGGGCTCTGACTGGTACAATATTACAGGCATCTGACTGGCACAATATTCCTGGTATCTGACTGGCACAATATTCCTGGGCTCTGACTGGCACAATATTCCTGGGCTCTGACTGGCACAATATTCCTGGGCTCTGACTGGCACAATATTACTGGGCTCTGAGTGGCACAATATTACTGGGCTCTGAGTGGCACAATATTACTGGGCTCTGACTGGCACAATATTCCTGGGCTCTGAATGTCACAATATTATAGGCATCTGACTGGCACAATATTCCTGTCTTTGACTGGCACAATAATACTGGGCTCTGACTGGCACAATATTCCTGGGCTCTGAATGACACAATATTACTGGGCTCTGAATGGCACACTATTCCTGGGCTCTGACTAGCACACTATTCCTGGGCTCTGAATGTCACAATATTCCTGGGCTCTGAATGGCACAATATTTCTGGGCTCTGAATGGCACAATATGTATTCCTGGTATCTGAATGTCCCAATATTACAGGCATCTGACTGGCACAAAATTCCTGCTATCTGAGCCCAATATTCCTGGGCTCTGACTGGCACAATATTCCTGGGCTCTGACTGGCACGCTATTCCTGGGCTCTGACTGGCACAATATTACTGGGCTCTGGCTGGCACAATATTCCTGGTATCTGACTGGCACAATATTCCTGGGCTCTGAATGTCACAATATTACTGGGCTCTGAATGGCACACTATTCCTGGGCTCTGACTGGCACAATATTCCTGGCCTCTGAATGGCACAATATTCCTGGGCTCTGAATGGCACAATATTACTGGGCTCTGAATGGCACAATATACCTGGCATCTGACTGGCACAATATTCCTGGTATCTGACTGGCAAAATATTACTGGCATCTGACTGGCACAATATTCCTGTCTTTGACTGTCACAATATTCCTGGGCTCTGAATGGCACACTATTCCTGGGCTCTGACTGGTACAATATTCCTGGGCTCTGAATGGCACAATATTACTGGGCTCTGAATGGCACAATATTCCTGGCATCTGACTGGAACAATATTCCTGGTATCTGACTGGCACAATATTCCTGGGCTCTGACTGGCACAATATTACTGGGCTCTGACTGGCACAATATTACTGGGCACTGACTGGCACAATATTAAGAGGCTCTGACTGGCACAATATTACTGGTATCTGAATGTCACAATATTACAGGCATCTTACTGGCACAATATTCCTGGTATCTGACTGGCACAATATTCCTGGGCTCTGACTGGCACAATATTACTGGGCTCTGACTGGCACAATATTACTGGGCTCTGACTGGCACAATATTACTGGTATCTGAATGTCACAATATTACAGGCATCTGACTGGCACAATATTCCTGGTCTCTGACTGGCACAATATTCCTGGGCTCTGACTGGCACAATATTCCTGGGCTCTGACTTTCTCAATATTACTGGGCTTTGACTGGCACAATATTACTGGGCTCTGAATGGCACACTATTTCTGGGCTCTGACTGGCACAATATCACTGGGCTCTGAATGGCACACTATTACTGGGCTCTGAGTGGTACAATATTACTGGGCTCTGACTGGCACAATATTACAGGCATCTGACTGGCACAATATTCCTGGTATCTGACTGGCACAATATTCCTGGGCTCTGACTGGCACAATATTCCTGGGCTCTGACTGGCACAATATTCCTGGGCTCTGACTGGCACAATATTACTGGGCTCTGAGTGGCACAATATTACTGGGCTCTGAGTGGCACAATATTACTGGGCTCTGACTGGCACAATATTCCCGGGCTCTGAATGTCACATTATTATAGGCATCTGACTGGCACAATATTCCTGGGCTCTGACTGGCACAATATTCCTGTCTTTGACTGGCACAATAATACTGGGCTCTGACTGGCACAATATTCCTGGGCTCTGAATGACACAATATTACTGGGCTCTGAATGGCACACTATTCCTGGGCTCTGACTAGCACACTATTCCTGGGCTCTGAATGGCACAATATTTATTCCTGGTATCTGAATGTCCCAATATTACAGGCATCTGACTGGCACAAAATTCCTGCTATCTGAGCCCAATATTCCTGGGCTCTGACTGGCACAATATTCCTGGGCTCTGACTGGCACGCTATTCCTGGGCTCTGACTGGCACAATATTACTGGGCTCTGGCTGGCACAATATTCCTGGTATCTGACTGGCACAATATTCCTGGGCTCTGAATGTCACAATATTACTGGGCTCTGAATGGCACACTATTCCTGGGCTCTGACTGGCACAATATTCCTGGCCTCTGAATGGCACAATATTCCTGGGCTCTGAATGGCACAATATTACTGGGCTCTGAATGGCACAATATTCCTGGCATCTGACTGGCACAATATTCCTGGTATCTGACTGGCAAAATATTACTGGCATCTGACTGGCACAATATTCCTGTCTTTGACTGTCACAATATTCCTGGGCTCTGAATGGCACACTATTCCTGGGCTCTGACTGGTACAATATTCCTGGGCTCTGAATGGCACAATATTACTGGGCTCTGAATGGCACAATATTCCTGGCATCTGACTGGCACAATATTCCTGGTATCTGACTGGCACAATATTACTGGCATCTGACTGGCACAATATTACTGGGCTCTGAATGGCACACTATTACTGGGCTCTGAGTGGCACAATATTACTGGGCTCTGACTGGCACAATATTCCTGGGCTCTGAATGTCACAATATTATAGGCATCTGACTGGCACAATATTCCTGGGCTCTGACTGGCACAATATTCCTGTCTTTGACTGGCACAATAATACTGGGCTCTGACTGGCACAATATTCCTGGGCTCTGAATGACACAATATTACTGGGCTCTGAATGGCACACTATTCCTGGGCTCTGACTAGCACACTATTCCTGGGCTCTGAATGTCACAATATTCCTGGGCTCTGAATGGCACAATATTTCTGGGCTCTGAATGGCACAATATTTCTGGGCTCTGAATGGCACAATATGTATTCCTGGTATCTGAATGTCCCAATATTACAGGCATCTGACTGGCACAAAATTCCTGCTATCTGAGCCCAATATTCCTGGGCTCTGACTGGCACAATATTCCTGGGCTCTGACTGGCACGCTATTCCTGGGCTCTGACTGGCACAATATTACTGGGCTCTGGCTGGCACAATATTCCTGGTATCTGACTGGCACAATATTCCTGGGCTCTGAATGTCACAATATTACTGGGCTCTGAATGGCACACTATTCCTGGGCTCTGACTGGCACAATATTCCTGGCCTCTGAATGGCACAATATTCCTGGGCTCTGAATGGCACAATATTACTGGCATCTGGCTGGCACAATATTCCTGGTATCTGACTGGCAAAATATTACTGGCATCTGACTGGCACAATATTCCTGTCTTTGACTGTCACAATATTCCTGGGCTCTGAATGGCACACTATTCCTGGGCTCTGACTGGTACAATATTCCTGGGCTCTGACTGGCACAATATTCCTGGTATCTGACTGGCAAAATATTACTGGCATCTGACAGGCACAATATTCCTGTCTTTGACTGTCACAATATTCCTGGGCTCTGAATGGCACACTATTCCTGGGCTCTGACTGGTACAATATTACTGGGCTCGGACTGGCACAATATTACTGGTATCTGAATGTCACAATATTACAGGCATCTGACTGGCACAATATTCCTGGTCTCTGACTGGCACAATATTCCTGGGCTCTGACTGGCACAATATTCCTGGGCTCTGACTTTCACAATATTCCTGGGCTCTGACTGGCACAATATTCCTGGGCTCTGACTGGCACAATATTACTGGGCTCTGACTGGCACAATATTACTGGGCTCTGAGTGGCACAATATTACTGGGCTCTGACTGGCACAATATTACTGGGCTCTGACTGGAACAATATTCCTGGTCTCTGACTGGCACAATATTCCTGGGCTCTGACTGGCACAATATTCCTGGGCTCTGACTTTCACAATATTCCTGGGCTCTGACTTTCACAATATTCCTGGTCTCTGACTGGCACAATATCCCTGGGCTCTGACTGGCACAATATTACTGGGCTCTGACTGGCACAATATTACTGGGCTCTGAGTGGCACAATACTACTGGGCTCTGACTGGCACAATATTACTGGGCTCTGACTGGCACAATATTACAGGCATCTGACTGGCACAATATTCCTGGTATCTGACTGGCACAATATTCCTGGGCTCTGACTGACACAATATTCCTGGGCTCTGACTGACACAATATTCCTGGGCTCTGACTGACACAATATTCCTGGGCTCTGAATGGCACACTATTCCTGGGCTCTGACTGGCACAATATTCCTGGGCTCTGACTGACCCAATATTCCTGGGCTCTGACTGACACAATATTCCTGGGCTCTGAATGGCAAACTATTCTTGGGCTCTGACTGGCACAATATTACTGGGCTCTGACTGGCACAATATTACTGGGCACTGACTGGCACAATATTAAGAGGCTCTGACTGGCACAATATTACTGGTATCTGAATGTCACAATATTATAGGCATCTGACTGGCACAATATTCCTGGGCTCTGAATGGCACAATATTCCTGTCTTTGACTGGAACAATAATACTGGGCTCTGACTGGCACAATATTCCTGGGCTCTGACTGGCACAATATTACTGGGCTCTGACTGGCACAATATTACTGGGCTCTGAGTGGCACAATATTACTGGGCTCTGACTGGCACAATATTACTGGGCTCTGACTGGCACAATATTACAGGCATCTGACTGGCACAATATTTCTGGTATCTGACTGGCACAATATTCCTGGGCTCTGACTGACACAATATTCCTGGGCTCTGAATGGCACACTATTCCTGGGCTCTGACTGGCACAATATTACTGGGCTCTGACTGGCACAATATTACTGGGCACTGACTGGCACAATATTAAGAGGCTCTGACTGGCACAATATTACTGGTATCTGAATGTCACAATATTACAGGCATCTTACTGGCACAATATTCCTGGTATCTGACTGGCACAATATTCCTGGGCTCTGACTGGCACAATATTACTGGGCTCTGACTGGCACAATATTACTGGGCTCTGACTGGCACAATATTACTGGTATCTGAATGTCACAATATTACAGGCATCTGACTGGCACAATATTCCTGGTCTCTGACTGGCACAATATTCCTGGGCTCTGACTGGCACAATATTCCTGGGCTCTGACTTTCTCAATATTACTGGGCTTTGACTGGCACAATATTACTGGGCTCTGAATGGCACACTATTTCTGGGCTCTGACTGGCACAATATCACTGGGCTCTGAATGGCCCACTATTACTGGGCACTGAGTGGTACAATATTACTGGGCTCTGACTGGCACAATATTAATTACTGGGCTCTGAATGGCACAATATACCTGGCATCTGACTGGCACAATATTCCTGGTATCTGACTGGCAAAATATTACTGGCATCTGACTGGCACAATAATACTGGGCTCTGACTGGCACAATATTCCTGGGCTCTGAATGACACAATATTACTGGGCTCTGAATGGCACACTATTCCTGGGCTCTGACTAGCACACTATTCCTGGGCTCTGACTGGTACAATATTACAGGCATCTGACTGGCACAATATTCCTGGTATCTGACTGGCACAATATTCCTGGGCTCTGACTGGCACAATATTCCTGGGCTCTGACTGGCACAATATTCCTGGGCTCTGACTGGCACAATATTACTGGGCTCTGAGTGGCACAATATTACTGGGCTCTGAGTGGCACAATATTACTGGGCTCTGACTGGCACAATATTCCTGGGCTCTGAATGTCACAATATTATAGGCATCTGACTGGCACAATATTCCTGTC
Organism: Pelodytes ibericus; assembly: GCA_036172795.1. NCBI lineage: Eukaryota > Metazoa > Chordata > Amphibia > Anura > Pelodytidae > Pelodytes > Pelodytes ibericus. Next base: position 170,232,974 of record CM069862.1, read on the forward strand.
TTTGACTGGCACAATAATACTGGGCTCTGACTGGCACAATATTCCTGGGCTCTGAATGACACAATATTACTGGGCTCTGAATGGCACACTATTCCTGGGCTCTGACTAGCACACTATTCCTGGGCTCTGAATGTCACAATATTCCTGGGCTCTGAATGGCACAATATTTCTGGGCTCTGAATGGCACAATATGTATTCCTGGTATCTGAATGTCCCAATATTACAGGCATCTGACTGGCACAAAATTCCTGCTATCTGAGCCCAATATTCCTGGGCTCTGACTGGCACAATATTCCTGGGCTCTGACTGGCACGCTATTCCTGGGCTCTGACTGGCACAATATTACTGGGCTCTGGCTGGCACAATATTCCTGGTATCTGACTGGCACAATATTCCTGGGCTCTGAATGTCACAATATTACTGGGCTCTGAATGGCACACTATTCCTGGGCTCTGACTGGCACAATATTCCTGGCCTCTGAATGGCACAATATTCCTGGGCTCTGAATGGCACAATATTACTGGGCTCTGAATGGCACAATATACCTGGCATCTGACTGGCACAATATTCCTGGTATCTGACTGGCAAAATATTACTGGCATCTGACTGGCACAATATTCCTGTCTTTGACTGTCACAATATTCCTGGGCTCTGAATGGCACACTATTCCTGGGCTCTGACTGGTACAATATTCCTGGGCTCTGAATGGCACAATATTACTGGGCTCTGAATGGCACAATATTCCTGGCATCTGACTGGAACAATATTCCTGGTATCTGACTGGCACAATATTCCTGGGCTCTGACTGGCACAATATTACTGGGCTCTGACTGGCACAATATTACTGGGCACTGACTGGCACAATATTAAGAGGCTCTGACTGGCACAATATTACTGGTATCTGAATGTCACAATATTACAGGCATCTTACTGGCACAATATTCCTGGTATCTGACTGGCACAATATTCCTGGGCTCTGACTGGCACAATATTACTGGGCTCTGACTGGCACAATATTACTGGGCTCTGACTGGCACAATATTACTGGTATCTGAATGTCACAATATTACAGGCATCTGACTGGCACAATATTCCTGGTCTCTGACTGGCACAATATTCCTGGGCTCTGACTGGCACAATATTCCTGGGCTCTGACTTTCTCAATATTACTGGGCTTTGACTGGCACAATATTACTGGGCTCTGAATGGCACACTATTTCTGGGCTCTGACTGGCACAATATCACTGGGCTCTGAATGGCACACTATTACTGGGCTCTGAGTGGTACAATATTACTGGGCTCTGACTGGCACAATATTACAGGCATCTGACTGGCACAATATTCCTGGTATCTGACTGGCACAATATTCCTGGGCTCTGACTGGCACAATATTCCTGGGCTCTGACTGGCACAATATTCCTGGGCTCTGACTGGCACAATATTACTGGGCTCTGAGTGGCACAATATTACTGGGCTCTGAGTGGCACAATATTACTGGGCTCTGACTGGCACAATATTCCCGGGCTCTGAATGTCACATTATTATAGGCATCTGACTGGCACAATATTCCTGGGCTCTGACTGGCACAATATTCCTGTCTTTGACTGGCACAATAATACTGGGCTCTGACTGGCACAATATTCCTGGGCTCTGAATGACACAATATTACTGGGCTCTGAATGGCACACTATTCCTGGGCTCTGACTAGCACACTATTCCTGGGCTCTGAATGGCACAATATTTATTCCTGGTATCTGAATGTCCCAATATTACAGGCATCTGACTGGCACAAAATTCCTGCTATCTGAGCCCAATATTCCTGGGCTCTGACTGGCACAATATTCCTGGGCTCTGACTGGCACGCTATTCCTGGGCTCTGACTGGCACAATATTACTGGGCTCTGGCTGGCACAATATTCCTGGTATCTGACTGGCACAATATTCCTGGGCTCTGAATGTCACAATATTACTGGGCTCTGAATGGCACACTATTCCTGGGCTCTGACTGGCACAATATTCCTGGCCTCTGAATGGCACAATATTCCTGGGCTCTGAATGGCACAATATTACTGGGCTCTGAATGGCACAATATTCCTGGCATCTGACTGGCACAATATTCCTGGTATCTGACTGGCAAAATATTACTGGCATCTGACTGGCACAATATTCCTGTCTTTGACTGTCACAATATTCCTGGGCTCTGAATGGCACACTATTCCTGGGCTCTGACTGGTACAATATTCCTGGGCTCTGAATGGCACAATATTACTGGGCTCTGAATGGCACAATATTCCTGGCATCTGACTGGCACAATATTCCTGGTATCTGACTGGCACAATATTACTGGCATCTGACTGGCACAATATTACTGGGCTCTGAATGGCACAATATTACTGGCATCTGAATGGCACAATATTAATGGCATCTGAATGGCACAACAATTATGACATATTAATGGTACAATAATACTGGTATCTTAATGGGCAAATTGGCTGGGGCATATTAATGGAAAAATAATACTGAATATTAATGGCAAAATAATACTGGCATATTGATGGGCACATTGACTGTTGCATATTTAATGGACAGACGGTGTCATATTTTAACAGGCAAACTTTTGCATATGCAATGACAAAGTGACTGTGGCCTGTTCTCTGGGGAAAAATAACATGTACTATGGTGGAAAGTGACAGTGTAGCTTTTTTGTGCATGGGCAGTTCAGTGGAACAAAGTGAAACTGTGGTATGTTCTGTGGGGCAAATTTACACTGTATCATGTGAAATTGTGTGGGTTCAATATGAGTGCAAGCCATGTGCTGTTGGTGCAATATAGGTGCATGACAAGTGCTGTGGGTGCAATATAGGTGCAAGACAAATGCTGTGGGTGCAATATAGGTGCATGACAAGTGCTGTGGCTACTCTATGGGGCTGTGTTAAGTCCTTTAGGTGTAATAAAAAACAAGAAATGCAACTCTTCAATAACATTTTTATTACATATGAAAATAGTTGAGTATAATATTAAGAAGTCCGTATAAGTATAAATGCAACTAGTGAGAGAGAGCGAGATGTGTATAGATATTTATAAATATATATGAACATATGTAAGTGCTCTCGAATATCTGTGTATATCTTTGTCATTTAGGTAATGAGTAGTTGTAGTGCAGTGTTGCATAGTAAGATGGTATACATATTGCAGCCATATATACACATTTTGTATCCAAATATACAGTTTATACACTGCAATTATACACATAATATACACATTTTATTCAATGCAAGAAAAATACTCACTGCAAGAAAAATCCAATTGTTTGTGTGCTTATTTTCATGGGTTTTTTTTGGGGTGTGTGTGGGGGGGTGGGGGGGGGTGGGGAGGTAACATTGCGATGGATGGAGTGATTGCATGCAGGGGAGGGGGCAGGGTCCAGGGGGCCCAAGCAAATGCTTTCCCAGGGTCCAATCACTATTAAAGACGGCCCTGTTCCCCTAATTTCATATGTACCCCCAGATGTTATGTATACCGATGTTTATAAATGAAAACTCAATAAACAAAGTTTAAACAAAGATATCATTCAAAGCAAAAATTAAGTGCTATTTTCGTTGTTCTGTATATCTTGTGTACAGTCAACACTTCTTATATACATTGACCAGTGTAGGCACTTATTCGGTTTGCTAGGCCTTTTCCCTGTGAAGAAAGGACCAGTTCTTCTAATGTACAAATAGATTCCACAGAAGACTCCCACTCTCTCAGAGTAGGTGGTGGTGTTTACTTTCATGATGATGAGGAATTTGGCTGCATTCAGTAAGTGGAAGTAAGATCCCCTATTTTTCCAATTATTTGGAACACCAAGTTCCAAAAAGGTTTAATTATTGGGCATGGCCACCACATATGCAAGAAATCGCCTTTTGTTTGAAGACACCTCGAGCATAGAACAGATGTATTGGGGTAAAGACTTTTTTTTTTTTAAACTTTATTTTTGAGATTTTTCTTTTTATACAAAAGTACAATAGAAGCTAAGACAAAAACAATAAAATTCAGTAAAATACAGAAATATTGACGTTTCGGAGTTACTTGTTACACTTGCTAAAATAATATGATATAATATATAATATGTCAAATACCATTAATTTGTAATCTTATTTTCATTAACTATCAAACCTAGTAATAAATGACGTAGAAAAAATTGGGCTGGGGGGGGGGGGTGGATGGGGAGCGTAGTATTGCAGTATTTGATACTGCTGTGAATATCTTATTGTTTTATTTAGATTTTTCACGAGGGCTGCCTCAAAGGGAGTGAGTTATCCAGGTTGAGTATATTTTGTGGGGAAGGAATGAGGGATATTATAAGCGGGTGGGAGCTTAGAGGGTTGGTGGGAAACAAGGAGGGAGAAGAGGAAAGGAGAGAAAAAATAAGGGAAGGAGGGGAAAGAGAGAAAAAAAAAAAAAACCTCCTGTGGGATGACTTCCTCGGGATCCGTCACCTCCATTGAAGACCCAGCTCCCCCTGCCAGGACCGTCCGATAATTAGTTTGGAAAACATTCACGCCAGGGACCCCAGGTTTTGTAAAAAGATTTTGAAGAGTTGTGGAGCAGGGCTGTTAAATAGTCCATGTCCACCACTTCCTCCACCATTGTTTTGATTTTGGAGATAGTAGGTATGGAAGTTTGGTTCCATCCCTGGGTCAATGCTCTACGGGCTGCTAGTGCAATCCGAGCTATAAGACGGTTTTCATTTCTCATCCAGGACTCATGGGGTTTAGATAAGAGGTAAGTTTCCGGATCAGTGGGGGCCGGTTTTTGAAGAACTCTAGAGATGAGTTTTTGAATTTGAAACCAATATTGTTTTATCAATGGGCATTCCCACCACATGTGATACTAGGTGCCCTTGTGCCCACATCCTCTCCAACACCCGGAGGATGGGACCACCCCCATATTCGCAAGTCTGGAAGGAGTTAAATACCACCTCAGTAGTGTTTTGTATGCCTGTTCTTTGTGTTGAACACAGGTTGAAATTTGGCTTGTGGATTTCCAGATCTCTCTCCAGTCCTCATTTTCTATTGGGTGCCCAAGATCCCTTTTCCCAAGCCTTGACATAGGTAAGTGTGACCTCAGATTGTTGAAAATTTAGGGTAGCGTACAATTGAGAAATTAAACCTGTTTTTATGGGGTGTTTTGTGCATACGTGTTCAAATCAGGTTGGGTTTGTGCAGGCGGCTTTTTTGGTCTGGAGTTGAGTTGAAATCTCTAAGCTGAATGTAACGGAAATAGTCCCTGGTATGTAGTGATAGGTTTTCAGATATTTCAGGAAACGACTTAGGGTGGCCTTCTCGATATAAATCAACCACTCTAGAAATGTCTCCCTGGTCATAGTTTCGAAATAGGGTCGGGGTCATCCCTGGTGGGAAGCTCAAATTCCTGTATATCGGGGCGAGTGGTGAGTGTGCTATCGTGAGGTTGTATTTTATTGCGTGTCTGTCCCATATTCTGATTGAGTTGAGAATGGAGGGGCATTTGGTGCGTAGCATCGGGCGATTTTGTCTCGATAACCATATGTATTGGGAGAGGACATCTGGTCTGAACAAATCATGCTCCAGATCCACCCATCTAGTATGGGCCACCGGAACGTGCCATGTCGCTATTTGTGCCATTTGGGCTGCTATGTAGTATTTATTCAAATCTGGGAGACCAAGTCCCCCTACTGATTTGTGCATGTACATGGTAGATTTGTTTACTCTGGGCTTTTTGTTGCTCCAGATGAAATTGTCTATGTCCTTTTGTAACGATTTAAAGTCTGAGGGGCGAAGCGGGATGGGAAGTGCTTGATAGAGGTAAAGTAGCCTCGGTAAAAGATTCATTTTAATGGTGGTTAGCCTCACTAACCATGATATGGAGAGGGGTGCCCATCTTTGAAGATCTGCTTTCAAAGCCTTGAGAAGAGGTGTGTAATTCAGTTCATAAAGTTTGGAATGATTTCTGGTCAATTAGAAACCTAGGTATGTCAGAGGTTTTTCTGTGAATGGGAAGTTAAAGTTCAGGCGTATTAGTTTAACTGTGTGATTTGGTATATTGATGTGGAGTGCTTCAGATTTGTCTGTGTTTATTTTAAAGCCGGCCAGGTCTTGATAAAATGATAACTCTTGGAATAGGTTAGGGAGGGACGTGAGTGGGTTGGTGAGGGATAGCAGAATGTCATCCGCATAGGCGGCCACTTTATATGTCTCGTTTGCCATCTTTATGCCTGATATGTTTGGGTTCTTACGGATTGCGTAGAGTAGTGCTTCTAGGGAGAGGGCGAATAATAGGGGGGAAAGGGGGCAGCCCTGTCGTGTTCCATTATGATTATTAAATCTCACTGGTTCTGCCCCGGGTATTTTAAGGACTGAAGGTGGGGTGTGGTATAGTGCGGATAAGCAGTTTTGGAAATTCTGTGGGAAGTTCATATGTTCCAAAGTTAGTCTCAGAAAGGTCCAGTCAAGACGGTCAAACGCCTTCTCTGCATCCAATGAAAGGAACAGAGAAGGCGTTTGTTTTGTGTTGCCATCCATAATAGATCTATACACCTTCTTGTGTTATCAAGGGCTTGTCTATTAGGGATGAAGCCTACTTGGTCAGGATGTATCAGTTTATTTAAAACTGTGTTATGTCTGGAAGGAAATATTTTTGTGAATATTTTATAATCCAGGTTGAGAAGTGAGATAGGCCTATATTTAGAGACCTCGTCTTTCGGTTTTCATGATTTATGGATTAGGATCATGTCTGCTTCCAGCATTTCATCTGGAAAATAGCAACCCTCAAGGATCGAGTTATACATTGGGAGGAGATGGGGAATCAATTCCTCCTTGTATATTTTGTAGTAGGGGCCTGTGAAGCCATCTGGGCCAGGGGATTTGTTTGGTTTGAGTGCTTTTATGGCTTCTAGTATCTCCTTCTCTGTTATTGGTTCCTCTAGGGCGTCACTCTCCAAGTCTGATAGTTTGGGCATGTCTAGTTTCTCCAGGAAATCGAGGATTGCCTGTACATGGAGTGGATTAAGTAAGCTTTTGTTAGGTGCATGGTTGTAAAGTTTAGTGTAGTAGGTTTCAAATTCTTTTGCAATGTCTTGTGGGGAGGTGGTGGTTGTCCCTGAGCTAGTTTGTATGCTTGGTATCAATCTGGAAGCAGTTTGGGCCTTCAGCATCGATACCAGGATTTTGTCTGCCTTGTTTGATTTTTCGTAGTATGTTCTTTTTGTATATTTAAGCGACATAGCGGTCTCGGCCAGATTAAGTCTTTGAATTTTATTCCTTACTTCTAGTATTTTTTTCATGATGGCTTTGGACGTGTTTGTCTTATTTTGGGATTCCAAATCTATAAGCTGGGTTTGAAGTCGCATGGAAGCTGCCCCTTTGTCTTTCTTGGTCCTAGAGCTGATTGCTATCATGTGACCTCTGATTACTGCTTTGTGGGCTACCCACAGTAAAGCGGGATCTGTTACAGAGTCCTTGTTCAAGGTGAAGTAGTCTGAAATAAGAGTTGTCAGGGTATCTTGTGTGTGTGGATTATGCAATATAGTGTCACTGAGCTTCCAGGAGGAGGCTCTGGTTAACTCGGGGAGAGTTATCTTTATAGTTATATCTCCGTGGTCTAACCAAGAGATAGGGTGTATTTGCGAGTGAGTGACAATGGGGAGACAGCGTTGTGAGGTTAAAAACATATAAATTCTCGAGTAACTAAGGTGTGGATGTGAGAAGAAGGTTTAGTCCCTCTCCCCCGGGTTCTGCAGCCTCCAGATGTCTAGGAGATTGTGGGAGTTTACAAATTGCAGTAAATATGAGTCTGAGGGGTGTACGTTTACGTGAGATGTGGATCTATCTACCTTTGGGGATAGTGTAGCGTTAAAGTCACCTCCCACTATTAGGGTGTCTGTAGGATGGGAGAAAAAAAAGGAAGCAAAAACGGTTTGCGGAAGGAGCTCACAATCTAAGCAGGTATGTGAAAATAAGCCAGAGTTTAATGCTTAAGTAAAACAGGCTAGTACAAAAAAGGAAATGAACCACACAGTGAGAAAGACGCCTCACTGTGTGGCTCATTTCCTTTTTTGTACTAGCCTGTTTTACTTAAGCATTAAACTCTGGCTTATTTTCACATACCTGCTTTGATTGTGAGCTCCTTCCTCAAACCGTTTTTGCGTCCTTTTTTTCTCTCCTATTGTACGGGCTAGAGAGCCTGGCATTGAGGGAAGCTCCACTTTGTTATTTCAACAGGCTGAAATCGGAGGGATTACTTATGTTTGGTTTATCTGACCAGGAGGTCCTCCAGTGCTCTTTTACTGTCTGTAGGATGATTGTGAAGGAAGGATGATAAGTCCTTCCAAAAGTCCGCGTTAGGAGAAGCCGGGGCGTAGATGTTTAGGAAGGAGATGGTATGTGGGCCTATCTCTCCCATAAGGAATAACAACCTTCCTTCCGGGTCGTTAAAGGAATATCTACAGTGAAAAGGGCATGTTTTTCTTACCAGAATCGCCACCCCTTGTTTTTTCAAATTAGCGTTGGCCATGAAGCAGGTAGGGTAAGTATGATCCCTCAACGACGGGGATTTGGCGGCGGGGAGATGAGTCTCCTGGAGGAAGGCGACGTCAGATCCCATGGATTTTAGATGGCGGAGTAAGGACCTCCTTTTCTGGGGGGAATTGAGGCCATGGACATTGAGAGATAATAGAGAGAAAGAGAGCGGCATGATTGTTTCTTAATCTAAAATGAAAGAGAAAAGGAAGAGACAAGAAAAGAAAGAAAAAGAGAAAAAAAAAGGGGGGGGTGGAACAGGGATAGTGGGGAGCTGGAAATAGAAGGTGATTAGGAGAGCGAGAAACTACAGGGGAAAGCGAGAAGAAAGGGGGAGGAAGGTAGGGGAGGTGATGCAGGAAAGAAATTCAAGTGCTTTATATTAGAATGCAAGCATAATAGACAATTTTAAGGGAGAATTTTTGCTTTTTTAAACAAAATCCTCCCTTAAAATTGTCTATTATGCTTGCATTCTAATTATATACACCAAGCAAAAAGGCGTCTCGATTTATTTATAAAGCACTTTCACATAAGTCACTTTATCACTTTTCAAATTTAATAGTAATAGCACTCATAATTATATATTCTATGTGCAATTTTTATATGAACATTCTGAATCTACTTCAAATTCTTATTTAGCCTATTAAGCTTGTTGTTAAATTATATGCACCAAGCAAATAGAACAATTACTGTTGTTGAAAAGTCACCTTAAATATTTTCTTCACTAGTCACTTTATTATTCATTTATTCTAAATGCAGTTGTGTTTACAATTGTGCACTTATCATCATCGTTGCCATATTCAATGTACATTTTATTATGTATTTGCAATACGATCTTGTTACCATGTTTCAGTGAAATAATGTTAAATTGAATCGCTTTTGGATAAATTCTTAACGAGGTTTATTTCCCATCACAACAATCATTGGTGACAGCTGCATGAAGTTCTATTTAAACATGCTCCTGTTGCACATCCTCATTGTTCTGAGGAAGTGACATTGTCGGTCACGAAACGAGTTTTGTATTCAAAGTGAAACTACAACTCCTGATTTACTTTTCACCTACTTCCGGATATGGAGACTATCTTTGCCGGCTATACCATCATAGAGTTCTCCGTATCATGGACTGAGTCAATTGTTGAAAGTTTGTTTAAGATTTGATACCTTTGATCTTTGCCAGTTCTGTTTTTAAATCTTGTAAGTAGATTTTAAAGCGCAAATAAATCTATATTTTTTACAATCTACACTATTTGGTTTTATATTTCTTTTACAGATTGCAAGACGATTTCAGTGCTTTATCGGCTTGATCATCCTGCTTTGGCTGCATTTTCATCATTTTATATTTATTTATATATATATATATATATATATATATATATTTTTTTTTTTACATATTTAATTTTTTCTAATTTTCTATATATACTTTCTCTTTATGTGCATTTCATTTCATATATTTTATGTTTACATTTAATCCATTGCTTAACTGTATTAATTTGCTATCTAAACTGGTTTCATTTGCAATATTGTTTTTGCATGTGCTGCAATTTTTGTCTACTATTGCTTATCTATTTTTTGCTATATTTTGCTTTGCTCTTTCTTTGTGTGCTAGCTTGGGAGTGTGTTTTTGTGTATACCAGGATCTGCTGTGGCCTTTGTACGTAAAAGAGATTTTAAAAGGAAACCCCATGAGTATGGAATGTTTTGCTTTCGTAGGGCTTCGGTGAGGGGGCGCCATTGGCGTCTACGACAGGGCTTGACAAATTTAATTTGATTTTAGGAGCCAGAATTTTTTTTTAGGAGCCAGACAATCACGCAAACATAAACACAATTCATAAACACAAACGCCTACTTCACATATATACAAACACACCTACTTTACATATACACATATATCCAAACACCTCACACACACACACCTACTTTACATATACACATATATCCAAACACCTCACACACACACAACTACTTTACATATACACATATATCCAAACGCCTCACACACACCTACTTTACATATACCCAAACACCTCACACACACCTACTTTACATATACACATATATCCAAACGCCTCACAAACACCTACTTTACATATACCCATATATACAAACACCTCACACACACATATATACAAACACCTCACACACCTGCTTTACATATACCCATATATACAAACACCTCACACACACCTACTTTACATATACACATATATACAAACCTCACACACACCTACTTTACATATACCCATATATCCAAACACCTCACACACACCTACTTTACATATACCCATATATACAAACACCAAACACACACCTACTTTACATATACAAATATATACAAACACCTCACACACACCTACTTTACATATACCCATATATACAAACACCTCACACACACCTACTTTACATATACAAACACCTCACACACACACCCATATATACAAACACCTCACACACACCTATTTTACATATGCACAAATATCTAAACACATCACACACACCTACTTTACAATACACACAAACACACACCCACCTCACACAGTCTTTTCTTGGGGGTTTCTTCTTGATGTGTCCCCCTCCCTACTGATTTACCTCACTGCAGGGGAGGGGGACATTCATGCTGCAGCTGATCTCCGTTGGTCGGCGTGCTGAGTGCCAGGATGTCACGTGACGACACCCGGCACTCAGACACGTGTTGCGCGAGGGGGCGGAGCTTGCAGTCTGTGCCATCGGCCATCGGTACAGACTTTACCCCCTCGCGCTGCGGAAAAATCGGATGGCAGCGGCCATGGCGACCTGGCGCCTGGGGTTCGTCGAGCCCTGGTCTACAATATAGTGTGGCTGGTTCCAGGTCTTGGAACAATTGGTCCGGTACTCCCACGTACCTTAGCGGGTCTTTACGTGAAGCCTTCATCAGCAATTCTTTTGTGAAGTGGTAGTGGAAACGTAAAATTATATCTCGTGGCTGAGATCCAGAGGGGCCTGGGGGTCTTAGGGCCCTGTGGGCTCTGTCTAGCAACAGTTTGTCTGAGGGTACCTTGGGCAAAGCCTCCTGAAACATTTTATGGAGCACTGTTGGTAAGGCTTCAGGGCCTACCGTTTCAGTTAGTCCCCTGATCCGCACGTTGTTCCTTGCGACCTGTTCCCCAGATCTTCCAGTGCAGCCTCCAGGGTTAGCACCCTGTTATGGAGGTCGATAGAGTCATCAGCCAATTGGTTGCAATCCGTTGAGAGTGACTGCAGTTGTTCAGAGTGCTCGTTTACTCGGGTGTTCAGAGTTTTAATGTCTCTTGCTGTCTTTTCCAGCGCTGCACTAATCTCTTCTTTTATGCATTTTTGCAGGCCGATGGAAGACGTCCTCCAGGTCTTGTTTAGTCGAAGGACATGGAGGTTCCACTGTTGGCTCCATTTCTGAAGGCGGGATGGCGTCGAGGCCCTGCAAGCCTTTGCGGAAAATAGGGGCCACCTCTGGTAAGTCTTTTTTTATAAGAACCTCTTGTTTTCGAGGGGGGACCCATCGTTGACTCTGCCTGGGATGGTAGGTTGAAATTCCACCTGTGAATGCTGCAGATGGCTAATGAAGGCTCCGTCGATGAAGAGCTAGTCTTTCAGACTGCCATCTCCGTCAGAAGCCACGCCTCTCTCCAGGGTAAAGCCTTTTAACCCCTTAGTGACATGACTTTTTGGCCTTGTGTTACACTTGGTGACATGGCCTGATTTAACATTTCTGCTGTGTTTAGCATAAATTTTATTTTTCTTTGTCCAAACCCACACAAATTATTTATTGTTTTTATCAACATAAGAAGGTCTTTCTGTTGATACCATTATTTTGATCATTAAATATAAATTCATATATAAAAAAAAATAAAGTATGTTGAACAATTAAAAAAGGAAGGTTTTCTGACTCTTATTCGAAAAATTATATACTCATCTACAAAAGATAATTTAAAAAAAAATGCTAAATAGTTTCTAATATTTGTCCTGAAACTAACGCTTTCCATGCACTCATTCTACCACCAGCCTTTGTCAAAATTTTCTGTAGTATTTTTTTTCCACATACACTGTACTGCATGCATGAATTTACAGATCCTTTTGTTACGTGTTACTGCCAACCAACACCTCAATATGTGTTCAGCAAAATCTCCTGAAAACAGGGATACCACCCATGCATAGGTTTGTTAGGTTGTTTTGGGGCTAAAATACCACATTTGGGAGGTGCGCATTTCCAACTTGGAATTTTGACATGTAGTCAGCCTGCACCTATGTTCCATTTGAGACATTTTTGAAGTCGGTTATTGTATTTTACCCCATCAAACCATATATTTTGGAAATATAGACATCCTAAGGTATTTCAAACACCCAATATGTGTTCAGCAACATCTCCCGAGTACAGCGATACCATCCATGTATAGGTTTGTTGGGTTGTTTAAGGGGTAAAAGGCCGTATTTGGAAGGTGTGCATCTCAGTGTTCCAACTTGGAATTTTGACATGTAGTCAACCTCCGTCCATGTCCTATTTGTGATATCTTTGAAGCCGGCCAGTGTTATTTACCCCACCAAACCATAACTTTTTTGAATGTAGACACCCATGACTCCTTGTTGCTAAGTTCTGTTTATTGAGTTGGGATTTGGATGATTATGTCCATTTTACTAACACATCAACTTCAGTGACTGTTTATTGTTGGGTGACGTATTCTCCTCATATTGAGCTTGCTACAGAGCCTTCCAGCAGAGGTGTCACTAGGGTTGGTGTCACCTGGTGGGGAAACTCATGGTGTCACCCTCCTGGATTTCCTCCAATACAATGCCAAACAGATTCCTTAGTAATGCCAGTTATATGGCCTATGAACTATGCCACACACAGGAGCCCCATAACTATGCCACACACAGGAGCCCCATAAATTATGCCACACCAGAGCCCCATAAATTATGCCACACCAGAGCCCCACTATTTATGCCTCACCTCTTCCCAATTAATTATGCCACACACACAGGAGCCCCATAAATTATGCCACACCAGAGCACCACTATTTATGCCTCACCTCTTCCCAATTAATTATGCCACACACACAGGAGCCCCATAAATTATGCCACACCAGAGCCCCACTATTTATGCCTCACCTCTTCCCAATTAATTATGCTACACACACAGGAGCCCCATAAATTATGCCACACCAGAGCCCCACTATTTATGCATCACCTCTGCCCAATTAATTATGCCACACACACACAGGTGCCCCATAATTATGCCACACACACAGAGGTGCCCCATAATTATGCCAGACATGGGACCGCCATTAATTATGCAACACACAGGAGCCCCACGAGGTGACAATTGTACAATTCTAAAACAATACATATCTTTACATCCAGACATCTCTCTCTCTATAACAGCCAATTTGCCCAATTATATGCCAGCATCATTTTGTCATTAATAAGCCACAGCCAATTTGCCCATTAATATGCCAGTATTATTGTGCCATTCAGATGCCAATACCATTGTGCCATTAAGATGCCAGTAATATTATGCCACTCAGATACCAGTAATAATGTGCCACTCAGATGCCAGTAATATTGGGTCATTCAAATACCAGTAATATTGTGCCATTCAGAGCCCAGTACTATTATGCCATTCAGAGTCCAGTAATATTATGCCATTCAGATACCAGTAATATTGTGCCACTCAGAGCCCAGTAATATTGTGCCATTTCAGATGCCCAGTAATATTGTGCCATTCAGATGCCCAGTAATATTGTGCCATTCAGCTGCCCAGTAATATTGTGCCACTCAGAGCCCAGTAATATTGTGCCAGTCCGATACCAGTAATATTGTGCCACTTAGATACCAGTAATATTGGGCCACTCAGAGCCCAGTAATATTGGGCCACTCAGAGCCCAGTAATATTGTGCCACTCAGAGCCCAGTAATATTGTGCCAGTCAGACACCAGTAATATTGTGCCATTCAGAGCCCAGTAATATTGTGCCAGTCAGAGCCCAGTAATATTGTGCCAGTCAGAGCCCAGTAATATTGTGCCAGTCAAATGCCTGTAATATTGTGCCAGTCAGATGCCAGTAATTTTGTGCCACTCAGAGCCCAGTAATATTGTGCCAGTCAGACACCAGTAATATTGTGCCACTCACTCAGAGCCCAGTAATATTGTGTCAGTCAGATGCCTGTAGTATTTTGCCAGTCAGATGCCAGTAATATTGGCTGCTGCTCCGTGTACCCCGCCGGACGTCTCTGAGCAGTGTTCCCTCCTGCACGGAGAATGGAAACACTGACACCAGATGTGATGTAACGTCACGATTTTTTTTTTACTTTTTTTTTTTCGGCGGCCGAGTACAGCGGATGCGGCTGCCAGAAAAAAAAAGTTAAGCATTGCTTAACTTCGCTGCAGGGGGATGCCGGCAGTACGGGTGTCATCCCCGCTGGAGGTGTCACCTGGTGCGGTCCGCACCCCCCGTATCCCCCTTGGGACGCCACTGCCTTCCAGGACGCTGTTTTGTTATTGTTCATCCCACGCTTTTTTTTTTGCTTTCAGGCTCCTTATGGCTGATATATCTGTTTAATAATTTTTTGCTGTGGATGCACAGTTATGCTCTGGTGCACTCCTTCCTTTCCTTCTTTTGCTTGTCCTGCAGGATTCGTTTGGTGATTACACCTTGTTGTTATATTTTGTTTGGTTATACCGTATTATGTTTGTTTTTGATGAGGCAATCATGTAACAGCCTGCAGAGCACAGGAAGCAGCTACTTTCTGCTTCCTGTGCTCTTGCCCTTAGAAGAGCAGCACCATCTTGGTCACATGCTTTTTTTTTAGTGTTGCTGACTGCCTCGACTTGTGAGACAGGTCAGCAACACTTACCAAGCAATAGGAAGTGATTAAATTCACTTCCTATGCACATTTAAACCATCAAGAGTTTTAAAGGTCTTTAAAACTGGTATTTCAATTGCTCTCCGGAGCGATTTTTAGTATTGCACAATGCCTCCACACGGCATTGTAGCAATACCGGGGGAGCGCTGAAAGGTGTTGCTAGGTCTCCAAATGATCTGGGGCTAGATCTCTTTTTTTTTTTTCATTGGTCAGACTCGATGGACCCAACAGTTACAATCTAGAAAAATGTCCCAATTAACAATAAACAATATAATTCTTTTTTTTTTTTTCAAAATGCTTTATTCAAGTTCAACAGGATGACACTATATGCATAAAATATTAGGACAGTGACTTGGATGTGTTTACATAGAATAACATATAGTATCAGAAACAACTGTTTTACAATTGTATGTAGCATCACAAAACATGTTAGTATTATAATAAAATATTAAGATATTAATATCAATTCTATTACTGTCTAGTCAACTTTTTGTGGCAATTCAGACGAATAGTAATTACAGTAACTAATTAGAAACCTGTTTTGACCGTCTGCGAGCAAATGGTTTATTAACTGAAAAAGAAATGAAAGATTAAGAGAAAAAGAGAGACGGGGACAGTGGGATAGAGAAGATAATAGGAGCACCAAGTTTTTTTTTTGTTTTTTTTTTCTTTCTTTTTTTTTTTTCCATAATCCCTCCCCTAGTACCCCCATCCCAGCTCCCCAGGACCCCTTCCCCCCTCCATAGTAAAGGTGAGAACCGATATGGGGGTGAGAGGGGAGAGGGAGAAACAATAGAAGAAAAGGAGAAAAAAAGAAAAGAGAGGAAAAAAGAGAGAGAAGGGAAAAAGGTATGGGATCTGGGGTAAATACTCGCAGACAAACCCAATACAGTCAGGTTCCTCCATAATAGTGTCACTCACTCATCATTCATACTGGTGTCTACATTCATGTGGTCTCGACTCTTATTGTATCGTTATTTTAACTAGGTGGTAAGGGTCCGAAGCGGGCCTATCAGGATATCAATGCTATGAAGCCTTTCAGTATATTTCTATTTCAATCTGTTCAATGGATTTTAAGGTCGGCATCTACCTCCTCCGCCAGTAGTCATTCCGTCAATAGACCATCGCTACCCACGGGGGTCAGCCTCCCCCGAGTCTAAAGATGTACTAGAGACTCTACCCAGTTTGACCAAATACGTCTATATTTCTCCCAGTCTGTAGGGTTATTGCTTCGATAGAAGCTTTTTACGGCTTTAGCCTGAAAATCAATCTGATTTCTGATTTCTGACCAAGTTGGAGTAGTTGTTTTCCTCCAGTATCTTGCGATACATAGTTTACAGGCCATTAGAATATTAATACATAGGGCTTTCTGGTGTATATCAGTAGCTGGAATCTCATGGTGAAACAAGAACGTGTATGCGGTAAGTATCTCTGTTGTTCCATATATCTCTCTGTAGATGCTTTCTACCTTCTTCTTAAGGGGGGTAAGTTTCTCGCAATCCCACCATATGTGGGACTGCGATCCCAACGCTATACCACACCTCCAACATAGATCATTAGTGTGTATGGCATAATGAGCCAAACGCGATGGAACTAAGTACCACCTATGTGAGAGTTTATAATATTGCTCATGGATGTTGATACAGTGGATTGATTTTCTCACATCTTGCCAGGCTTTCAGCCAGTCTTCGAGTGGAAACGTTTTCCCTAAATCTACCTCCCACTGAACCAGGGCCGGAGGTTTATCGATCGTCACCCCCCTATCGAGAAACCCCCGGCATTTCGCAGTGAGGTTTTTGTTCCCTGCCTGGGTGAGAAATCTGTCCCAGTCAGTCGTATCTATTGGTGAGTTTTCGGTTAAAAATGATCTAACTTGGATATACGTGTAGCTCTCTGCAGCAGGAAGATTATACTTCTTATGAAGTGTTTCAAAGGAAAGTACGCCCTCGTTGTTAAACAGGTCCCCCAGAGTAGTTATCCCTGCGGCCCTCCATCTAAGTAGTGATATATTTGGGACACATAGTTGAATAGTCTGGAGCGGGGCTAATTTAGAGAAAGCATCTTGAATCTTCACAGTCTTTTTTGTTTTATAGAATGAGGCCATAAGGTCCTTTATATTTTTAGGGGTAAGTGATAGATTTTTATAGAATCTAGATGGCAGCCATGTCAATAAGGACATGTCTAGGTCATTACATAAAGCTGCTTCCATTGTCAGCCACCCTGCTCCAGCATAGTTTGTGTTCCAAGCAAGTACGTGTGTCATTTGCGAGGCCGCATATATTTTTGGGAGGTCCGGGTATCCCAAGCCATGGGACCGAAGATTTCGCTTCAGAATCTGACTTGGGATTCGTGGTTTCTTGTTTGCCCAAATGAACCTCGAGAATAACATTTCAAAGTCTCTCAGGGTACTTCTGGGTAAGTTATACGGGATGGTCCTAAATAGATATACCAATTTAGGCAGTATATAGGCCTTAAGAATATTTATACGCCCCATCCAGGAGGTCTCTAATTTTGACCAGTTAGTAGTAAGTTTGGCAAGATCTATATATAGTGCGTCAAAATTTAGAGGAACAATTTTATCAAGCCGAAAAGGAATCTTGATGCCTAGGTAGTCAATTGAATCTCCGAAACTTTCTTTACTTACATAATTCCGTATTATCTTTTGTTTTGATGGAGATAAATAAAAGGACATAATTTGCGTCTTTGTCAAATTGATACTATAGTTTGAATATCTACCAAATTCCTCCACGGCCTCCAAAAGGGCTGGTACCGAGATATGGGGTTGTGATAAGGTCAGGAGGACATCATCTGCGTAAAGGGATATAAGGTGTTCTTCCCTGCCGATTACAATGCCCTTTATTACTTGAGATTTCCTAAGATACTGTGCCAGAGATTCAATTGTGAGTGTATAGAGGAGCGGAGCTAAAGGACACCCTTGTCTAGTTCCATTACGGATATCCAGAAAGTCAGAAGCCAGGAAAGGACCCGTTATTCTTGCCTGTGGGTTCCTATATAGGGCCATTATAAAATCGAAAAGTAGGCCACTTATACCAAACACCCGCAGGGTCTCCGACAAAAATTCCCAATCCACTCTGTCAAAAGCCTTCTCTGCATCGAGAGCGACTATGACAGAGGGCAGCCTTGTCTGATGGATGTTATCAATTATGCCTAAGACCCTGCGGGTATTCTCCACGCCCTGCCTCCCTGGCATAAAACCTGCTTGATCGGGGTTAATCAGGTCGTGGATAACACCCCGCAACCTCACAGCAAGAATCCTAGAGTATATTTTAATATCAAGATTAATTAATGAAATCGGTCTATAGTTGTTTACAATCTCGGGGTCCTTTCCTGGCTTCGGAATGGGTGTTATGGCTGCTGTCATCATTTCTGCTGGAAAGCCAGAGCCATCCGCAACTGTATTAAACAATCTGACCAATATTGGTGCTATCGTGGGGTTAAGAATCTGATAGTATAGTGTCGAGAAGCCGTCCGGGCCAGGAGCTTTGCCCTTCTTAAGTTCTTTGATCGTATTAGTTACTTCTATGAGAGAAATTGGATTGTTAATCAAATTCAATTTCTCTTCGGGGAGCCTGGGTAGTTCTAAGGACTCCAAGAACTTAGTCAGGGTCTCAGTCGGTATATCTGGCTTCGGGAGGTTATATAGTGTTTCATAGTAAGATTTAAATGCTGCCGCTATCCTGGTTGGTGCTATACAAGTCTCCCCATCCTATAATATCTTTTTAATTCTAGACCGTTGATTCTGGGCTTTCAGCTTCTTAGTTAACTCTTTCCCTGTTCTACTATTACTATAGTACCAATTACATTTCAACCGTTGCATTGCTATCTCTGCACGTTTTCTAAGTCCTTGCCTAATCCTCTCTTGGATGTCATGTATCTCTTTCCCTTTTGCTACATTAGGGTCACATTTATTATTATTTTCTACTATTGCTAACATAGCATATAGTTCGGCCAGGTCTTTCCCCTTTTGTTTTTTTTTCAATGCTCCGTTTTTTATTAGATAACCTCTCATTACACATTTCATCGTACACCAGAGATTTTGTTCTGATGTCTCCCCTGTGTCATTGTATTCCAGAAAAGAATTTGCTTGATCTATCAAGTCTAATCTATCTTTTTGAGAGGTTATTAATTGTTCGTTTAGTCTCCAATTGGTACGAGACCTATATAATGGATTATCCTTAATTACAACTAGTACCGGAGCATGGTCTGACCAGGAAATGGTTCCGATAGATGAATTAGAACAGTTCCCGAGTGTGGGGCCTTTGGTCAACAGATAGTCTATCCTAGAGTATGAAAAATGGAGTGGTGAAAAAAAGGTATAATCCCTTTCACCTATGTGATGAGCCCTCCAGATATCATAGAGATTATTTTGGAATAGCCAGGAGGAAAATGCTTCCGCTTTTGTCCTCATGCGGGCCTCGTCTTTACATCGTGTTTTTGATTTCCTGTCTAGTTCGAAATCGGCAATGGGGTTTAGATCACCACCCATAACCAGAAAGCCCCTAGAAACCTTTTCAACTCTCTCCATTACAACGTTCATGAATCTTAATGTACCGTCTGATGGTGCATATAGGTTTACCAGCGTATATAATACGTCGTTTATTTTACATATCAGTATTAGTCTACGTGCATCATTATCGGTCTCATGGTATACATAGTCAAATTTAATCCTAGCCGAGATAAGGATCGCTACCCCCCTCTTCTTCCTCATCACCAATGAGGAGGAATATACATGGGGGTATCTAGTGTATCTCCAAAGTTTTCCTTTATCCTGCCTCCAATGAGTCTCCTGCACGAAGGCTATATCTACACTATCTCTCAGCAAGGAGTCATATAGACATGCTCTCTTATGCGGGGAGTTTAGTCCTCGTGAGTTGATGGTCATCATTTTAACGGACATTGACAGGTCGGTAGAGTCTATGCCGGCCTTCCATCTTACATTTCATTATCCGTCCCAGGTCCACCCGCCCGGATCCTTGCGAGACCCCATTCTGGACACCTACAATCATCCACATACACATTCTCACAGCAAACATTTCCACACTTGATGGAGATCTCCTCTCCATCAACCGTATATCAAAAAGCTCCCTTTAGCCACGAGGGAGCGAGGGGGGGGGGTGTGCTACATTATCCCGTGAAGCGGGGTTCCAGCCTAATCAGAGGGGGACAAGTAAACAGGAAGTCAAGTATCGCTACATGTACCAACCCCAGCAGGAAGACAGGCAGGGGGGAAGGGGCAGGAAGGGGGGATGGATACAGTTCGAAACCCCCCAGAAACAATTCTCAATTCTATCTTTTACCAGACAGTTCTAGTGTTGAAGTTAGACCGCTTCCAGTACTAGATTCCCCATAGGTCTACGTATCCCTCCCCTGAGATACCCAGGGGAGGGATATCTATCCCATAACCCCAGGCGGTACACACCTGTCAACCTTACACCATTAGCCCATCTACGCATATATCTCGTCATTAGAGCATATAAAATATCAACAACAAAAAACATACAAGAAAAAGTGTAGAGGAAGTGAGAGGAGGGCAGGGAGAAAAATAATAATAATAAATAAAAAAATAAATAAATAAATAAAAAAAAAACGTTTCTAATAACAAATTAATCCTCTATCTTATCACATTATCTTTGTGTCAAAACAGTGTGGTATTATGCCAGCAATAGTTTTACAAACAAACCAAAAAAAAAAAAAAGATCATCTGTTAACATCTGTTTTGTCATAATTTCTTTGTCTCATAACAGGGTGATATTATACCATTAATCATTTTAACCGTACAAAGAGCAAAAAAATAAAATATATAATAAATATTTAAATTTCTATGTGAAAACAATAAACCAGTACATTACTCATATTTCCGATGTTATTCATACACAAAAAAAAAAACACATTTATAATAACAAATTAATCCTCTATCTTATCACATTATCTTTGTGTCAAAACAGTGTGGTATTATGCCAGCAATAGTTTTACAAGCAAAAAAAAAAAAAAAAACTGTATGATATTGGGCCATCGTCCTTTTTCCAGTGCAGAAAACAGAAAATAAGCAAAAGAAAAAATAAAGATAAATAAATAAATAAATAAATAAGTAAAAATAAAAGTCATCTGTTAACATCTATTTTGTCGTATTTTCTTTGTGTCGCAAACGGAGTGATATTGTACCATTAATCATTTTAACAGTGCAAAAGACAAAAGATACAATAAATATTTAAGTTTCTATGTGAAAACAGTGAACCAGTGCATTAATCATATTTCTAGTGTTATTCATACACACAAAAAAAAAAAAAATTGTTTAGATTTCTGTGTTAACATCTAGTCTATCGTAGTGCAAGGAGTGAGAGCAGTGAATCAGTGCCCTGCTCATATTCTATTTTTATTTGTGGGGAGAAAAAAAAAAAATTAATAGTGTAGATTTCTGTGTTAACATCTAGTCTATCGTAGTGCAAGGAGTGAGAGCAGTGAATCAGTGCTCTGCTCATATTTCTATTTTTATTTGTGGGGGAAAAAAAAAAAAAAAATCAAATTCTATTAATATCTAATTTACCCTAATTTCTCTGTATCAAAGAACAGTATGATGGTTAAATTTCTCTATTAACGTCTACTCAATCATAATATATCAGTATCACAAAACGGTAAAACGATGGACCAAAGCAATACTCATTTTCATGAGAAAAAAAAAAAACCCAGGTATACCTCATCCCCCCTCCCCCGCCCCCCCTAGGTTGCACAGTTAGCCCCTACTTCTCGTTGAACCGAGCTCATGGTTTCAATAGTCCCCAGAGTATAATTTTGTCCTTTGCCTGTTGTGCATCATTACACACATATATTTTGTCTTTGAAGTTTATTCGCAGTTTGGTGGGGAATCCCCAGGAATACACGACTTTATGATCTCTCAAGCAGGTAGTAACTTCAATAAATTTCTTCCTGGCAAGCCATGTTGCCCATGAAAGGTCTGCATAGATAGAAAGCTTAGAGAATTTTATAGATTTCGAAGGGTTCTTCCTATATTCGCGTACTAGTTCCTCCTTGGTCTTACAACTATTAAAACATACAATCACGTCCCGGGAAGCAGTGTCCTGGAGCCCATTGGGTGGTTTTGGGAGACGGTGAGCTCTCTCAATTGTATTTGGGTTCACGAATTTGGAATCAATATAAGATGATAGTAACTCAACCAGATATGTTTCAAGGTCATCTATTTCCTCCGGTATACCTCTTATTTTGAGATTAGACCGTCTAGAGCGATCTTCGAGATCCGCAAGCTTTAACTCCAGTTTGTTAATGGCTATACTAGCCTCTTCATTCAGAACCTGCAGATCTAGAATTTTTTGTTGCATCGTATTGATTTGATTAGATTGATCCTTAATTGCAGTTTTTATTTGTGCGAATTCATCCCTGTTTTCAGTTGTCATTTTTTCCAAATCTGTTTTAATCTTCAAATAGAAGATGTCAAGGGCAGAAATTAAATCTGTTTGTGATATGTATTCATTAGGATCCTGTGAAGTATGGTCCATTACTCCTTCCTGAAGACTTTTATCTGGTAATACTGAAATATTCAGTTGGCTCTTAGGGGAATAGTAGGCATCAATCGGTTGGGGTCTATTAACCTTGTTTGTGGTTCTCTGTTTTTCCAGTTTTTCATGCTTATCCGCCTTAGGAGGCATTTTAAGCGATAAGTTGGTTATCCCAGCCGGGCCTAAGCAGGAGTTCTGGTTTTCCGGCAGGGTATCTCACCTGCAACTATTTAGCCCCCTAGGACTCCAGTCAATGTTGGTGACCTCTATATGATTTTTATAAGCCCCCAGGTAGCCGTTTATCGAGGCATTTAGCAGTATCTAGAGTCCAAACCTTATCCTGCCAAAACTCTGGGTTAAAAGGTTTAATGTGTGTAGCAATGCAGCAATATATTGTTATTTACTAAGTACTTTGTACCAGTGGCGTAGCGTGGGTTGTCAGCACCCGGGGCAAGGCAAGTAATTTGCGCCCCCTAACCCGTGGATTTTAGCACTCGAGTCTCTTCTACTAGATTAGTTAAAGAAACCCTTACCCCCCAAGCACATGTATCGTTTGTTATGAAAATACTTACGTAATTAAAGTAAAATGCATCTAAATACAAGTTTATTTTCCAACACTTTATTGAGTGCGAACATGCATTACACACATTCTCCACATTTTCAGCAGGTCTATGAATACAAATATACACATGTAGTAACCTAGCATGGGCCATGCTATTATATGTCGTCTCACAACCATCGTAAACGACAAAAAATATCAAGAACAAAAACTAAACATCAAAATGGAACCATACCCTGGAGATGATCCAAGACTGGGCTAGATGGAGCCAACTTCCTCAATCCTGTACCTCTAATGTTACCCCCCCCCCCCCCCACACACACACACACATATGCCATAATTGTTGTGCCATTCAGATGCCAGTAATATTGTAACTTTCGGATGCCAGTAATATTGTGCCAGTCAGAGCCCAGTAATATTGTGCCAGTCAGAGCCTAGTAATATTGTGCCAGTCAGATGCCTGCAATATTGTGCCAGTCAGAGCCCAGTAATAATGTGCCAGTCAGATACCAGTAATATTGTGCCAGTCAGATACCAATAATATTGTGCCAATCAGATACCAGGAATATTGTGCCTGTCAGAGCCCAGGAATATTGTGCCTGTCAGAGCCCAGGAATATTGTGCCTGTCAGAGCCCAGGAATATTGTGCCAGTCAGATACCAATAATATTGTGCCAATCAGATACCAGGAATATTGTGCCTGTCAGAGCCCAGGAATATTGTGCCTGTCAGAGCCCAGGAATATTGTGCCTGTCAGAGCCCAGGAATATTGTGCCTGTCAGAGCCCAGGAATATTGTGCCTGTCAGAGTCCAGGAATATGGTGCCTGTCAGATGCCTGTAATATTATGCCAGTCAGATGCCTGTAATAGTGTGCAGTCAGAGGCCAGGAATATTGTGCCAGTCAGATGCCTGTAATATTGTGCCAGTCAGATGCCTGTAATATTATGCCAGTCAGATGCTTGTAATAGTGTGCCAGTCAGAGGCCAGGAATATTGTGCCAGTCAGAGGCCTGTAATATTGTGCCAGTCAGATGCCTGTAATATTGTGCCAGTCAGATGCCTGTAATATTATGCCAGTCAGATGCCTGTAATATTGTGCCAGTCAGAGCCCAGTAATATAGTGCCAGCCAGATGCCTGTAATATTATGCCAGCCAGATGCCCAGTATTATTGTGCCAGCCAGATGCCCAGTAATATAGTGCCAGTCAGATGCCCAGTATTATTGTGCCAGCCAGATGCCCAGTAATATAGTGCCAGTCAGATGCCCAGTATTATTGTGCCAGTCAGATGCCCAGTATTATTGTGCCAGCCAGATGCCCAGTAATATAGTGCCAGTCAGATGCCCAGTAATATAGTGCCAATCAGATACCCAGTAATATAGTGCCAATCAGATGCCCAGTAATATAGTGCCAATCAGATGCCAAGTAATATAATGCCAATCAGATACCCAGTAATATAGTGCCAATCAGATGCCCAGTAATATAGTGCCAGTCAGATGCCAAGTAATATAGTGCCAGTCAGATACCCAGTAATATAGTGCCAATCAGATGCCCAGTAATATAGTGCCAATCAGATGCCAAGTAATATAGTGCCAATCAGATACCCAGTAATATAGTGCCAATCAGATGCCCAGTAATATAGTGCCAATCAGATACCCAGTAATATAGTGCCAATCAGATACCCAGTAATATAGTGCCAATCAGATGCCCAGTAATATAGTGCCAGTCAGATACCCAGTAATATAGTGCCAATCAGATACCCAGTAATATAGTGCCAATCAGATGCCCAGTAATATAGTGCCAGTCAGATACCCAGTAATATAGTGCCAATCAGATGCCCAGTAATATAGTGCCAATCAGATACCCAGTAATATAGTGTCAATCAGATACCCAGTAATATAGTGCCAATCAGATGCCCAGTAATATAGTGCCAATCAGATACCCAGTAATATTGTGCCAATCAGATACCCAGTAATATAGTGCCAGTCAGATACCAGGAATATTGTGCCAGCCAGCCCCCCCCCCCCCCCCCGTACTTACATGAAGCTGCTCCGTGTCCCCCGCCGGATGTCTCCTCCGTGCAGTCTTCCCTCTTGCACGGAGGAGGGAAACAGAAACCGGATGTGACGCGACGTCGGATGCGGCTTGCCGGAAAAAAACGTTCACAAGCGCAATGCGCTGTGAACGCGGCAGCAGGGGCTGGGGGCCCACGGGACAGCTGCCTTGGGGCCCCCCAGGAGTAAATGGGCCCAGGGCAGCTGCCCCGTTTGCCCCGCGTTAAAGACGGCCCTGGCGGCCGCATAGGGCTAGTGCGCCCCCCCAGATATTGCGCCCGGTGCGGCCGGCCCCCCCTGCACCCCCCACGCTACGCCACTGCTTTGTACTTGTCTCACACCTTCATCCAGCTCTCTATATACAAAGATAAGCCGCTTACCCGATTGTGGGCTTCAGTAATTGGATGATTGGATAAATAAGTTCTCTGCAGTAACTTCTCTCAGGAAGGATATTAGTATGTGTCTGCCACTATCCCCATACTACTCACTCAAACCGGCTTACTTGAAGGTCACGGCTGGATAGATAGCGGATAGATAGCGGATCTGCAGAGCCCTTCAGTACTTTCAGGTTTTCCTCCCCCGTCTGGGACTCACTGTAGTGGTTAGCGTCTACCAGGAAATCCACAGGCTCAAAAATCAGCCGCCGCTACAGGGCATTCATCTCGCGGTCATCAGCGTTCAGCGGAGATCAGGTCAGGAGCCCTCTTCATCGGAACGACACACCCCCCTCACGCAACACGCACGCAAGCGTTCTACGTCATGCTCTCTGAAACAATATAATTCTGATATCGTATATTTCCAGCTCTCTTATTGGCTGGAAACTCAAAAGGAAATAGATGTTTGGAATTTACAAAAGATTGCTATGTTTTTTGGGTTATATATAACTTAATCACATGATTATCTGCTGTAACAATGCAGTTTAACCTACTCCTCCACATCCTGCTGTGCCTCAGCTATACTTCTCTGCCTGGGTATCTAAGCGCAAATCAATATCCACGCAATGAAATGCCTCCAAAAGGTGTGGAATCTGCATTCAGCCACAGCAGCAGGGTGAACAGCAACTGATTTGACAATTGGCAGAAGCATTTTGAGAATGCAACAAACACATTCCTTCAGAGCTTGTTTACTGAATGTTTCCATATGCTTTCTGTGTAGATGTGAAAACGCATTTCTCATCCTCCTGAATATTCATTTAGGTGTGGAAATGAAGAGGTATTGTACACAGAATAAGATTCTCCAATTGCTTCCAAGACGCCAGCAGACGAGGATGTTGGCAACGCAGGCTGATTAGGGAAATAAATTTGCCATTGCTCTCTGAAAAGAGCTTGAAATGTATATTAATTTTCTGATCAATCATTTTTTTTTCTTTCTCTTCCTTCCTTCCCCCCACCCCCTTTAATTATAATTCTTTATTCTAATTTCCATTATAGACATATACAAAAAAAAAAGCAAAAGGTACAAAAATAAAAAATTCCAATGTGCAAAAAATTAGAAAAGACAATAAACAAACACAATAATGTGTAGACAGCAGGTACTGGTGGGTGGAAACCACCTGGTTTAAATTGCATCTTCTAAGGTGCTAATGTACAAGTTTATCAAAGCTAATTATAAAGATTGTCCACTTATTTCAGATAATCTACTGGGTTAGATACCTAATTGAACGGGTTACTATACATTGCAAACAGTGTGCCCAGTAAATTTTCACTTAGGTAGACCTTTCCCATAACTACATTGCATCCTTCCCCCCCCCCCCCCCCCCTCTCTGCAGAACACAAAACACAAAACAAAACCATATATATTAATATATTGAATTGGGGTAGACTCTACCTACGGGTCTTCCACCAAATTAAATTTTCAGATCTCATCGTTATACCTGGTGTTGGTCGTCGGTCGCAGGAGCAATCCCTGGGGGTTTCAGTCCTGGAGCCCCTAGAGCTCCTTCTATCACAGAGTATGCCCTATTGCTCAATGGGGGCTATCAGCTGGATCCATAGGTCCCAATCTTCATTCCTTTCAGGAGAGCCTGTTTGGTGTTTTATAATTCCCTTTTCCATCCTCATTTGATGTACCATTTGAGATTTCAATGAAATCTAGCTTCTGGCTCTCTATCTTGGGAAAATTTAGATGTAACAGGAAAATATCAGGCTCAAAATGAAGCTTCACCCAACTTAATTCAGAAACCTTCTGAGAAATAATTTCCCCAAATTTCGTAATAGGTTTGCATCGCCACCATACATGTGCTATATCCCCAAGGTGTATTCCACACCTCCAACAATCTTTGGGTTGTTCAGGATACATTTTATTTAAGCAAGCTGGAACCAGATACCACCAATTCATAAGCCTAAACTGTAGTTCTACCAGACTCAGGCATCTTACTTTTTAATGGACCATCAGAAAGGCTCTTCGCCACTCATCTTGGGGGATCTCAATACCGAACTCTTATTCCCATCTATCTATACCCAAAGTTGGAGAGTTCCCTTCTTTAGTTCTTATTAAATCTATACATAGTGAAAGTGTGCCCCCAACTTTCTCTTTATCCAGGATATCCTTAATTCTACCGTCTATAGCCATAGGATCTCTATATAGATGTTTAAGAAGGAAACCTTTAATATGTACTGTATGTTGTCTCCCGGGTGCTCGGGTTCGTCATGTTGCGGAACGGGAAGGCAGATTGTTGGGAGGGCTGGGCATGATCCAGCGGTCATAGTACACATTGGTACTAATGACAAAGTTAATGGTAAGTGGTTGGTCCTTAAAAATGATTTTAGGGAACTAGGAAAGAAGCTAAAGGAAAGGACCTCCAAGGTAATATTCTCGGAAACCAGAATAAACCAGAATTCTCTGGCACCAGTACCACGCGCTACGTCAGGGAGACAGCGGGAGCTTAGGGAGATTAATGCGTGGTTGCGAAGGTGGTGCAAGCAAGAGGGATTTTTTGGGTTCTTGGAGCACTGGGCAGACTTTGCAGTCGGCTACAGACTCTATGGACGGGATGGGCTGCACCTCAATGATGATGGTGCTGCAGTATTAGGGGCGAGGATGGCTAGAGGATTAGATGAGCTTTTAAACTAAGCTCTGGGGGCAAATTGTAACTACGCCACCAAAACACTTAATTTTAGAAGGGCTAACTTTGATGGACTAAGGGCATCGATTGAACATTTAGACTGGGAACGATTGTTTTCTGGACTAAACACAGAAGACAAGTGGAATTCATTTAAACACACATTACAAAAGTGCACATCCCAATATATACCTTTGGGAAACAAATGCAAAAGACACAAATCAAAACCAATGTGGCTTACCGGTAACGTGAAACAGGAAATACAAAACAAGAAAACGGCATTCAAACATTATAAAAACACTGGATCAGCATTATCATTTATAGAGTACAAAGAGGCCAACAAAGCCTGCAAAAAAGGCAATTAAAATGGCTAAATTGGAAAATGAGAAAAGGATTGCCAAGGAGAGTAAAACTAACCCCAAAATGTTTTATAAATATATAAATGGAAAAAAGCTAAAGAGGGAAAATGTTGGGCCCTTGTTATTCCAAATGGGAAATTTGGTAAGTGAGGACAGAGAGAAAGCAGACATTTTAAATATTTTTTTTTTTTCTGTTTATACTAAGGAAGAGCAGATGGACGAGCCCCTGCTACAGGAAGTTATGGGACATTCGCCGCAAACATGGGATTGGCTGACACAGGTAAAAGTGCTTAAGCAATTAAACTCTGTTAAGATAGACAAGGCCCCAGGGCCAGATGGTATACACCCAATGGTACTTAGAGAGTTAAGCATAATTCTGGCCAGACCACTATTTATGATCTTTATGGAGTCTTTCAGTTCAGGTACAGTGCCAACAGACTGGCGAAAGGCGGATGTCATTCCAATATTTAAAAGGGGATCAAAATCTCTGCCAGGTAATTATCAGCCAGTGAGCTTGACATCAGTAGTGGGGAAACTATTTGAAGGATTGCTAAAGGTATACACTCAAGAATACATCTTGAACCAGAATATCATTAGTAAAAGTCAACATGGTTTTTTGAAAGACAGGTCTTGTCAAACAAACTTAATAACATTCTATGAAGAAGTCAGTAAAAATATAGATCTAGGTGTGGCAGTTGATGTGATCTATTTGGATTTTGCGAAAACATTTGATACAGTTCCACACAAAAGGTTACTCTACAAATTGAGAGAAATAGGTTTGGGGGCAAATGTATGTATTTGGATTGAAAATTGGCTAAAAGATAGAACACAAAGGGTTGTTGTAAATGGAAAATCCTCAAATTGGACAAGGGTATTGAGCGGAGTACCTCAGAGGTCTGTTTTGGGCCCTCTTCTTTTTAATTTGTTTATTAATGATCTGCCACGTTGTGCTAAGAGCCATGTCTCAGTGTTTGCTGATGACACTAAATTAGGTAAGGCAATAAAGACTAATCTGGATGTTTTTTCTTTGCAGGAAGATTTGGACAGAGTGGGGGACTGGGCAGTAAAGTGGCAAATGAGGTTCAATATAGACAAATGTAAAGTTATGCATTATGGGAAAAATAATAACAAAGCAACATATACTTTAAATGGTTTTCCCTGGGAAAAACTACTAATGAAAAGGATTTAGGAATAATTGTAGATAACAAACTTGGCAACAGTGCCCAATGCCAGTCAGCAGCGGCAAGGGCCAATAAGATATTGGCATGTATAAAACGAGGTATAGATTCACGGGAGGAGGATATCATCTTTCCTCTTTACAAATCAATGGTAAGACCTCACCTTGAATATGCAGTACAGTTCTGGGCACCAGTCCTTAAAAAGGATATTAAGGAACTAGAAAAAGTGCAAAGGAGAGCTACAAAATTAATAAGGGGATTGGAGGATCTTAGTTATGAAGAGAGACTTAAAAAAGTGCGTTTACATACGTTAGAAAAAGGCATCTCAGAGGAAATATGATAACATTATATAAATTTGTGCAGGGCCAATATAAAGAGCTCTCCAGTGACCTGTTCATTAACAGAAAGGTACAAATAACAAGAGGTCACCCCCTGAGACTGGAAGAGCAAAGATTTCATAGACAGCAAAGGAAGGGATTCTTTACGGTTAGGACAATAAAGTTATGGAACTCCCTGCCAAGAGAGG
The DNA here is from genome assembly GCA_036172795.1 of Pelodytes ibericus. Classification (NCBI taxonomy): domain Eukaryota; kingdom Metazoa; phylum Chordata; class Amphibia; order Anura; family Pelodytidae; genus Pelodytes; species Pelodytes ibericus. The sequence continues at coordinate 170,263,648 of CM069862.1, forward strand.
TAGTGCTATTAACCACAATAGATGCATTTAAAAATGGGTTGGATGTTTTTTTAGGAAAGCAGAACATACAGGGCTATTAATAATAGAATAAGCATCTGATTTCCGCTTGGAGTCAAGAAGGAATTTTTTCCCCCATGAGGCAAAATTCGAAATAGCTTCCTTAGGGGTTTTTGCTTTCTTTTGGATCAAAAGCTGTAATGATAGGTAGAAGGGTTTAACTTGATGGACTTGTGTCTTTTTTCAACCTAAATTACTATGTTACTATGTTACGTAAGTAAGAAAATACTTCTGTTTTTAGGGGACTATGGGATTCAACCATTTCAGAGAAGGGTTTAATCCCTCCATCCTTCAAAAGGTCTTCAATTTAAATAATGCCGTTTTCTAACCATCTAGTCACACTTAAATCCTCCATACTATATGCTAAAACTTCAAGTGGGAGAAAAGGTACCACCTTACCCTCTAACCTGTATTCTCTTTTAAACTTAAGCCAGTTATCCGTCAGGTTCTCCAAAACTATACTATTATAGGCCCTTCTATTTTTTTTAACCTTTTTTGTTCCCCAAAACAGACATATCTTTTGTGTTGACAAGGTCCTGTTCTATTCCATACCACTTCTCCACTCGTGCTCCCACCTTTTGTGTGGTGAGTGCATGCGCAAGAAGGTTGGATCTATGCAGTTCATTTATGTCTGGCATCGATGCCCCCCCATTTTTTGGTTTCTTTTTGAGGCATTGTAAACTTATTCAAGGCTTTTTCCCTTTCCAGACAAAATTATTAAATGAAGGTTGTATCATGGAGAGCCAGCTACTGGGGATGGTCAGAGGGATCATGCGGAACAGGTAGAGCCATTTTGGCACAATATATGATCGTATAATATTGATTCGACCCCACCAGGAGAAAGTCATCTTGGACCAGCCTTTGAGTTGTTTACTAGTTTTTTTCAGAAGTGGCAAGAAATTAGCCTCCACTATCTCCGAAGGGTCAGGAACTATCTCTATACCCAAATATTTCATACTTGTGGACCAGATAAATTTATAATTTCCCCTCAAAAATCCTTCCATCCCTGGTGATATATTACACATCATAGCCAGGGATTTACTCTCATTAAGCTTATAGCCTGATACCTTTGATAAGGTAGACAGTTCAAGTAGTACTTCTCTTAGGGAATTAACCGGATCTTCCAGGGTTAAAATAACATTGTCCGCGTACATATTAATCTTCAGTTCCCCCGACATGGAGCTGAAGCCTTTTATGGCCCTGTTTTCCCGAATATGTATAGCCAGTGGTTCAATTGAGATGATATAGAAGAGAGGGGAGAGTGGACACCCCTGTCTTGTCCCATTGGAGAGTGAGAACCATTCAGATGAGAAACCTCCTCCAATAACCCTTGCAGAAGAAGAATAAAGGGCCATAATTGAATCCAATATTCTACGTAAATCCAAATGCCCTCAGAGACCCCACCCGACCCTGTCGAAAGCCTTTTCGGCATTGAGCGACAGGGTCAGGTGGGGTATACCCCTCCTATGGACCGCGTCCAAGACATCAATAATTCTTCTAATGTTGTTATTAGATGACCTCCCAGAGACAAATCCCACCTGGTCCGGATGGATCAAAGTGGTCCGGATGGATCAAAGATGGGACTACCAATTTAAGCCTATTAGCCAGGAGCTATAGATCTTTTTGTCTGTATTTAACAGAGAGATTGGGCGATAATTGGTTAAGAGATCCGGACTTTTGCTCTCTTTCAATATAGTTATAATATTCGCTTGGAGTAATAATCACTGCATTATGGTCGGACCATACCACCTGTTTGATGTATATATTCTTGACTGCCCTTGTCAAATACCTATCGCCAAATATCATATCTAATCTCGAATAAGATACGGGGTTTTTTGAATTGCATGTGAAGTCCAACTCCCGGGGATGGAATACCCACCACAGATCCAATAACGCAGAATTTCTAAAAAGCTCCCTCAGTCTTTTAGAATTATTAATGTCCTGTTTACTATTTTCCTTCCTTCCAACTGACTTCCTATCCTGGTCCACATTCATTGTACAATTGAAGTCCCCCAGAAAAATTATCCCTGCCTAATCCTTTTTATCTTCGCAAGTATTTTCCGTATGTAACGAACTTGGGCTTGGTTAGGAGCATACAGATTAACTATTGTATGTAAAACATTATTGATTTCACAGATCAATAAAATATATCTGGCGTCTGGGTCTTTCTCAGTGTGTGTCATATCTACCGTTAGATCTTTAGAGAACATAACTGCTACTCCTCTTTTCTTGCTATCATTTAGTGAGGAACTAAAAATCAATGGAACATTCTTTGAGATCATCCTTTGTTAATTACCACATTTCCAATGCATCTCCTGTAGCGCACATATATCTATTCTTTCCTGTCTCAGAAAGCTATGGACTAAGGATCTTTTTTGAGACTAATTGATCCCCCGAGCATTTATTGTACATACTCTATACATGACCCCTCTATCCCCAAGGATTGCTCCGGCGGTCAGACCAGACCATATACACACTAAACAAGACAAGACATACCCTACTACGTGTAACACCCATACCCCTGTCCCGAGAGCAAAAACCAGGAATGCCCCTCGGGAAATTGGCTGTGCTATCTCTCATGAGATTTTCAGCCACGTACTGAGTCCGTATTACCGGGCTCTTTGCTGGTGCCGCACTTATCCCTCCATTCCACTCCAGAAAAATAAAAAGTGGGGGAGGGAGGAAGAACGAAAAATAGGGAGGGAAGAGAAAAGGGAAAAAAAAAGGAAGGATTTCCCTTCTTTCCTAGCTCGTGTTACTGGAATGCAACACAGATATGATATCATCAGAGTTAAGATTGCTCCGTTGTGTTTTAAATTGGTGTGCTTGAGTGGCCTTAAATATCAATGAAAAATAATAACAATACAAAATAACATTAATACTGATATAACAATCATAGTAAGTTCCCCAATCTTAATATTGACCCACCTGCTTATTCCTAATTCGTAACTCAATTTCCCACCAGGACTCCCCGTCAACACATGCAACTAACATGCTGTATACACGTCCTGACAACCAGTGGGGTTGAAACTACTCACTTGTGTTTTAAATTTATGTGCTCAGGTGTTCTAAATATTAATAATAACTGTGTCTAATACGTACTAGTGACATTGGACCTATTCCCCACTAGTTAGAGTGTAGTGTTTTCTCCCCCAAATTGACATCAATTTGTGTAGGTTGAATTAACCAAAAAGTGACCGCTACCATTGCTATTATTTCTAAAGAAAAAAAAAAGAAAAAACAGAGCTTTTGCCTTTACGTAAATGGTGGATAGTGGCAGACAGATCTACTTTTCACAACATACTTTAATTGCCATGAATTAAGATAGATATATATATATATAATTAGAAAAACATAATCAATAAACAGAATACAAAAAAAAAAAATTCTCAAGTTCTGATAAGAAAAAGGCTCAGTGAGCAGTACCTTTGTTTTACAACACAACATCCTCTAAATATGTAAAAAAATACTACAGTCTTGCATTTCTTGTATTAGGATGGCGATATCATGAGACGAAGAAAAAAAAAAGTTGTTTGGGATACATCTTATGCAGATATTTCAATTATAAAGATACCAATTATTCTCATATGTTAATATTGATTACTAATTATCTTATCTCTTAAACCAACTTAACGAGTTTTCTTCCCTATCACCTACACATGACATGTCATAAAACCAAAATAATACTTCGATAGCATAAAAAAAAAAAAAATCCTACAATCCCTGCTCCCATCCCCTCCTCCACTCCCACCCCACCCTCGATTCTCTTCTCACCCCGTACCCCCACTCTCCCCCCACAGTCAACTACTGGTACTCCACTCTTTTCTCCCCTCCTCCCCCCTCCTCCACCCCCAAACCTTCATTTTTGAGCTGCAACCAGGCCGACAGACTCTGAGGGTTGTGGAAAGTTTCCCTAACTCCCTCATAGGTCAAATTAATTCTAGTGGGAAAGCCCCATGCATATAATTTTCAAGAGTTCCTAGTATGCAATGAAAGATCTTGAAAAATCTTCAAATCCTTATATTCTGTATCCTCAAGGGACCGTTCTCTGATAGTTCCCAGCAACTGAGTCTTAAATCTGAATGAGTGAAAACTAGAGTTGAGCGGACACCTGGATGTTCAGGTTGGGCAGGTTTGGCCAAACTTCGAAAAAATATCCGGGTCCGTGCTCGAACTTGACCCCGAACCCGAACCCCATTGAAGTCAATGGGGACACAAACTTTTGGCCACTAAAATGCCTCTAAAAAAGTCCCCAGAGTGTCCCCACCTATTCAATTGACCTATTCGTATAAATGGGGACTCTATTTCGGTTCATAGAAAGCCAATAACATTACATACAATGGATATGTATGTAATGCTATGGGCTTTCTGATTGGCTAACCCTGCAGCCTTTCAAAACACGCCATTAAATCACCGAAACCCGAACTCCAACCCGAACATACAGTGAAATGTCCATGTTCGGGTCCGGGGTCCAAAAACCGTAACGTTCGGTACGAACCCGAACAGTGCGGTTCAGGTTCGCTCAACACTAGTGAAAACATATTACAATTAGAGTTGAGCGGACACCTGGATGTTCAGGTTCGGCAGGTTCGGCCGAAGTTCGAAAAAATGTCCGGGTCCGTGCTCGAACTTGACCCCGAACCCGAACCCCATTGAAGTCAATGGGGACACGAACTTTTGGCCACTAAAATGCCTCTAAAAAAGTCATGGAAAGGGCTAGAGGGCTGCAAAAGGAAGTAAAATGTGGGTAAGAGTAGGACAAGTGCCCTGCAAACAAATGTGAATAGGGAAATAAGTTAGTTATTTATTTATTTCAATCCAACCAATCAGAGTGCTCTGTGTCATTTTACACAGCGTGGGAAAGTTTTTTTGAACTTTCCCACACTGTGTAAAATGACACAGAGCACTTTGATTGGTTGGATTGAAATCCAACCAAACAGAGTGCTAGCCATTTTAAACAGAGTGGGAAAATTCAAAAGAACTTTCCCACGCTGTGTAAAATTACACAGAGTAGCCTGATTGATTGGAAATCAATCCAACCAATCAGAGTGGTCTGAGCTTAATTGCAGGGCGGGGGAAGGCTTTATTGCCCACCCCCCTCACTATTATTAGGTTGAGGGGGGGTAGGTAGGATTTTAATTTTAAATTTAAGGCGATATTAATCACCGAACCCCGAACTCCAACCCGGACATACAGTGGAATGTCCGTGTTCGGGTCCGGGGTCCAAAAATTGTAGTGTTCGGTATGACCCCGAACTTTGTAGTTCGGGTTCGCTCAACACTAATTACAATGTCTCTTGGGAAATGATCGGGGGAATTAGGTGGCTTTGCCACTCTGTGGAATCTTTCCATAGATTTAGTATGACTGTCCAGCTGCATGCCCATAAACTTAAAAAAATTGTTCGAGATATTGCTCCAAATCTTTGGCCGTGATTTTCTCTGGGACTCCCCTTAGTCTAATGTTATTGCGGCGGGAGCGTTCCTCCATATCCGCCATCTTTTATTCTAGCCAGGCCCGGACTGGCCATCGGGCACACCGGGCAAATGCCCGGTGGGCCGCAGTGGCCATGGGACGAGGCCGGCAGGGGTGTCCCCCGGTGCAGGTCCATGGCTGTGAGGGAAGCGTTGTGCGCTCCCCTCCAGCCGCGTGGTCAATAAAGTTTGTTGGAACTCTTTTTTTAAACAAACTTTATTGTTCCGCGCAGCTGGAGGGGAGCTCACAACGCTTCCCTCACAGCCACGGACCTTCAGAGCACCGGGAGACGGAGCAGCAAAGAGGTAAGTACTGGGGTCTGATGAAGGGGGGAGGAGGGTGGCATAACAAGCATACGAAGGTGCAATATCCTGGCATATTACATGGTATATTGGGGGCAATATCCTGGCATATTACATGGCATATTGGGGGCAATATCCTGGCATATTACATGGCATATTGGGGGCAATATCCTGGCATATTACATGGCATATTGGGGGCAAAATCCTGGCATATTGAGAGCAAAATCCTGGAATATTAAATGACATATTGGGGGCAATATCCTGGCATATTGAGAGCAAAATACTGGCATATTAAATGGCATATTGGGGGGCAAACTCCTGGCATATTGAAGGGCAATATCCTGGCATATTAAATGGCATATTGGGTGGCAAAATCCTGGCATATTGAATGGCTAAATCATGGCATATCGAGGGGTTAAATACTGGCATATTTTAATTGGCAAAGTGATGCCGTGGCATGGTCTGTGGGGCAAAATAACATGTACTATGTGGAAAGTGACACTGGCTAGTTCTGTGGGGCAAAGTGATACTGTGGCATGCCAAATCGTGTAGGTGCAATATGAGTGCAAGTGCTGTGGGTGCAATATAGGTGGATGGCAAGTTCTGTGGGTACTGTATGGTGCTGTGTTAAGTCCTGTAGGTGCAATGTGGGTGGAGAGGAAGGGAAAAAAATATAGTAATGCAATTTTTCAATAACATTTTTATTAAATACAATATTAAATAATTCAAATAAGTAAAAATGCAACAAGTTATAGAGAGATGTCTGTGTTTATAGATATGCATTGTTTTCGAATTGTACAATTGTCATCTTGTGGGGCTCCTGTGTGTTGCATAATTAATGGCTGTCCCATGTGTGGCATATTTATTGGGCCCCATGTGTGACATAATTAAGGGGCTCTTTTGTGTGGCATAATTAAGGGGCTCTTTTGTGTGGCATAATTATGGGGCGCTTGTGTGTGTGGCATAATTAAGGGGCGCCTGTGTGTGTGGCATAATTAATTGGGCTCCAAGTTGAGGCATAAATAATGGGGCTCTGATGTGGCATAATTTATGGGGCTCCTGTATGTGGCATAGTTATGGGCTCCTGTATGTGGCATAGTTATGGGGATCCTGCGTGTGACATAATTTGTGGGGCTCCTGTATGTGGCATATTTAATGGCCATCTGACTGGTATTACTAAGGAATACCCCTTACACACACATACTGCACCCCTCACATACACACAGAACCCCCAAAACACTGCACAACAGACATACACAATACTTATATATATATACAGTGCTGTATTTACCGCGAGGCATCCTAGGCGGATGCCTAGGGCGGCAAATTTTGTGGGGCGGCAGCGCCCCCAGCACTGAAAAAATAAAATAAAAAAAAATAACAATAAAAAAAAAAAACCCGGCCCTTTAAAACAAACAAAACAAACAAAACAAAAAAAAACCGCGCTTGCAGGCAGAGACGGAGGTGAGAGGGGATCTGAAGATCCACCATCGCTCTGCCTGCCAGGCTGCACAGGGAGCCGAACAGGCAGCACAGAGAAACCTCCGTGCTGCCTGTTCGGCTCCCCGTGCAGTGTGACACGGAAGTGCCGACAGTCACGTGACGGGCGCGCTGACGTCATACGCGCGCCCGTCACGTGACCTGTCTGCACAATCGCCGGGAAGCCGAACAGGCAGCATGGAGGGACCATGCTGCCTGCCACCAGGGAAAGGTAAGTGCTGATGGGAGTCAGAGTGTGTGTGATGGGAGACAGTGTGTGTGTGATGGGAGACAGTGTGTGTGACTGAGTGTGATGGGAGTCAGAGTGTGTGTGATGGGAGACAATGTGTGTGACTGAGTGTGATGGGAGTCAGAGTGTGTGACTGAGTGTGATGGGAGTAGGAGTGTGTGACTGAGTGTGATGGGAGTAGGAATGTGTGTGTGTGATGAGAGTATGAGCTTGATGTGAGTCCGAATGTTATGTGTGATGTGGGGTCATGAAATGGAGGTGATGGGGCATGTCTTAGGTGTGTAACGTGGGTGTGCAGCTTGGGTAGGGGGTTGCCCGGATTTTGTCTGCCTAGGGCAGCACAAAATCAAGATACACCACTGTGTATATATGTGTATATATATATATATATATATATATATATATATATATATATATATATATATATATATACACACAGCACCCCTCACACACATACTGCACCCCTAAACACATTACATTCCAGACACACACTAGATCCCTTACCCAACTCTGAAACCGTTATAAACACACACTCACTAGATCTCCTATACACATTCTGGGTCCTTCAAACACACACTAGACTCATATATATACCGTATTTGCTCGATTATAAGACGACCCTGATTATAAGACGACCCCCCAAACTTTGGATATTCCTTTAGGAAAAAAACTAAAAGCCTGAATATAAGACTACCTTATAGGAAAAAAGTTAAACTTGTATATATTCACATGTAAATTTGCTTTTTTAATAAAAAATTATATTAAAAAAATGCATTTGTTTTTATTTCCTTTTATGTGCCAATTCTGCCTCTCTTTCCCTTTCCCCCAGCTTTGTCTCTCTCCCCCTCCCTTTGATTCCCCCCTCCCTCTGTCTCCCCCCCCCCTTGTACCTCTCTTCCCCCCTCCCTCCCCCTGTCTCTGCCCCCTCCCTCCCCCTGTCTCTGCCCCCCTCCCTCCCCCTGTCTCTGTCTCTGCCCCCTCCCTCCCCTGTCTCTCTTCCCCCCTCCCTCCCCCTCACCTGGAAGTCAATCCCTGGTGGCTAGTGGGGGCAGCCGGGGGATGTCTGCACGATACGTGCAGACATCCTCCATGCTGCCCGATAGGCACTCTATTATGACGGACAGCTGGTCCGTCATAATAGTCTGCCGTGTCGGGCAGCATGGAGGATGTCTGCACGTATCGTGCAGACATCCCCCAGCTGCCCGATTTACCCTGGTGGCTAGTGGGGCCGCAGAGGATGTCTGCGCGATGAGCGCAGAACTCCCCTGCTGCTGCCCGGCACGCTTGCCGGAACTTCTGTGACGAAAGCGGAAGTACCCGGCTTCTTCACAGAAGCCCCGGCGGTCGTGCCGGGCGGAAGCAGGGGAGTCTGCGCTCATCGCACAGACTTCCCCTGCTGTTAGAGAGGGGGATCCAGGTCCCCTGCAGCTCTGCTGGGGACCTGGATCCATGTCTTATAATCTGACCTCAATTTGAGGTCAGATTATAAGAAGACCTCGATTATAAGACGAGGGGTAGTTTTCAGGAAAAAAATTCTGAAAAAAACCTCGTCTTATAATCGAGCAAATACGGTATATATGTATACACACTAGATTCTTTGTAAGCAAACACATACTGTAAAAAATATAGGGTGCCTTTATAAATAATGTTATTTTCTATTTAATACATAGATATCTGCTTTTGGGTGGATGTGTGTAATTAGCTAAGATAATTATCTGGTTTCACAATGGAATGCAGTTTGAATGTCACAAGAAGTGGACATCAAAAGGTTTACAGCTGAGATGACTTCTTTAGATTGTGTTAGCAAGCCTTTCACTCACTTTTCCAGCTTTTACTTACTAACAGATAGGTGTGACAAAGGGGGTTGCATTTATTACAGAGACCATATATCTCCAAACTAGGTTGAACTGGTTCTTTAACTCTCTGGGAGGTAACTAAGGGATTTTGGGATACTGAGTTGAGTGAACCATTTTGGCTAGTTAGTCTTGCTGTTCCTGTGGAAGGAGGGAGAGTGCTAGTCTTGTCTGTTCCTGTGTGAGGAGGGGACAGCCAGCAGAAGACCCAAGATGAAGGAACAAATAGAAGATATGAATGTATAAGTATACCATTGTCTGTTACTTGTTGATTATGAACCAGTTATGTGTAATGTGTACACTGTGTATTTCCTGTATAACCTGTAATAGTATCTCAGATTAATAACAATATACCTTTTTATGTACACTTGTCTCTGTGCTTCATTCGTCACACATTCCCTAAAAGAATAACCCCTGTAGGAGGGTGTGATCATTTCTTACAAGTGGCGAGCCAGGTAGGAGGGATTTAGTGTGACGAGTGAGTATATTTATAAGTGTATAAATTGTGTATTGAATTGGAATATTGTCCTGATATTTTGAATATATAGCCAAGTGAATTGATTTGCTAATAATGGAGAGTTTCTTGAGAGCATTTACCAAGGTCACATACCATGAAAGTGTTATTAAATGTATGGAGGGAGCCTCCGATCCATGGTGCAAAGCTCAGGAGTATGTGACCAGGGCAGTTCTTGATAAGAAATTGTCTAAATCAAAATTGAAAAAGGTTTTGAATGTTGCTGCTCGTTGGATAGCAGAGCAGTACAAATCAGTGAAAGGGCAAAATGAAATATTGGAGGCAAAAATTATTAGTTTAAAGGATGAAGTAGAGATGTTCAAAATTGCTGCAGAGAGTGCTAATGCTTTATGTGTAAGCAACCAGCAGACTTTACAGGAAAACAAGGAACTGCACAGTACAAATGAGCAGCTCACTCAAAGGCTGAAGGATGCAAATAGAGAGCTTAAAACCATTGCAACTTCCAGCAAGGAGGAAGCTGACCATTCAAATTGCATGACTGAAATTACCAAGTTAAAGGGACAGTTACAGAAAAGAAATGACTTTGTGGCTGCACTCAAAGTGGCGCAAAATGTTGGTGTAAATGAAATAGATGGTCAAAGCTTAAATGAAGAGCAAACTTGTGCTAATCATAGAGTTATCAGAAATCACTGTAAAATTAGTGAAAAGCCTGTGTCTGTACTAAGCCCCTCACTTCAGAGACAGTACTATCAGAGTAGACCCCCACACAAATTTCAAGAATCCACAGGCAGGAGGGAAGCAATCAAATGTTTTGCATGTGGTAAGGTAGGACATTTTGCTAGAAATTGCTACTCTCCCTTTGTTAAAACAGTTCAGGAAAGATCCATGGGTGATAGCTGGAGGCAGAGAGATAAGTATGCTTTTAATTACACTAGGTGGGGATCTCATGGAAGAGATAATAGTGTTAACAGAGGCGGCTCTCTAATTAGGCGAGTTAGGCAGCCGCCTAAGGCCTCGCACTCACGGGGGCCTCGCGGCTGCCTAACTCACCTTATTACCTTTGATGTATCAGGGAGCTTAACGCTGCCGTTAAGCTCCCTGTTACACTAACCTGGGACGTTTCCTCCGTGCATCTTCTCTCCTGCACGGAGGAAGGAAGTTCCGGTCGCGTTTTTTTTTTTTTTAAACTTTATTGAACCCGGGCAGCTTCAATAAAGTTAAAAAAAAAAAAAAAACCGCGACCGGAACTTCCTTCCTCCGTGCAGGAGGGAAGATGCACGAAGGAAACAACGGAGAGCAGCATGGAGGTAAGTACTAGGGAAGGGGGGAGGAGGGTGGTACAAACGAGCAAAGACTTGGCACAGTGTGGGGCAAAATCCTGGCATAATGAGGTGAGGGGCAAAATCCTGGCATAGTGAGAGGCAATATCCTGGCATACAGTGGCAAAATCCTGGCATATTGAGAGGCAAAATTCTGGCATTGTGAGGGGCAAAATTCTGGCATAATGAGGGGCAAAATCCTGGCACAGAGTGGCAAAATCCTGGCATAGTGAGAGGCTAAATCCTGGCATTGTGAGGGGCAAAATAGTGGCATTATGAGGGGCAATATCCTGGCATACAGTGGCAAAATCCTGGCATAGTGAGAGGCTAAATCCTGGCATTGTGAGGGGCAAAATAGTGGCATTATGAGGGGCAATATCCTGGCATACAGTGGCAAAATCCTGGCATATTGAGGGGCAAAATTGTGGCATAATGAGGGGCAAAATTGTGGCATAATGAGGGGAAAAATTGTGGCATAATGAGGGGCAAAATCCTGGCACAGAGTGGCAAAATTCTTGCATATTGAGGGGCAAAATTCTTGCATATTGAGGGGCAAAATTCTTGCATATTGAGGGGCAAAATCCTGGCATAGAGTGGCAAAATCCTGGCAAATTGAGGGGCAAGATCCTGGCATAGAGTGGCAAAATCCTGGCAAATTGTGGGGCACAATCCTGGCATAGAGTGGCACAATCCTGGCATATTGAGGGGCAAAATCCTGGCATATTGAATGGCTTAATCCTGGCATATTGAGGGACTAAATCCTGGCATATTGAAGGGGTAAATCCTGGCATATTAAATGGCTAAATCCTGGCATATTAAATGGCTAAATCCTGGCATATTGAGTGGCAAAATTCTGGCATTTTGAATGGCTAAATCACAGTGCATCCGGTGCTGTGAGGAAGAACAAAGTGCCAATCTTCTAGCACAACATGGTCTGTGAGACCACTTTCAACATTGAGCACCTTTCCTTCTGGCTGAGTGTTTCTCTTAGTGTGTGATTGTGTGCTTTCTGAGTGTGTCTGTGAGTCAGTGTGTGCTGGCTGAGTGTATCTGTGAGTGTGTGCTGGCTGAGTGTGATTGTGTGCTGACTGAGTGTGTCTGTGAGTCAGTGTGTGCTCACTGAGTGTGTCTATGAATGACTGTGTGATATGTGTTAGTGTTCACATTTAGGACACAGCAATAACAATGTGAGTTAGTCAGCTGCACACAATTTTATCTATACCAAATGTTTATAGATGTTTGTAGAATAATTATGAGACAAATAAAATTCTAGGAGCTGTTCATTTCTAGAAGCTGGGATTTGAGTCTGATCTTGAAATATGCTATTTCTACAGTTCATTTTTATTATCACTTGCATATATTTTATTTAATAATGTGTGTCCGTGAGGGCCTCATGTTCGACTTTCGCCTAAGGCCTCACAAAGTCTAGAGCCGCCACTGAGTGTTAAGAAAGCCTACACCAAGCCTTGGGTTCCACACCATGTGTTTAAGAAGAAACAGCTACAGGCAGAAAATGATTCTCTAAAAAGTGGGTTTCTAGAAAGACTGGAATATCTTAACCCCTTAGTGACCGAGTGCTATGTTGCATTTGACGTGCCTTGAAGACCAGAATTCCATTATTTTTGTCATACGTTTACTGAACTGTGAATTTCTTTCTTTGTGTTCAGTCCACCCACACAAATTATATATCATTTTTTAAAGGACAGATAGGGCTTTCATTTGATACTATTATTTTCATCATATGATATCATTTACTATTAAAAAAATATAAAATATGATGAAAATATGCCATAAAAAACACTTTTTCCAACTTTGACCTGATTTTTTTTTTTACACAATTACAAATGGTAAAAAAGACCCCGTCTATATATTTCTACTATTTGTCCTGAGTTTAGTAATATCAATGTTTCCTTGTTTGTCTATGTTTTATTTCACATAATAGGGCAATAAACAATATTAGTGTTTTTTTTGTTTTCTAACCATTTTTTTCTACAGTGATTTTTTTAACCCGAACCCTAAATTTACCCCAACTCTAAATTTAATCTAACCCTAAATTGACCCCCACCCCTTAATCTAACCCTTGTAATCATCCGAACCCCCATTTAACCCTAATTATTACCCTATTTGTGACCCTAACCCTAGATCTAGGTTCAGTAGATCAAGGGTTAGCTTTTTCCATTTATTTATTTATTTAATGTATTTATTTATTTAATTTTCTATTTTTAACTGTAATACCGTCTAACTGCCTGTAGGGGCAGTCAAGTAGCGGTTTCAGAGAGACGGAAGAGATTTTTTTTTTCTGTCTTCCGTCGCTCTCCTCTGGGCACGCTGTGATACAGCACACACCCGCGATCACCGGGTGATCGCGGTGCCCAGGAGGGCACAGATTGTGTTGCATGATGCCTCGATAGAGGCATCATGCAACACTTTAACACACATAGGCAGTGATGAGCTTTCACTGCCTATATGTGTTAGCACGCATACGATCCACACGAGAAGTCAACGTTTATATGCAGTCCACGTGATTAGTTACTACGGCAACGTGTGTAAACAGGGCGTCGCATGTGTTTTGACAGCATTAGTTAAGGGAGTGGCTCTAATTAGACAGGCATAATGGGGAAAATAGTCTAACCCAGGAATACAGCAGATAAACAGTATAGACATTATAAAAAATAGCAAACATGACTCCAAATCAAAGTATAAAAGATACGCAGATATAAAAACAATGGTTAATTAACTTTAGAGGTTTTACACAATAAATATATAGCTCATAAAATTCGCAGAAAATATATGAATATAAAAACATGATAGTAAAAAACATTTAGGCAATAGGCATAGTATATGGTACAAAAAACATGAGAACATATAAATATACAGTGGCACAAACAACAGCATGGGCAATATTGCAAATAAATCCACACAGAGATCGGCAGAAAAAAGGAAGCATATTTTCACAAATCTAAGTGTCATTCATTTCTTAACACTAAATAAACCTGAACCTGATTCAAAATGTATAAGGAGGAAAAGATATCAATGAATATGATTATTATATAATGTTTTTCAAATAATACAGACAGGTATAAGCGCATACATAACGTAAAATAAGTAGTTAGAAATCATAAAAACACCAGGATGTTTCCAAAAAGGGGCGGATTAGAGAAAATTATGTAGTTCAAAGTCTGCATTGAGACCTCTTGGTGTCATAGTATCTAATTCAAAAATCCACCTCATTTCTGCCTGCCCGAGGGTTTTGATTTTATCCCCTCCTTGCCAAGATGTTTTAGGTTTATCTATGGCCATAAAACATAATTTGGATGGATCTTTTTGATGTGCAACTGTGAAATGATGGGAAACACTATGCTTCTCATAGCCGTTTCTGATGTTCCTGATGTGTTCTGCAATGCGGATTTTTAGGGTTCTGGATGTTCTGCCTACATAGTGCAGTCCGCAAGGACACCATAGCATATAAATAACCCCGCTAGTCTCACAAGTAATAATATCTCTAATTGTATAGGTTTTTGCAGAATGAGGATTTTTAAAATTACATAGAGTTTTGGTTTGCAAATTATTAGTTTCTTTACATGCTCGACATGTCCTGCATCTGTGGAAACCGATAAGTTCTCCAAAAAAGTTTTTATTGGACTGCTTAGTTTTGTCAGTTTTCAAGAAACTATTGCTTAAGTGATTCTTTAAAGAAGGGACACCTCTGTATATAATTTTGGGACTTGGGCCTAATATAGATTGCAGACTGGGATCTTGACGTAATATAGGCCAATATTTATAAATAATATTCCGCATATATTTATTATTGCCACTATAATCCATAATTAAAGGTACTCCTTGCAGTTTCTCTCGTGGAGTCTCCAATTTTGTTCTCAAACAATCTTTCCTATCTATAAGACTAATTTCTTGGATGGCCTGTTGGATAGGGTGTGTATCGTAGTTTTTATTCGCGAACTTATTCTTCAGGATATCTGCCTGTATTAAAAAATCTTGGTTGTTACTGCAATTTCTTTTCAATCGAAAGAGTTGGCTCTTTGGTACATTCATGAGCCAAGGGAGATAAAAGATACACAGATATAAAAACAATGGTTAATTAACTTTAGAGGAACTTTTATACTACACCATTGTTTTTCTTTTGTTTTTTTTCTTTTGCATATATCCTGTCTATGAGTTTGTCTGCTATTGAGGATAAGTATCATCATTTTTATTGTTTCTCACTTTCACCATTACCCATTTTAACTTTGCGCAACACTTCACTACTTTACTATTGTATATACTGTGTTGTTTTTGGGGAAGTCACACTAGTGTTTGCTGAATTTATCCACATTTTTTTATTGTTAAGCGCCTATCCCATTTTTTTCACTATTGTATATTATTTTATTCCCCACGTGAGAGGCAGCTTTGCACTATGTCTATTTTTGATTTTCGCAATAATTATAAGTGCACTTTAGATTCTACACCAGATACGTGTTTACCCGTCACTTTAAATGATGATTCTCTGGAACAATTATGTCCAGAACTGGAGAAACTCCTTAGTAGAGAAATTAAAATCAAATGCGAAATAGGGACTCTGGAAAGATACTTAAAAGAAAAGATCACCCCCAGAGGCCTTCGCTTTTTAAAGCGACCTACTATTTACCAAGAAGATAATACCTTCCTCACTTTCTGGGATAAAATCCTGGAGGAATGTACCAACAAATTAATAGACCTTATTATTCGTTTTAGACAGGACGATTTATCCAAGTTCGATCATGATCTTAGGAACCTAGAAAGCAAAATTTCACCCCAACTTCCGAATACTTTCTTTGAAAACTATATGTCTAAAACCAAGAACAATTTGGGGAAATTGGAAAATGACATCATTGAAGGAAAAAAGAAAAAACTATATAGAGATCAATGCGATTATACTAACAACAAAGTAAGGAATTTCTCCAGGAAATCCACAGAATGTCCTAAAACACCTAGAATGCAACAAGATGTTTCTAATAGTACCGAAACCCCAAAATTTATTCCGTTTAGAGCAAGAGGGACTGAAAAATCCTTCAATACTGAACCGATACGCCATTACCCACACCACTTTTCCAACCAAAGACAACAACAGCAATCCTATAAAAGTTATCCACAACAAAGACAATACCATCAATATACACCCCACACTCAGAGACCTTACCACCAACAGCAATACATTCCTTATAGAGATAGAAAGGTCAATTTTGAGCCAGAATGGCAACATGCAAAGAGAACCTTTAGAGGACCACAGACGCCCCAGGGCAACTCTATCAATCCTAATTACATTCCGCTCAAAAATAGATTTGAAACTCTTGCCAATTATCCCCAAGAACAAAATTCTTCTTTTTTAGATCAAGGCCAATATTGGCACAAGAAACGGGAACTCAACGTAACGACATCTCCCCAAAAAAGGGGCAGAAGCCCCATTATAGAGGAAGCAGAGCAGGATCTAGAGTTCAGCAAAGAAAAAAGAGGGAGATGGTAGAACCAGCAGGCATTTTCAATCTCAGCAGTTATGTATTAACTTTAGATGAAACTAGGATTTTAAATAGAGGTCTTAAATTTGCACCCTCAGTCGGTATCAATAAGTTCAATACATATATTGATATACAGAAATTTGTTCGCAGTATTTGTCTGAAGAAATTTTTTATGAAAAATCCCACAGAGAAAACACCTATTAGTCAAGATAATACATATATTCACAGTTCCCTGAAAAATAAATCAACCTTTTTTCCACGACAGATGAAGTCGGACGAAATTAAAACTTTTGAAAAAATGGTCGTCCAAGATCTTAAAAAGGTCAAAAAATGGAATAAATTTCAGCATAATCTGTCAGGGGGAGAGATTGCAGCACTTAAAACTTTAGTAGGCAAAGAAGAACTAGTTGTCAAACCCGCAGACAAGGGTGGAGGAATAGTGCTTCTAGATAAAATTCAGTATTGCACCGAAATTACCAGACAGCTTAACGACACAAACACATACAAACGTCTAGAGTCCAATCCTACTCATCTAATTAAAACTAAACTCGCGCACTTTCTAGATAAAGGCCTTATTTCGAACATCTTGGACAAAAAATAATTCCAGTACCTGAACCCCCTACATCCAAAGATTCCGGTCTTCTATATTCTACCAAAAATACATAAACATCTTACTAACCCCCCTGGTAGACCCATTGTAGCAGGAGTAGATTCACTTCTATCACGTCTGTCAGAGTATATTGACAGTCTATTACAACCTTGTGTAGTACATACAAAATCATATCTCAAAGACTCCATCAGCCTTATTCGAGAAATAGACGGTCTTAAGTGGCAGGATGACTATCTGTTGGTAACATGTGACGTTAGCTCACTATATACCATTATCCAACATAATAGGGGATGTGAAGCAGTTCGCTTCTTTTTAAGCAATACATCTGACATGCCAGAGACCCAAATTAACTACATTTTGGAAGGCATACGCCTTATACTTGAGAATAACTTCTTCTGGTACGAGGACAAATTCTTCCTGCAGCTAACTGGTACGGCCATGGGCACGAAATTTGCCCCCAGTTACGCCAATCTCTTCATGGCCTTCTGGGAAGAGACATTTTATATATGGAGAACATATCTGGGCTGCTAATTTGATACTTTACAAAAGGTATATAGATGACCTTTTTTTCATCTGGAAAGGTGACTCTGTGTCCCTAAATTCCTTCCTTACATTCCTCAATTCTAATATTTGGGATATTAAGTTAACAGCAGAGTATAGTAGGGAAAGAGTAAATTTTCAGAATCTGGAACTCTACCACGACTCCAGCCATATTAAAACTCGCACTTTCTTTAAGAAAGTGGACACCAACAGTTTTATTGAGGCAGACAGCTGCCACTTTCTCCCTTGGCTCATGAATGTACCAAAGAGCCAACTCTTTAGATTGAAAAGAAATTGCAGTAACAACCAAGATTTTTTAATACA
This sequence comes from Pelodytes ibericus, assembly GCA_036172795.1. Taxonomy (NCBI): domain Eukaryota; kingdom Metazoa; phylum Chordata; class Amphibia; order Anura; family Pelodytidae; genus Pelodytes; species Pelodytes ibericus. The sequence continues at coordinate 170,281,818 of CM069862.1, forward strand.
GGCAGATATCCTGAAGAATAAGTTCGCGAATAAAAACTACGATACACACCCTATCCAACAGGCCATCCAAGAAATTAGTCTTATAGATAGGAAAGATTGTTTGAGAACAAAATTGGAGACTCCACGAGAGAAACTGCAAGGAGTACCTTTAATTATGGATTATAGTGGCAATAATAAATATATGCGGAATATTATTTATAAATATTGGCCTATATTACGTCAAGATCCCAGTCTGCAATCTATATTAGGCCCAAGTCCCAAAATTATATACAGAGGTGTCCCTTCTTTAAAGAATCACTTAAGCAATAGTTTCTTGAAAACTGACAAAACTAAGCAGTCCAATAAAAACTTTTTTGGAGAACTTATCGGTTTCCACAGATGCAGGACATGTCGAGCATGTAAAGAAACTAATAATTTGCAAACCAAAACTCTATGTAATTTTAAAAATCCTCATTCTGCAAAAACCTATACAATTAGAGATATTATTACTTGTGAGACTAGCGGGGTTATTTATATGCTATGGTGTCCTTGCAGACTGCACTATGTAGGCAGAACATCCAGAACCCTAAAAATCCGCATTGCAGAACACATCAGGAACATCAGAAACGGCTATGAGAAGCATAGTGTTTCCCATCATTTCACAGTTGCACATCAAAAAGATCCATCCAAATTATGTTTTATGGCCATAGATAAACCTAAAACATCTTGGCAAGGAGGGGATAAAATCAAAACCCTCGGGCAGGCAGAAATGAGGTGGATTTTTGAATTAGATACTATGACACCAAGAGGTCTCAATGCAGACTTTGAACTACATAATTTTCTCTAATCCGCCCCTCTTTGGAAACATCCTGGTGTTTTTATGATTTCTAACTACTTATTTTACGTTATGTATGCGCTTATACCTGTCTGTATTATTTGAAAAACATTATATAATAATCATATTCATTGATATCTTTTCCTCCTTATACATTTTGAATCAGGTTCAGGTTTATTTAGTGTTAAGAAATGAATGACACTTAGATTTGTGAAAATATGCTTCCTTTTTTCTGCCAATCTCTGTGTGGATTTATTTGCAATATTGCCCATGCTGTTGTTTGTGCCACTGTATATTTATATGTTCTCATGTTTTTTGTACCATATATTATGCCTATTGCCTAAATGTTTTTTACTATCATGTTTTTATATTCATATATTTTCTGCAAATTTTATGAGCTATATATTTATTGTGTAAAACCTCTAAAGTTAATTAACCATTGTTTTTATATCTTATATCATGTTTGCTATTTTTTATGATGTCTATACTATTTATCTGCTGTATTCCTGGGTTAGACTATTTTCCCCATTATGCCTGTCTAATTAGAGCCACTCCCTTAACTAATGCTGTCAAAACACATGCGACGCCCTGTTTACACACGTTGCCGTAGTAACTAATCACGTGGACTGCATATAAACGTTGACTTCTCGTGTGGGCGTTACTGCCTTGAAGAAGCCGATAGAGGCGAAACGTGTCGCAGGAGTGACGCCACACGAGACTACCTCACTTCACAGCTGCTATCTACCGTCCTGCTGCTTTTCTGCTGTTGTTCTGCAGATTTTATCCACGTGGATTCCCCATTTATTTCTTCCGACATGGACCTACTATCTTGCACTTCAAGACTGGTGATTTTATATACCCTTGTTCTATTGTTTTAATGTAAGCCTCAAGATTACAGGGGGCCAATACATTTTTCCCTATTGTTATATACTTCACTATGTCTGGTTCCTATTTGTCTTCCCTTCTGAGATAAACTCCTCATCTAAGATTCTACTGCTTATGGGAGAGTGATTTTTTTGCCGCTGTAGGATTATAGGACTTTTAGTCCTTCTGCGGATTATACCTAGAGCCGGTCCTGAGGCTCTAGACCACGTGAGTCTAATACCATTGGGGGTCACGGCTACAGATACATCCGTTACTGTCTTTTATACTACACCATTGTTTTTCTTTTGTTTTTTCTCTTTTGCATATATCCTGTCTATGAGTTTATCTGCTATTTAGGATAAGTATCATCATTTTTATTGTTTCTCACTTTCACCATTACCCATTTTAACTTTGCGCAACACTTCACCACTTTACTATGTTATTAAATTTGCTTGCACTGTGCAGAACAAATACAGGGCTTTTTTCTCATGCTAGAGCTCTTCAGCAGAGCTCTGCGCATGGTCTGCCCTGGAAGAGCATTGAACCAACATGCTCACTTTGAGAGGGAGCGTGTTTGTCATTGGTGATGACAAAACACACCTCCTCTGCCCCGCCCCCTTCTTAGTGGGCCGCTGTGATAAAAAAAATGCCCGGGCCGAATTTTTCTCCCAGTCCGGCCCTGATTCTAGCAATTGAATTTTCCCAGCTAGGGATGGTGTCAGGTCTTTTTGACTCTTCATCTGGGAAGACAGTGTAATAGATTGGGCCTCCAGTTTTTCCATTCTCACCCCTAGACTGAGGATATCTTTTTGAATAATTACTGTGTTCCCAGACATCTCTTCCTTTATTCTCTCTAACTGAAAATTGAGGCAGCTTTTAAGATATCCTGGAGATAGTTCACCTGTTTCTGGCCAGATTTGGTCTATTGAGTCTCTATCAGAGGCAGGGCCTAGGGTGTCAGATTTCTCAGGTGTAGCTTTCTTAGTCTCCACTCTGTCAAATTGGGGGGGAAAAAAGGCAGAGAAATGTTTTCCCGTTTTATTCTCTGCTTTATTTTCTGTTTTCTCTTGTTTTTCCCCCTTTTAGGGTTAGACTTTGCCTTTCCCCCTCTTTTAGATGCCATCCTCTCAAGTGTAGTTAAATTCAAACTCCGTTTTTCTCCCCCACTCTCTCAGACTGAAGGGCCAAATAAAAGGGAGCCAATTTCATCCAGTGTAGCCACAAAAATACAGTTCACGCTACAGTGCTGTTTGTATACCAATGGTAAATGATCTTACTCACAGCTTGTGGTGTCTGCTGTAGGCTTTCAAGGGTCTCCCCTCTCCTGGGCAAAGAAGATCTTTCACTGCTCACAGATTGAGCTCTCAGACCGCCGCCACTTCCGGGTCCCGTGAGGATCCGTCAAGCACCCAAGAGAGATTGTCCAATGCGCACACATTGTCCAATGCGCTGCGCTGGCTTTTTAGTAGAAGGTAATACTTGTTTCTTTTTTTTTACTGCAGATGTGAGGAGCCGAGGAGAGGCTGTGAAGAGACTGCAAGAAGGATTATGAGAGGGCTGTGGAGAGGCTGTGAAGAGACTGCAAGAAGGATTATGAGAGGGCTGCGGAGAGGCTGTGGTGGGGTAACAGAGCTTTTTCAATCATCCGCTCAGCAGCATGGAGCGTCGGTCCGGCACCCAGCAAACCCCGCGAAACGGCGACGTCACATCACGTCGTCATCGCTTCTCCCCCCCAGATCTCCGTTTCTCACTCTCTCACACACGCACCATCTCTGTCTCAAAGGCACTGTCTCTCTCTCTCAAAGGCACCATCTCTCTCTCAAAGGCACCATCTCTCTATCTCAAAGGCACCATCTCTCTCTCTCTCTCAAAGGCACCGTCTCTCTCTCTCTCTCTTTCTCAAAGGCACCGTCTCTCTCTCTCTCTCTCTCTCAAATGTACCACACTCTCTCTCAAAGGCACCATCTTGCGCTCTCTCTCAAAGGCACCATCTCTCTCTCTCTCTCTCTCAAAGGCACTGTGTCTCTCTCTCTCAAAGGCACCATCTCTCGCTCTCAAAGGCACTGTCTCTCTCTCAAAGGCACTGTCTATCTCTCTCTCTCTCTCTCTCTCTCTCAAAGGCACCATCTCTCTCTCTCTCTCTCAAAGGCACCATCTCTCTCTCTCAAAGGCACCATCTCTCTCTCTCTCTCTCTCTCTCTCTCTCTCAAAGGCACCATCTCTCTCTCTCAAAGGCACCGTCTCTCTCTCTCTCTCTCTCTCTCTCAAATGCACCATCTCTCTGTCTCAAAGGCACCGTCTCTCTCTCTCTCTCTCTCTCTCAAAGGCACCGTCTCTCTCTCTCTCTCTCTCAAAGGCACCGTCTCTCTCTCTCTCTCTCTCTCTCTCTCTCTCTCTCAAAGGCACTGTGTGTCTCTCTCTCTCTCAAAGGCACCGTCTCTCTCTCTCTCTCAAAGGCACAGTCTCTTTCTCTCAAAGGCACCATCTCTCTCTCTCTCTCTCAAAGGCAGCGTCTCTCTCTCTCTCTCTCTCTCTCTCTCTCTCAAAGGCACCATCTCTCTCTCTCTCTCTCTCAAAGGCACCGTCTCTCTCTCTCTCTCTCTCTCTCTCAGAGGTACCATCTCTCTCTCTCAAAGGCACCATCTCTCTCTCTCTCTCTCTCTCTCTCTCTCAAAGGCACCGTCTCTCTCTCTCTCTCAAAGGCACTGTGTGTCTCTCTCTCTCTCTCTCTCTCTCTCTCTCTCTCTCAAAGGCACCGTCTCTCTCTCTCTCAAAGGCACCGTCTCTTTCTCTCAAAGGCACCATCTCTCTCTCTCTCTCTCTCTCTCTCTCTCTAAAAGGCACCGTCTCTCTCTCTCAAAGGCACCATCTCTCTCTCTCAAAGGCACCGTCTCTTTCTCTCAAAGGCACCGTCTCTCTCTCTCTCTCTCTCTCTCAAAGGCACCATTTCTCTCTCTCTCAAAGGTACCATCTCTCTCTCTCAAAGGCACGTCTCTCTCTCTCTCTCTCTCTCTCTCTCTCTCTCAAAGGCACCAGCTCTCTCTCTCTCTCTCTCTCAAAGGCACTGTGTCTCTCTCTCTCTCAAAGGCACTGTGTCTCTCTCTCTCTCTCAAAGGCACCATCTCTCTCAAAGGCACCGTCTCTCTCTCTCAAAGGCACTGTGTGTCTCTCTCTCTCTCTCTCTCTCTCTCTCTCAAAGGCACCGTCTCTCTCTCTCTCAAAGGCACCGTCTCTTTCTCTCAAAGGCACCATCTCTCTCTCTCTCTCTCTCTCTCTCTCTCTCTAAAAGGCACCGTATCTCTCTCTCAAAGGCACCATCTCTCTCTCTCAAAGGCACCGTCTCTTTCTCTCAAAGGCACCGTCTCTCTCTCTCTCTCTCTCAAAGGCACCATTTCTCTCTCTCTCAAAGGTACCATCTCTCTCTCTCAAAGGCACGTCTCTCTCTCTCTCTCTCTCTCTCTCTCTCAAAGGCACCAGCTCTCTCTCTCTCTCTCTCTCTCTCTCTCTCTCTCTCTCTCAAAGGCACTGTGTCTCTCTCTCTCTCAAAGGCACTGTGTCTCTCTCTCTCTCTCAAAGGCACCATCTCTCTCAAAGGCACCGTCTCTCTCTCTCAAAGGCACTCTCTCTCTCTCTCTCTCTCTCAAAGGCACCATCTCTCTCTCTCAAAGGCACCGTCTCTCTCTCTCTCTCTCTCAAAGGCACCGTCTCTCTCTCTCACAAAGGCACCGTCTCTCTCTCTCAAAGGCACTGTCTCTCTCTCTCTCTCTCAAAGGCACCATCTCTCTCTCTCAAAGGCACCGTCTCTCTCTCTCAAAGGCACCGTCTCTCTCTCTCTCTCTCTCTCTCTCAAAGGCACCGTCTCTCTCTCTCACAAAGGCACCGTCTCTCTCTCTCAAAGGCACTGTCTCTCTCTCTCTCTCTCAAAGGCACCATCTCTCTCTCTCAAAGGCACCGTCTCTCTCTCTCTCTCTCTCTCAAAGGCACCATCTCTCTCTCTCTCTCTCTCTCTCTCTCTCTGTCTCTCTCTCTCAAAGGCACTGTCTCTCTCTCTCTCTCTCTCAAAGGCACTGTCTCTCTCTCTCTCTCAAAGGCACCATCTCTCTCTCTCAAAGGCACCATCTCTCTCTGTCAAAGGCACCGTCTCTCTCTGTCAAAGGCACCGTCTCTCTCTGTCAAAGGCACCGTCTCTCTCTCTCTCTCAAAGGCACCGTCTCTCTCCCTCTCTCTCTCAAAGGCACCGTCTCTCTCTCTCTCTCTCTCAAAGGTACCATCTCTCTCTCTCTCTCTCAAAGTCACCGTCTCTCTCTATCAGGTTTAATTGTTTGCCTGTAAGAGAAAGTAACAGATCTCAAGACCAATGTTTTTTTTTTAGAAAAGAAAAAAAGTGAGATGGCATCCTGATAAATCCTGATACTTAGGGTTACTAGAAGTCAATAGTTACTAAAGTGCCGGCTCTGCTCTCATCCCCGCGATAGCTTAAGCCATGTCCCGGAAGGAGGAAAGACCAGCGTGCACAGGGGAAAAAAATTACATTGATAGCCCTGGAGTCTCGGGGCTAAACTATATTTTAACCCCAGAGTCTCCATTCGGGGCTATAGCCCCAATAGCCCCCCTAGCAACACCTCTGGCTGAAAGCAATAAAAAAAATTGCTTTCTGTGCTCCTTTTGCTGCGGGACGGACTAGGTCCATCCTGTGTCAGCAACGCTTCGCCGCACAGGACAGACCTAGTCTCTCTTTTAACCATTCTTTTTGTAGGGGGCAGCGGGATAAGCCTCCATAGATAAATCCATTTAGGCAAGATACAAGATTTAATGACGTTAAGTCGGCCCCACCACGACACTAATTTGCTCCAGGTATTTAAATAGGTTGTTGTATGTAGGAGAATTGCTTTATAATTTATTTCTAAGGTCTTTTTTGGATTAGCTGTAATAATTATGCCTAGGTATTCAACTTGCTTATTAGCCCAGATGAATTTGTGTTCCCTACTCAGTTGTTGTCTTTCTGCCTTCGATACGTTTTTGGTCATTGTAGCGGTTCAAAAGTTAGCTTTTTGGGGCATTTTCACCATGCCCCAAATATGTTCTTAAAGTGCTATACACAGTCCATAGGCCCAAATAGCATTTTTAAAGGGCCATACACTCCAGGGCCATAGTCACAGGGGAGGAGGCTGGCAAACAGGCCTCTCCAGGACCAAGTGGCGAAGGGCACTTCGTCACAGTCATTACTTTTGTCTTGTTTATATTGAGCCTGTAGTTGGAAACTATGCTGTATGCTTCAATCTCTTGCATGAGATGTGAAAGACTGCTTAACGGATCCTTTATTGTTATTGCGATATCGTCAGCATACAGGCTTATCTTGGTTTTTCCCCCCTCCTGTGATAGATCCTTTATGCCTCTGTTTGCCCTAATCCTTTGGGCCAGTAGTTCCAGTGTCAGGATATATAACAAGGGGGAGTGAGGGCAGCCTTGTCTTGTGCCATTTTTCACGTGGAACCAAGGGGATGAAATACCTGATACTACTATCCTGGCAGAGGGGGACTGGGTTTAAAAATCTGCCTTTTAGCTCACATTTTACTAACACTGAGCGCATAAAGTCCCATCTTACCCTATCAAATGCTTTTTCGGCATCCAAAAATAAGGTCATCATTAGGGACCCCGTGCACTATGCGTGATCTATCGTTTTCAGCAGTCTTCACACACTATCCGAAGAGTGAAGATCTTCCCGGGACGAACCCTACTTGGTCCCGGTATATCAGTGATGGAATTACTTCTTTAATACGCTCCGCCAGGACAGCGTCATATATTTTAGAATAATATTTATCAGCGATATAGGTCTATAGTTGGTAATCAGGGAGCCTTCTTTATTAGGTTTAAGTATCGGGACCACATTGGCCTGCAGCATTTCTTCCGGGGAAGCTTTATTCTCACCAATCTCATTGAATACCGCTGTCAATTTGGGAACTAGCCTGTCTTTCAACATTTATAAAATATGTTCAAAAAGCCATCTGGACCCAGTGCAATTTTTCATTTAAGTTTCTCAATTGGTTTTTGCACTTCTCCCTCTAAAAAAGGTTAGGAGCTCGGAAGCTCTATTGAGTTTAAATACTCCTTTTGTGCTGTCTTATCTGCTATCGATTGAATGTTATATAATTTTTTATAGAAAGCTGCAAATCCCTTGCCTATATTTTCAGGTTTGTAATGATTTTCCTTACCCTCCACTATTTTAAATATCCTTTGCGCGGCTGTTTTTTTCCTTAATTTCGCTGAAAGAAGTCTGTCAGCTTTATTACTTTTATAATACCAGAATTGACGCATCTTTGCAAAATTTTCTTTTATATTCTTAATTTCATACTCATTGATCCTGTTAAGAATTTGTTTTATCCTTTTAGCTATATCTGGAGAGGGAACCTCTTTATTCATGATCGTTAGCTTGGTTAACTCCAGGTATAGCTCTGGCAGAGGGAGATCTCTTTGTTTTTCCCCTGAGCTTCTAAATTGATTAAATACCCTCTGGTGACACATTTATATGTGCACCAGGTATTAACATGTGAAGTCTCCATCGAATTATTTTCTTGAAGAAAAAGGTTGGTCATATTTAGTCTCTCTAATTATGCTGAGTCTACCCAAAAATAGATCTAATCTTGAATATGAACAATGAACATGTAAAAAATGCATAAAATCTTTATTGTTTGGGTTAAACGATCGCCATACGTCATATAAATTATTTTCTTTCAGGGTTTGTTGGAACCAGGGCCGGCCTTAAGTGTCCCGGGGCCTTGTGCGGGCTTCCCCCATGGCGCCCCCTGGCTTTTTCACCCGCCTATGTATGTGTCCCTTTCCTCTTCCTTGCCATATCTGTCTCTCTCTAACTCCCCCATACCTGTTTTCTCTCTCTCTCCCTCTGTTCTGTCTCTCTCCTCCCCTTCCTCTGTTCTGTCTCTCTCCACCCTCCCCCTGTTCTGTCTCTCTCTCCCCCCTTCCCCTGTTCTGTGTCTCTCTCTCCTCCCTCCCCCTGTTCTGTCTCTCTCCCCCCTCCCCCTGTTCTGTCTCTCTCTCTCTCTCTCTCTCTCTCTCCCCCTCCCCCTGTTCTGTCTCTCTCTCCTCCTCCCCCTGTTCTGTCTCTCTCTCTCCTCCCCCCCCCCTGTTCTGTCTCTCTCTCTCCTCCTCCCCCTGTTCTGTCTCTCTTTCTCCCCCCTCCCCCTGTTCTGTATCTCTTTCTCCCTCCCTGTTCTGTCTCTCTCTCTCCCCCTCCCCCTGTTCTGTCTCTCTCTCCCCCTCCCCCTGTTCTGTCTCTCTCTCTCCCCTCCCCCTGTTCTGTCTCTTTCTCCCCCTCCCCCTGTTCTGTATCTCTCTCCCCCCTCCCCCTGTTCTGTATCTCTCTCCCCCCTCCCCCTGTTCTTGCTCTCTCTCTCCCCCTGTTCTGGCTCTCTCTCCTCCCCCTGTTCTGCCTCTCTCTCCCCCCCTCACATTGCCTGCAAATGTGGATCCAGGGAGGGGGCGGAGCTAACCGGCTGAGCAGTGTCGCTCCGCCCCCACCCTGTGAAGCAGAGCAGTGTCTGCTTCACGGGGAGCCGCAAGCAGCACTTTGCGTAATGCAGGCACTTTATCGTGCTGCCCGTGGGTCCCCGTGATGCAGACGCTGTTCTGCTTCACAGCGTGGAGGCGGAGGTACACCGCTCAGCTGGTTAGCTCCGCCCCCTCTCTAGATCTCCCCCATCTAGTGCCTCTACCGGCTTTTTTTTTTTTTTTTAGACTTCTTTTTTTTTTGGAGCCCTTGAGAGGGCTCCCCCTGGGCTCACACAGGTCGCACACCCCTAAGGCCGTCCCTGGTTGGAACCTTTTGCCATGTCTAGCTAATGCCAAGGGGTATTTTTGTACTTTTTGCATACTTTTGTCCATATTAGGGTCTAATATCATATTAAAATCTCCTGCAATTATCAGTTGGCCTTGTTGTAAACCAGAAATTTTGTGCATCAAGTTATTTAACAAAGACAGTGGATTTTGATTTGGGGAGTATAAATTTACCAAGGTGTATTTTTTTCCATTCAGCAGACATACCACTATTATATATCGGGCCTCACTATTTATTTCACTATGTATAAATTCATAATTTACTCTATCCGATATCAGTATTGCTACGCCTTTTTTCTTTTTATCTTGCAGTGAGGCTTCTAACACGCTAAGGTACCCTTTGATGGAGATTTTCTTAATTATATCTTTTTTTCCAATGGGATTCTTGTATCATGCATATATCAACATGTTCTTTCTTTAGCATATTGTTTAGAAGGGATCTCTTATGAACAGAGTTGAAACCCTGCATGTTTAGAGTCATCCATTTAAGCATATGGAATCTTTTGTGTTTTTCCTTTTTTTATTCTTTGTAATCTTCGAGACAGCTATGCGCTTACATTCAACATACAAAAAACAACAACATACAGCAACATTAATACAGAGCTTTGGGAGCTCATCTCCCAAACTCTGTAATCGTGCCATCTATTCCCTCCTTGGCACGCTTCTTTTGGATCTCCTTATAGATCCCTAGTCTTGGCTCATACTAGTATCTATTGTTTTCTATATTATTATTTATCTCCTTCCATGTTGTGGCCTTACTTTAAACCCTAACCCATATACCCTTTTATGAGTGGGAGGGGGGGGGGGGGTATGGGTTCCTAGCACCATTTGATGACTATGAAACTGATGTCTGATTTGGTGGGTGGAAGAGGAGATAGGAGAGAAGGGACAGTACCCGTAGGTCCAGACTGCCCACCTACCTGATTGTAGCGTCCCCCTGGTGTCGTTCCTCTCTTTTCCCACTACTTTTTAGTAGTCCTCTGTATTCTCTATCTTCTCCTTCTGGAGAATTATATTTATAACTTTATTAAATCCTCGTGTGCTAACTATTTTTTGTTTCTGACTAAATACATATATATATGGCTTGATAAAGGGCTTAGCAGCCTGAAACGTCGCTAATAGTGATGCTGACGGTTACTTGAATTAAATCCTAGATGACTGTCTTCAGAAGTCCTGTGAGTGCATTCTTTACCTTGTTTGGATTTTGTATATATATATATATTTTATTTTTTAAATATTTTTTTTATATATATCCTTATTCTCGATTCTCTTGTTATTTTATTTTTCGTCTTATTGTTGTGTATTTTGTGTGTCTCTAATTAGTGTGTCTTCTTTATTCCTACCCCATTATACACCTCTTTTCCTAGACATCATCCCTGCCTCTCTCACCCTCTCTGCCTCCCTTGTGTGGGGTCAAATTTCCGCCATGGGCTCCGTTGAGATGGCGTACTAGAGAGAGGCAAGCGGGCACCCCTGTCGTGTGCCGTTCCTGGTGCTAAAAAATTCCGAAGCCAGAGAAGGACCCGTAATCCTTGCGCGAGGGAATGTGTATAACGCCATTACCCAGTTTAAAAAAGCCCCTGAGATACCAACTGTCATCAGTGTTGCTGCAAGATATCTCCAATCTACTCTATCAAAGGCTTTCTCTGCGTCTAAAGCCATTAAAACTGCTGGTATTTTACCTTAATGGATTGTATCCAAGATCCCTAGAACTCTGTGGACATTATCTGCACATGTTCTTCTGGGCATAAATCCTGTTTGATCAGGATGGATTATATGTAGGATCGCTTTATTCAGTCTTAAGGCTAAAATCTTGGAGTAAATCTTCACATCTATATTGATAAGAGAGATGGGTCTGTAATTGCTTGCAAGGGTAGGGTCCTTCCCTGGCTTCAGGATCGGAGAGATAGAAGCCTCTAGCATTTCCGATGGAAATATAGGGAGGCCTGAATCTGTGTTATATAGCCTGGTTAAAATCAGAGCGATCTCATCAACCAATACTTGAAAGAATAAGGAGGTATAGCCGTCGGGCCCCGGCGCCTTACCTCTCTTTAAGTCTTTTATTACATGAATTACTTCTTTACAGTCAATTGGGGCATTCAGGGCAGTCTGTTGTTCCTCTGTCAGTTTAGGAAGGTCAAGTGATCCCAAAAAGTTTGTTATCTCTGTTTCTGTGACCTTTGTTTTTGGTAAGTTGTACAAAATTTCGTAGTAATTTTTGAATGCCTCCGCGATCTGGGTTGGAGAGATGCATGTTTTACCTTTTATAAATATTTTTTTTTATTCTGTTTCGTTGATTTTGTGCTTTGAGTGTTCTAGTTAAATCTTTTCCTGCTCTATTGTTACTATTGTACCATTGAGATTTGAGGCGTTTTAATGCCTGATCGCATCTTAGTCTAAGATGTTGTTCAATTTGTTCTTGTATTTTTTAATCTCCTTTCCCCCTTCTCTGGTTGGATTTAGTTTATTATCTCTCTTCGCTTGGGCTAATATTGGGTATAGTTCTGCAAGGCTTTTCCCCTGTTTTTTCCTTACCCAGGCCGCCTTCCTAATCAGTTGGCCTCTCAATACGCATTTTAGGGTACACCACAAGGTCTGATCGCTAACCTCTGCGTTGTCATTTATGTTTAAGAAACTGATGGCCTGAAGCGTCAATTCCTGTCTATCTTCCTCTGTTTTCAGATTATCTTCATTTGGTTTACAATTAATCCTTGTTCTATATGCAGGATTTTCACTCGCTCTACAAAAACTGGTGCGTGATCTGACCATTCAACATGCGCTACTCTGGAGTTTAAACATTCTTGTATTCGAGGGCCTAACATTCTCATGTTAGGCCCTCGAATACAAGAATGTTTAAACTCCAGAGTCAAGTAGTCAATTCTCGAGTATGAAGAGTGTGCTCCCGAGAGGAAAGTAAAATCCTTTTCCTCCGGGTGCTGCACATCATATAGGTTATGGTGAAACAAACAGGTTAAAAAGTTTTCAGCCTTTTTTCTTATTCTGTCCAAATCATAATTTGCGATAGCGTTTAGATCACCCCCTATTACTAATAAACCTCTAGAGATCTTTTCTATATGCTCCATAGATGTGCTGATAAATCTAGTTGTTCCTTCCGATGGTGCATAGAGATTTACTGACATGTAGAAAACATCATTAATTTGACAGATAAGAATCAGTCGTCGTCCTTGTCTATTTCATGATATAAATATTCAAATTTGATTTTTGCAGAGATAATTAGAGCCACTCCCCTCTTCTTTTTGTTATGTAAGGAGGACACATATACAATCGGGTATATACAATCGGGTATTTACTATATTTCCATCTAGACTTCTTGTCCCTCCTCCAATGTGTCTCCTGTAAGAAGGCGACATCTACTTTTTCCTTCTCAAGGAGATGATATAAATAGGACCGTTTATGGGGGAAATTTAGTCCGTGCGAGTTAATGGTCTTCATTCTAGGAGAAATATTGGTCATGGTGCACTCTCCCCAATTGGTCTCTCTGTGCCCCCCTCCCCGTCCGTTCCCATACTCCCACTGCTGTTCACAAACATTCTAACAATACAACACACAAAAAAACATCCGTTGTATGTGGTGAGGCCAGCGTCTCTACCAAATGCAGACCAAAAAAGTTGAAAAAAATTCCCTGTACCATCAGGAAAAAGAGCATATTAGGCCTGCATCGGAGCAAGCTTTATCAAGAGTTTTTAATAAAAATCATACTAGTAATCTATATTTCAATCCTCTTTAATAAAGTTGAAGTGTCTCTGCGTCCAGTCCCTGTGTCCGTGGGATTGCGCTACTGCGCATGTGCCCCACGGACAGCCGTTGGGACTTGGAACGCAGAGACATCTGTCAGAACAGTGTTCTGACAGGCAGGGCCGGCTTTAGGGGGCGCCCTCCCGCCCAAAGAAAAAAAAAAAAAAAGCGGGTAGAGGCACTGGGTGGGGGAGATCTAAAGATCCCCCCTCACCAGCCCTCTGCTCGGCATCCTCTGCTAGATCCCAGGAGGGGGCGGAGCTAACCGGCTGAGCGGTGTAGCTCCGCCCCCACCCTGTGAAGCAGAGCAGCTTCTGCTTCACGGGGAGCCACTGGCACCATGAGAAAGTGCTGCTCGGCTCCCCATGCCTGCATTAAGCATGGGGAGCCAAGCAGCACCTTCTCTTGCTGACCTGGGCTTCCAGTGAAGCAGACGCTGATCTGCTTCACAGGGTGGGGGCGGAGCTACACCACTCAGCCAGTTAGCTCCGCCCCTCCCTGTATCCACCTTTGAAGGCAAAGGAAGGGGAGGGGTGGGAGAGAGAGACAGGGGGAGGGAGAGAGACAGAACAGCTGGAGGGGGGAGAGATACAGAACAGAGGGAGGGAGAAAGAGACAGAACAGGGGGAAGGGGGAGAGAGAAAGACAGACAGAACAGGGGGAAGGGGGAGAGAGACAGAACAGGCGGAAGGGGGAGAGAGAGACAGATGGGGAGGGAGGGAGAGAACGACAGAACAGGTGGAATGGGGAGAGAGAGAGACAGAACAGGGCTAGAGAGACAGAACGGGGGGGGAGAGACAGAACAGGGGGGGAGAGAGAGACAGAACAGGGGGGGAGAGAGACAGAACAAGGGGGGAGAGAGAGACAGAACAGGGGGGGAGAGAGACAGAACAGGGGGGGGGGACAGAGACAGAACAGGGGGGGAGAGAGAGACAGAACAGGGGGGGAGAGAGAGACAGAACAGGGGGGGAGAGAGAGACAGAACAGGGGGGAGAGAGAGACAGAACAGGGGGGGAGAGAGACAGAACAGGGGGGGGGGAGAGACAGAACAGGGGGGGAGAGAGAGACAGAACAGGGGGGGAGAGAGAGACAGAACAGAGGAAGGGCAAGCAGGGGGGAGAGACAGACAGGGCAGGGGGGAGAGACAGAACAGGGGGAGGGGGGGAGAGATACAGAACAGGGGGGTAGAGAAAAATAACAGAGGGAGGGAGAGAGAGACAGAACAGAGGGGTAGAGAGAAAGAACAGAGGGAGGGAGAGAGAGACAGAACAGGGGGAAGGGGGAGAGAGAGAGACAGACAGAACAAGGGGGAGTGAGAGACAGAACAGGGGGAAGGGGGAGAGAGAGACAGACAGGGGGAGGGAGGGAGAGAAAAACAGAACAGGGGGAGGGGGAGAGACAGAAAAGCTGGAGGGGGAGAGAAAGAACAGCTAGAAGGGGGAGAGAGAGATACAGAACAGGGCGTAGAGAGAAAGAACAGAGGGAGGGAGAAAGAGACAGAACAGGGGGAAGGGGGAGAGAGAGACAGACGGGGAGGGAGGGAGAGAAAGACAGAACAGGTGGAATGGGGAGAGAGAGAGACAGAACAGGGCTAGAGAGACAGAACAGGGGGGGAGAGACAGAACGGGAGGGTGAGAGAGACAGAACAGGGCGTGAGAGACACAGAACAAGGGGGAGAGACAGAACAGGGGGGGAGAGAGACAGAACAGGAGCGGAGAGAGAGACAGAACAGAGGGGGAGAAAGACAGGGTGAAGGGGGAGAGAGAGAGACAGACAGTAGAGGGGGGGGGAGAGAGAGACAGAACAGGGGTAAGGGGGAGAGAGAGACAGACGGGGAGGGAGGGGGAGAAAGACAGAACAGGGGGAATGGGGAGAGAGAGAGACAGAACAGGGCTAGAGAGACAGAACAGGGGAGGAGAGACAGAACAGGGGGCGAGAGAGACAGAACAGAGGGGGAGAGAGAGACAGAACAGAGGAAGGGCAGGAGAGAGACAGAATAGAGGGAGAGAGAGAACAGGTATGGGGGAGTTAGAGAGACAGACAGGGCAATGAAGAGGAAAGGGACAAACATGGGAAGGCAGAGAGATACATACATGGGGGGGGGGGGCGCCGGAACACTTAAGGCCGGCCCTGCTGACAGATTTCATCGAGCAAATACTCCTGCGCAATCGCAGGAGAATTTACTCATTGCGCATGAGCACAAAGTTACAGCTGATCACTCAGCTGTAACTTTGTAAAGACTGCGCTTGCGCGAGCGGAGCAACGCTACCCACCCCCTTAACACCACGCTAAGGTGGTAAGTACACGGGGTGGGAGGACATAAGGGGGCAACATAGGGGCAAGCACCCTGGCAAGGGGGGAGCCTTGAGGGCTGCCTCATCTTGATGGGAGTTGTGATCCCCCTGCTGCATCAATAATACAGCAGGAGGATCACAACTCCCATCAAGATGAGGCAGCCCGCAAGGCTCCCCCCCTCACCAGGGTGCTTGCCCCTATGTTGCCCCCTTATGTCCCCGCCCTCCACATATGTTCTAGCGCCCATTAATTTAACGGGCTTAATGTCTAGTCATATTATAAAGGTGTCTAGAGAAGGAATATTCCTCCATTTGGTCATCCCTCGGATTATTTAATCGCCTTGTTATTCTAGTTTATGCCATTGTCCCCCCTGCTGGTCTTCGGCTGCACATTAGGTGTGTCCACTCTTCTATAGGAGCAATTAGTACTACTATCCCTCCCCCGTACTAGGCTTTGGCTGTAAGGCAAGTACCTTCAGTCTTCACTGAGCAAGGGGGAAGAGAGAGGGATGGAAGCAGAGGAAGAAAAGAAAAAAAAAAGAAAGAAAGACAAACCCATCCTATCCCACTTCCCCCCCAGCCGCTCCCTCACCTTTCCCCCCCTCCCTCCCGTCCCTCCCTCACCACTCTCCCCCTAAGTGATTATCGAAAAAGTCGTTATTTGTACGGTCATACTGCCTAACCTAGTGATTTATTTGTTTAATTTTCAATACAACAGTTATTTTCACAGTTTTGCTTATTTTTAGTTTCAAGAATTATTCCTGTGTAGCAGGCACATTTTTGCCATAGCTTCACTAAGAATCATACTTGCAAAAAAACACCAAATTTAACATAATAGCAGTACGCAGTTCCCCACTTTTCTTTTTCAACAGTTATCAGTTAACACTTTCTATATTATGATAATTGATCACCAAAACTCAGCCCATTGCGCAGTAGTTTTACTTATAATAAGAATAGAATCTTATTCCCTAGGTAATAGTGCTTTAGTTGTTTCTTCTGTACTTCTCTAATCTGTTCTATCAGACTGATCTTTCCTAGTCTGGTCTCGTATTCTTTGTGATATGTCTGTTCTATAAATCTCAGGATCATTCAGTTTCCCTTTTAGACAATGATCATGGAGCTGCTCCACCAGAATGCTAATATTATAATCAATTTTTAGATGGCAGGAAAAAAAACCAAAAAAAACATTTCAAGCAGCGTTCCCTAGAAAATTGTAATAAACTAATATTAGCAAAAAAAAAAAAAAGAAGTGAGTTGCACGGCAAAGCAAGAGGGGAGCTCTCCAAATTTTAGCCAGAAAGAGGTAAACATCAATGGCAGTTCAGTTCACTAGGTAAATAGTTAATATATATGATACATAAGTCAGAGAAGGCCCCAAAGGGTCAGCTTATCCTTAGCTGCCTGTGGGTCCGAGCAACTATAGGTAATGTCTTTATATTTAATCCGTAATTTAGTTGGGAAACCCCAGGAGTAGTTTATATTGTTTTTCCTTAAGCAAAGTGTACTGTCCGAAAATGTTCGTCTTGCCATCCTTGTGGCCCATGATAAATCTGGGAAGTAAGAAAGATTAGAACATTTTGTCGCTTTAGCAGGGCTGTTCCTCATTTCTTTAACTAGGATGTCTTTTGTTTTAAAGTTGTTAAAGGAAATCAGTACGCCCCGAGTAGAATCAGAATACAAGGTACTGGCTGATTTAGGTAGTCTCTTTCTCTTTCATTGCGATGGATGGAGTGATTGCATGCAGGGGAGGGGGCAGGGTCCAGAGGGCCCAAGCAAATGCTTGCCCAGGGTCCAATCACTATTAAAGAAGGCCCTGGATAAATAACATGATGGGAACCACAAAATAATCCACAGAAAACGCAAGGAGCTCCTAACCCAGAGAAATTAAGACTGGGCATACATGGTTAGAAAAAATAAAAGCGATTTAAGTAGAAAGAGCAATACACCGAAACAACCGAAATCGTACAAAAAACGGAAAAGTGGGACCCTAAACCAGGGCACAGAACCATTTATGATGGCCAGCAAAAAGACCACAGAATTAAAAAAACAGCCAGTCAGAGCCCAGGAATATTGTGCCAGTCAGATACCAGGAATATTGTGCCAGTCAGATGCCTGTAATATTGTGACATTCAGATACCAGTAATATTGTGCCAGTCAGAGCCCAGTAATATTGTGCCAGTCAGATACCAGGAATATTGTGCCAGTCAGATGCCTGTAATATTGTGACATTCAGATGCCTGTAATATTGTGCCAGTCAGAGCCCAGTAATATTGTGCCAGTCAGAGCCCAGTAATATTGTGCCATTCAGATACCAGTAATATTGTGCCAGTCAGAGCCCAGTAATATTGTGCCAGTCAGATACCAGGAATATTGTGCCATTCAGAGCCCAGTAATATTGTGTCAGTCAGAGCCCAGGAATATTGTGCCAGTCAGATACCAGGAATATTGTGCCAGTCAGAGCCCAGGAATATTGTGCCAGTCAGAGCCCAGGAATAGTGTGCCATTCAGAGCCCAGTAATATTGTCAGTCAGAGCCCAGGAATATTGTGCCAGTCAGATACCAGGAATATTGTGCCAGTCAGATGCCTGTAATATTGTGACATTCAGATACCAGTAATATTGTGCCAGTCAGAGCCCAGTAATATTGTGCCAGTCAGAGCCCAGTAATATTGTGCCAGTCAGATACCAGGAATATTGTGCCAGTCAGATGCCTGTAATATTGTGACATTCAGATACCAGTAATATTGTGCCAGTCAGAGCCCAGTAATATTGTGCCATTCAGATACCAGTAATATTGTGCCAGTCAGAGCCCAGTAATATTGTGCCAGTCAGATACCAGGAATATTGTGCCATTCAGAGCCCAGTAATATTGTGTCAGTCAGAGCCCAGGAATATTGTGCCAGTCAGATACCAGGAATATTGTGCCAGTCAGAGCCCAGGAATATTGTGCCAGTCAGAGCCCAGGAATAGTGTGCCATTCAGAGCCCAGTAATATTGTGTCAGTCAGAGCCCAGGAATATTGTGCCAGTCAGATACCAGGAATATTGTGCCAGTCAGAGCCCAGTAATATTGTGCCATTCAGATACTCCCCCGCCCAGTACTTACCGAATGCTTCTGCTCCATGTCCCCAGCCGGATGTCTCCCCCGTGCACTGCACGGAGGAGGGAAACAGTCACCGGATGTGATGTCACATCCGGCGTCAGGTTGTTTTTTAGTTTTTTTCGTCCGTCGCATCCAGCGGATGCTGCTTGCCGGAAAAAATGTTCCCAAGTGCAATGCGCTGTGAACATAGCAAGCAGGGGCTGAGGGCCCACGGGACAGCTGCCTTGGGCCCTCCAGGAGTAACTGGGCCCAGGGCAGCTGCCCCGTTTGCCCCGCGTTAAAGACGGCCCTGTATTTATCCTACAACCCTTATAATGGTATATGGATATGAATATGAGCCGATTATTTAAGAAAGTCTGTAGCTCTCAGCGCAGGTTTTCCTATCTCCTTGTCACTTAAAAGTTGTATATTTCTAGTCACTGATTTTTCTTACTCTTTTTATGTGAGCAATCTGCACTTTATCACAAGAGGTGTAGCAATATTATCTTTATCTCCCTGTGCGGGGATTGTAAGTGTTAGCAAATATACGTTTAGTAAGAAGGGGGGTATCAAATGTCCAAAGGGCTTACAACCATATAGTCCCAGCTTTGCATATAACGGATTTATAAGTACTCGCAATGTGTATATAGTAAGCCAAACACTCATGTAGTTCTATAGTTCTTGGCTTAACTTTTATTTTGTCTCTTTTTATAGCAGTGACCAGCAGTGCCGGCCTTAAGTGTGGGCTTCCCCTGTGGCGCCCCCCATCTCTTTTACCCCCCCCCCCATGTATGGATCTCTCTCCCTTCCCATGTTTGTCCCTTTCCTCTTCATTGCCATGTCTGTCTCACTCTAACGCTCTCTCTCTGTTCTCTCTCTCCCTCTGTTCTCTCTCTCCCCCCCGTTCTGTCTCTCTCTCCCCCCCGTTCTGTCTCTCTCTCCCCCTGTTCTGTCTCTCTCTCCCCCCCTGTTCGGTCTCTCTCTCCCCCCCTGTTCTGTCTCTCTCTCCCCCCCTGTTCTGTCTCTCTCTCCCCATGCTTATGCTGCTAGTGGCTCCTCGTGAAGCAGACGCTGCTCTGGTTCACAGTGTGGGGGCACTTGCACAGGTCGCACACCCCTAAGGCCGGCCCTGGTGACCAGCAGGGTTTCATTGGGAATATAACAGTTTAGTTGCTGCCGAGCTTATTTGTCGAATAAATTTACAAGAGTCTTCTTATAATAACAATAGTCCGGTCTCTTAAAAAGATGTATAGTTTTTATCCGACTTTATTTATTGTAATTAATGTGTGTAGCCAAAGTCCAGAGGTAAGTCTCCTGCAGAACATTTTATAGTATTGGTGTGGTATGCCCCCTATCCCTAAAAAGTTCTATAGTTCTCAACACATAACTTTCTATTGAGTTCTGTATGAATGAATGTCAGTTTTCCGAAGGCAGTACAACAGTAAATTGTAAGTTAGCAACAGTTATTCAGCACTTGGAGCAATATTAATAAATGCCAGCTATACAGATATACAGGAAGCCGATCACTTATCTGTTTCCATCTGCTGTAGCTGTATCAGGCTTGTTCTGTGATCCATCTTGAGGAAACCCCTTGAGCACCACTGTGTTATACAGGGGACCTATTAACACAATCACTTGTCCTGCAGCGGTTGATTTGGTTCCTCTGACGGACTGTCCCGTGGGAAGTCTTTTCCGAGTTGCCATGCTATTCTGTTCAGGTGGTCCTCTTCATGTGGCCATTTTTCAGGCAGCTCATGCGAAGGCACGTTTTGTGGTCTCTCCCGAGGGGACCGGTTCAGCACTACTGCGCTCCAGGAGGCTTCTTCTTCGACCTGTCGCTTGGCTGGCTATGGGTACGAGGGCGACGCAGAGTTACTCGGTTAGGGTAAAGTTCTCGGCCGCTTCGAAACAGCTGGTATTGAAGTCATGTGTAGACGAGCCTCGACTCCTGGAGCATTGTTATGTGCGTCCACATGTCATTGCTCCTCCCTCAGCCTTGTTAGTTAATTTTAAAATTGGAAAGGTTCCCATAGAGTTCAAATTCTTTCATGATGTTAGGCAAGGATGTGATAGGTTGGGTAACAAAAAATAGCAGGTCGTCAGCATATGCTGCCAATTTATGGTGATGGGGTCCAATTTCTAGGCCATCTATTGATTTTTCCTAATTGCATTAGCCAATGGTTCTAAGGTCAGTATAAAAAAAGAAGTAACGGAGTGGGCACCTCTGATGTGTCCAGTTCGACAGAGTGAGAGGTTTCGAGAGGGAGCCATTTACCCGAATTTTAGCTGAGGGTGTGTGGTATAAAGATCCATCTTGGGACCAAAGCCAGCATGGCGTAGGATTGAGTGTAAAAATGGCCAACTAACCATGTCGAATGCTTTTTCTGCATCTGTGGAATGGCATAGCAGGAGTATTACTAATTTTGGCATGCTGTATTAGATTCAAAATTTTAGTGGTGTTGTCTCGCACCTCACGACAAACCTTGCTTGGTCCCTATGGATCAGGTCCAGGAGGGCCTCTTTGATTCTGTTACTGAGAACTTTTGCAAATATTTTAATGTCCACATTAAGTAGTGAAATAGGCCTGTAACTGTCGCATTGTTCCTTTCCTTCTTTTGGGAGAATTGCGATGTGTACTTCTTGGGCTGCAGTGGAAGCGGAAGTGTTCTTGGCTAAAGAATTAAATGTTTTGACCAAGTGAGGCATTAGTTAATCTGGGGAAGTTTTATAATAAAGCCTTTTACCCGTGGGTGATGTTTTAATTGCCGTCTGTATCCCCTCTGCCGTGATCGGTACTGCCATTGAGAATGCTATATCTGGAGAGAGAGAACGGTCAATGTCAGAGTGATCTATTCGGGCTTTCAGAGTGCGGGAGTGTTGTCTTTTAGATTATATAATTTAGGCTCTGAAGGCGTCCGCTAAATGTTCAGTCAGATGATGTGACGCTTTTTAGTATTTTTGATCTTTGGTATGAAGGAGGCAGCTTGTTTCTTTTTAAGTGCCCTAGCTAGGTGTTTGCTTATTTTGTCTTTAAATTGCTCAAAGTGGCTCTTAACTCTCAGGAACGAATGTTGTGCCTGAGAGTTACTGAGGTCAGCTAATTGTGACCATAGGTTAGTCAAGTTTTGATACAGGATTGGGGAGAGGTTGAGTTTATGTTTATTTTCTATGTCAGCTATTTCCCCCAGTAATTGGATGCCATATTTTTTTTTTATATGCACCTATGCTAAATAGATGGCCTCGAATGACAGCTTTATTGGCTTCTTATATGATTGTGGGGGCATACTCTGGGGTGGTGTCTTTAAAGTAGTTTTTGAGGGTGGCAGAGAGGGTTTGGGGGTCTTTCAATAATGATTTGTTTAGTCTCCAAATTGAGTGGGTGTGTGATCGCTCCATGTAATATGTTCGATAGAGGATCATATTAAGTAGATAAATATGTGGTCTATGCGTGAATATCTATGATGTGGGGGAGAGTAGTAGGTATAATCTTTGTGGCTAGGATGTTAAATCCTCCAAGTATCCACCAACTGTGACGTGTGGAGGTTTTGTTTCATTCTTTTTATTTTGGGGTATAGGATGGAAGAGGTCCCCATGGAGGAATCAAGTCAGGGGCTTAGTGTCAGATTAAAGTCCCCCCCCCCCCCCCTCCCCATCAAGGTCAGGCCTTAAGCGAAGTTTTGGAGGCGATCTAAGGAGGCACATATTTAAGAGGATTGGTTAGCATTTGGCGTATACAATCTGGCCAGAGTGATTTTCTCAGTGCCTATAGTGCCTTTAATAAAAATGCTGTGTCCTTCGCTATTGGACCATAGATCATAGACGTTGAGGGGGGCGATGCTGGAAATAAATTTTGCCACCCCTTTGTTTTTTTGGAACGGATGGTGTGAGTAAAAGTTTTGTGTGAATTAGTCTTCTGGATGAACGCGTGGAAGGATTGCAATTCCTGGAAAAGTTTGTTGAGACTGCGATCAGGTTACTCAGGTTCACAGGGGACCCATACGAGGTTAAGTGTATACATTGTAGAATTGTAAGGTGTATTACAAAATATATGTGTTTGTATGGTTCTTAGTAGGAACACCAGAGGTCCCAAGGGTGGTAGTACAGGGGTAGGTGGACCAAGGGGTAAGTGTGAGTTCAGTAACCCTTTAAACAAGAACAATTGCTTTCTCAGCAACATATAAAACAAGAACAAGTGCATAATAACCACTAACATATTCTCTCTCCAGTAAAAGACTGGGAGATAACTGATCTGTATGGGCAGATTTCTGCTGATGGGTGCGTGTCAACAACAGGGAACCCAGTACCATCATATCTTCCAATGGTACGCATTTAAAGCACACTTTTTTTTTTATTTAGGCAGAGTATATCACAAACTGTATAAAATTAATGTACCATAGTGACTACTAAAGGTTGGAGGCATAAGAGAATTGTAATGTAATTTTTTTTAAAGAATATAGTTAGACAGACCAAGGGTGTAAATAGGCTCACTTGGCAGATCTAAAGCGGCTTTTTTTCCCTTCTTCCTCTTCCCTTACTTCCTCCCCGAATGGTATTTTTTGTTTATATTTCCACAACTCATACTGCCTCGGCAGAGGCACCAGGGTTAAGGTGCCGAGTTTGTTCGTTTTAGGCGGAAGCGGTCCTAATTCTAGGACGGACCCACCAGCATATGGTAGAAATGCAGTTTCTGCCATAGTTATGGGTTGGGTAAATTGTTTTGTGCCATTTATATGTGTAGTGAATGTCTTTGTCAAATGCTGGATAGACCTGAGGTGGGTGTGGTTGATTCATTACATCATAGGTGAGAAGAGATTAAAATTGCATCAATAAAGTAAAGACACATAATGTTGCATTTTTTGAAAAAGGAAAAGATATTAATATGTGGGATCCAAGAATCAAACTGGAGATACAGGGATGGCACTAAGTTCAGAAGCTCAGCAACCGAGGACAATATACGTAGATTAATTAACTCGGAGATTAAGAAATCCAAAACATCATCCGCCTTCTTGGCACTAGATGCCGAGAAGGCTTTTGACCGGGTGAGTTGTACCTTCCTAACAGAAACCTTGAAAGTATTCGGTTTACAGGGACCCTTTAAACATCTGGTTATGTCTCTTTACCATTCTCCTCAAGTCTATGTTACGGGCCCTTCCCTAAAATCAGTACCCTTCACGATCTATAATGGCACCAGACAAGGTTGTCCATTAGCCTTAGTGCTATATGCCCTAACAATCGAACCCCTAGGAGTAGCTATAAGGCAGTCTCATTCAGCAAGGGGCATTAAAATAAGATCGCAAGAACACAAATTAGCACTATACGCTGATGATGTACTATTGACACTTTTTTCACCAATGTCTTCCATTCCAGCCGTATTAGATATCATTAAAGAATATGGAGATCATTCAAATTACAAAATAAATTTTGCTAAAACTCAGGTAATCACAACCTTCCTTAGCCCAGAACAAACCGCACAACTAGATGCTTTTTACCAATTTGACTGCTTAAATTCCACCATAGACTATTTAGGAATAAAAATCACCTTCAATTTAGAATCTTTAGTGAATTTAAACTACCAACACTTAATAGGGCAACTAAAGGTGAAACTAGCGAAATGGAGGGGAACAGAACTCTCTTGGATAGGCAGAATCAACGCTCTGAAGGCTTACATGGTGCCAAAAGTCCAATATTTCGTTAGGGTAATCCCACTTAGGGTTCCTAGACGAATACTGACAATAATTACTCAGATCTTTTTGGCTTATGTGTGGCAGGGTAAAAAAACTAGAATAAATAGAACTGATTTTATGAGAAGCTCTAATTACGCAGGCCTAGGATTCCCTCTACCTGAATTCAATAAAATGGGAATTAACTCGCCAACAATAAGAGATGTATATAACAATTTAAATAAAATCAGAATTAGTCTAGGGACAATTACTCCTTTGAAAGCAGCAGCGCCAATCGACTCCCTTAGATTTTATATACCAACCTTTCGATCTGGAAAACCAATGGTACAGCTCATGTGTCAGACTTAATAAACCGTGATGGACCAATCACATTCCTATCAGCCAAGGAAAAATTTCCCCTTCCTGACTCAGAGACTTTCACATCTATTAGAGTCCAGAATTATCTTAGAATGAACAAATTTGCTCCTGAAGATACTCTAGACGAATTTATTACAGCCCACCATAAGTCAAAATTAATATCAAAACTATGGACCAAGGTCAGACTCTTTGACTCCCTGCTTCTATTATCAAATGGGAAAGAGATCTTTAGAAATTTCATTCTGAGGAACAATGGTACTCAGCGGTAGAACGCAATAGGACTGCGGTCCACTGCGTTATGCTTCAGGAAGTTTACCACAAAATTGTATACAGGTGGTACATGGTCCCCAAACGTCTCCACAGGTTCCAGCCCAATACTTCAAATTTGTGCTGGAGGTGTGAGGGACCTTTGTGCCACATATGGTGGGAATGTGGAAAACTGAGGGAGGTTAAAGATAATCTACAGCTTCTTCTGGAGGAAACCTGCGGTCTCCAGGGACCTCTTACCGCCACCTTATTCTTATTTATCCTGGATTGCCTGAATATAACTAAACCCCATCAAAACCTTACTGCCCACATACTCTCCGCAACTAAAATCTGTATGGCCCGATATTGGAGAAGACCCTATCCCCCCAGATGGCAGGAGATAATGGCCCAAATCAGATACCAAAATGAGATGGAAAAGCCCCTCTTTAAATGAGAAG
Organism: Pelodytes ibericus; assembly: GCA_036172795.1. Classification (NCBI taxonomy): domain Eukaryota; kingdom Metazoa; phylum Chordata; class Amphibia; order Anura; family Pelodytidae; genus Pelodytes; species Pelodytes ibericus. Next base: position 170,307,219 of record CM069862.1, read on the forward strand.
AAAAATATCATGAGATATGGTTGCCCCAAAATATTTGGACCCTTGACCTTTCCCCTATGGGAATCCTCCTCCCCCCCCCGCCCCGCCCCGCCCCGGGCCTAATCCTCGGCCGAGCCTACAACTTTAACCGAACCAATGAGTGCACTGAACTGCTGAATGCCTGTGTGTTTGCCATACGTTATTGACTTATGGCTGTATGGATGAACGATTGGAAGAAATATTATAATTACTCGCATCCTACTTCTTTTTCTTTAGACAGATACCCACTGTGCATATACGCTTTCTGACTCTTGTGGCTAGATCATTAATTGTTTACATGTGGGTTATTCTACAAACACGGCTGCCGATATGCACGCGACCTTTACAACAACACAATTTAAATGTGAATTTTCTAGTCGCGAGCACCTCTGTAGCAGTGAGTAGACAAAGAGTGGTCAGGTAATTATTTACTGTACCCACCATACTCAAACCAAACTTTAATGATCGAAAAAGGATGTACCCATGATATGTAATGGAATGTTTGCAGCACTTCAGATAGTACTGATACCTGTATTGTGATGTTTATTGCACCTTAAACTGTATATTTATTGATTAAATGTAATTTTGATATTTTTGCAATAAAAAATAAAAAAAAAGTCCAGAAGCTCAGAGTTCCAATTTACTTTTGAGGCATTGCTCCAAGATAAAAAGAAAAGGGGGTGGCTATAATGTTTTAAAAGTATTTAACAATTAGAACCATACAAGTGGCAGCAGATAGCGAGGCTAGATACATAATCATTTTGTGTTACATTAACAACAAAATGTTCACAATTGCTAATATCTATGATCCTAATCAGTCCCCTTTTGGCTTTATTGGGAGGGGTTTCAAAAAAATAAATAGAATATGCCAAGGAGAGTTGATTTTGATGGGGGATTTTAATTGCCCAATGGATCCGCATGTTGATGTAAAAAATGCCCAAAATAAAAAAAAACCACGATTAGTAATGCAAGAAGGTTGAGAGAACAAAAGAATATGAATAGTTAGATTTATGGAGGATATTCTACCCTGAAGAAATGGATTTCTCCTGTTTCTCCAGGGTACACTTAATGTTCTCCAGGATTGACATGATTCTGGGCAAAGTCAGCTTAGCAAAAATAATTTTAAAAATTAATATTGTTACGATCACGTGGTCAGACCATAACAATAACATGGAGTCGGAAGTCGTGCGAGCCATCGATAGATTGCAAAGGAGTAAGACCCCCGGGCCGGACGGCTTTAGCAACTAGTTCTATAAACTTTAAAAACAACATGAAAAAAGATCTAACGGCGGCTTTAAATGGCTTTGCTGAACTCCATTTTGCACGAGCTACTGCAGGCACATATAGTCCCCATTTAGAAGCAAGACAAAGACCCAGAAAGAGTAGAGAACTACAGACCTATTGCCCTGCTAAACGTGGATATTAAATTATATTCAAGTATTCTGGCAGAAAGAATTAAAGGGATAATCCCTGACTTGATCCATTGGGACCAGGTGGGCTTTGTCCCAAGGAGGGTCTCCACTAGCAACCTGAGTAGGCTGATAGACACCCTGGACTCCCATGTTGACCCTGTCCTTAGATACCGAAAAAGCCTTTGACAGGGTAAGCTGGATGTTTATGAGAGGGGTCTTGCAGAGATTTGGTTTCAAGGCCAGAATAATAGACAGTATATTGTCACTGTACAATGCCCCAACAACGAGGGTTACTGGCAGGGGGTTTATGTCAAGTTGTATCGAGGTAAATAATGGAGATACACAAGGCTTGCCCCTCCTGCTGTTTTTGTTAACAATCAAACATCTGGCAGTGGCTATAAGCCAAGACAAGGAGATAAAAGGTTTCGTTACATCTAAGGGCAGTTGTAAGATAAGTATGTATGCGGACAATATCATCCTAACATTGCAGGACCCAGTTTCCTCTATGGAGGCAGCGATGAAAGCAATCGAGCTTTACCCTAAATACTCTGGATACAAACTGAACCTGAATAAATCCCGGGCCTCTCAGATGAAATAAGACTACTGCTCAAAAAAAAAAAGTAAGTTTACATGGGTTAAGTCCAGCGTAACATATCTGGGTATTAAAATATGTGACAACCCAAAATAGATATTACAAACTTTCTACCCATGTTGACACAAACTAACAAGCTACTTAAAGATTGGAAACTGCTAGGTTTCTCATGGTAGGGCAGAATCAACACCCTGAAGTCATTTATACTCCCAAGATGGACATATCTATTTCAGATGATACCCCTGCCTGTGCCAACTGTGCTAGAATATCATACAGCATGTAAATTAGCACAGGCAATCACTACTCAAAGAGAAGTAACATAAGTGGAAAGCTGGTTTGAAATAGAGCAAGATATGCTACAGAAAAAAAGATCTGGGCTCACTCTTCTGGCAGACAGGCAAAGGTGGGATGTTCCATAAGGAAATTGGGGGTAAGAGCCTAGTTTTCGACGAACTGATGCGGACATGGGATAAAATGAAAAAATGCTTTTTATATATAAAAAGTTAAAACCCTAAGTAGGAATATCCCAGATCTAAATCTAGATGAATTGGAACAAAGAGGGATAAGCTCTTTCAAAGAGTAAGGAGGCATTTTCATTTATACGGATAAAAAATGACATATCCAAACGTGATAATAGGTAATCCTACGTCGCTTATGTCATGCCAAAGCATGAGTTGGCATTCATATAATTTGTTATGTTTATGTTGTAATAGCATTTATTGTAGGCTTTGATCCAACACCAGGCTTAAGCCATAAAATGTAACTAGTAGATAGCCATCACCAGAGCTGGACTTCTTGAGCTGGGGTCGTAAAAGGTAGTGGAGCATGTGCTCTCACTTTGGGTGAATCAGAGGACAACCACAAAATATTAAATATGGGGAACATGTGTATATATTGTGAAAGGGTCCAGTATAAATATACAGTCAGATTGTCCAGGTTGCATTCTTTTGTTTGGTACCAAACATGGCCAGTGGAATGTGTTACTGTCACGAGAACCTAGAATAATTACTTTCCAAACAGTTAAAACGTCCATGTTTGATGTCTAAATACTGCCAAAAATATAAGGAATGTGATCCTAACGAAATTATGGGGTTATACAGTACATTTCATGTATTGGTAAGCTTATTGTGTTTTTTTAGGTAACTATCCACACTAGTGCCCTGGACAGGTATGATGGAGTGGGCCATAAACTGTCAGGCCAAGCCCCTCTGATCCATTGAGATTTATTTTTAACAACTGTATGGAGAACTTTAACATCGGAATCTACCACAAGGATTATATATATCGTTAATTATATGTAAGGCTTTCTTGTGTTCTCTCCTATTTTATTTTATGGACTGTTTTGCACTTGTACTTGGTATTTCTGTATGTCATCTATTTCTGTATTTTTGTACATAGCACTGTGAAGCCTTTTTTCAGATTAAATGTTTACATAATCAGCTCTTGTCTTTGTTCCCTAATATGAACTCACTCTTCTGAGGATAGCTCAGGTAGAACACGTTACCAAAGGGTTAATTATATATGTGTCTGATCAGTAAAGTAAGGTTGTGATAGTATATTGTACTGTGTTTGGGGTAACCAAAGACGCCTGGATATAAAGTCTTGGTGGTGGCAGCAAATTGTGTACTAGGCTAATAGTGTAGGAGGTATTGCAGGGGTTTATTTATTGGTTGCTGGGACTAGCAACAGGTAACCAGGGATCTGGTGTCATTAACCCTTTCACTCCCACACTCTCTCCACTGTCTCAGCCGGGCCAATAGCCCGCGTTTCGTGACAGCTTATTACACTAGAAGAGTTACTAGTCCAAGGAAAACCAAAAAAACTGATCACTAGGCAGGGGCGTTGCTAGGTCTCCAAAAGATCCGGGGCTGGAGCCAAAGATAGATTTGATAGAAGTGGAGTAAATAAGCTCACATGGTTAGGCAGCATACAGACTGATATATATGATGCCAATGCACAATAGGTATATATGGGTATATATCAGGGCTCAACAAATCCCGGGCACCAGGAAATTATACCTGGCGCCCAGTTATTGTTGTCCCTCCCTGGTGCCTTCGCCGCTGGGATCATTTTATTTATTTATTTATCCAGCGGAGCGCGAGGGACCAGTGTGTGCACGGGCTGCACAATCTTATAGTGTCCGAAACAACAGCAGGGCACAGACCAGGCTAGAATGAGGTATAGCAGCCAGGAGGGGGACATATTGATAGATGCACTTTTTATATCATAAACAACAACAAAATTGCTGTCTTGTGTGTAAGTGTATGTGACTGACTGCATGTGTGTGTGTGTGTTTAACTGATTGTGTGTTTATGTGACTGACTGTGTGTATGTCTGCCTGTGATCGACTGTATGTGTCTGTGACTGATTGTATGTGTTTGTCTGTCTGTTACTTGACTGTGTGTGTGTGTTTGTCTGTGATTGACTGTATGTCTGCCTGTGACCGACTGTATGCGTGTGTCTGTATGTGTGTGTGTGCCTGTCTGTCTGTGACTCCACAGCATTGTGCAAATGTGTAGGTATAACACAGACTCCACAGCAATAAAACTCACAGTAATGTGCAGTGTGTGAGTTTATCACACACTCATGCTGCACATTACTGTACTATAATACACAATAAGACAATAAGAAACTCACATTACTCGAAGTTACACTTATACACATAAATACACAGCCACAAATACACACATATACACATGCAGCCACACATACACACTTGCACAGTTACACATACATACACACACCCTTACACACAGAGTAATTCCCATGATTTCAAAATAACTGTATGTTGCAAACACCATTTACCAGACTTTGAGAAAAAAAAGTAGACCGACAGTCTCATAATATGCCATAATATAGGGGATATCACAGCCCCCCCCCCCCCCAGACACCCATCCTTACCCCCCCCCCTACATAGACAACCTTACACTCACACACTCTCTTACACACACACACCCAGATAGCCTAAAACAGACACCCTTATACACACAGATGGCCTTTCCTACACAGATATTCTGCCACACAGATACGTGTGTAAACCTGCAACTCTCACACACACATCATAAGTATTTCTTTTTTTTAATAAAAAGGGGTCAAAAACCTGGGGAGAATAGGCTGAGGTATGAAGGTATGCTCCTTCTACCCTGGGGAGAATAGGCTGAGGTATGAAGGGATGCTCCTTCTACCCTGGGGAGAATAGGCTGAGGTATAAAGCGATGCTCCTTCTACCCTGGGGAGAATAGGCTGAGGTATGAAGGGATGCTCCTTCTACCCTGGGGAGAATAGGCTGAGGTATGAAGGTACGCTCCTTCTACCCTGGGGAGAATAGGCTGAGGTATGAAGGTGTGCTCCTTCAACCCTGGGGAGAATAGGCTGAGGTATGAAGGTACGCTCCTTCTACCCTGGGGAGAATAGGCTGAGGTATGAAGGTGCGCTCCTTCTACCCTGGGGAGAATAGGCTGAGGTATGAAGGTACGCTCCTTCTACCCTGGGGAGAATAGGCTGAGGTATGAAGGTATGCTCCTTCTACCATGGGGAGAATAGGCTGAGGTATGAAGGTGCGCTCCTTCTACCCTGGGGAGAATAGGCTGAGGTATGAAGGTACGCTCCTTCTACCCTGGGGAGAATAGGCTGAGGTATGAAGGTATGCTAGTTCTACCATGGGGAGAATAGGCTGAGGTATGAAGGTATGCGCCTTCTACCCTGGGGAGAATAGGCTGAGGTATGAAAGTATGCTCCTTCTACCAACCTCATAAAAGAGAGAAGTGCAGGGAATTGAGATGGGAATTCAACTGAACAGGAGAATTTTTCCAACTCTGCTACTTTAGCCTTAATTTTGAAATTCCCATCTCACTTCCCTGCAATTCTCTCTTCCATGAGTAAAGCCCATAATATAATGAGCAGCTCATTCATTCATAATGTATGGGTTTAATACTATAACCAGGTACGTGGGATGTTTAATGCCATGTGTATGGACTTTTATTGCCATCAATATAAAGACTAAATATAAAGATGAATCACTATTATTTATATTGAATGTGATAATCAAGTGTGAAAATAAACATAATATGAGATGATAGCATTGTTTCACATTGATTATCACATTAAATATGAATCATAGTAATTAATCACATTTCTCCTAGTAATCTCACTGGGATTCACACTCACACTTTCACTCTCACACACTCTGCCACTCACACACAGATACGCGCACACTCATAACCCTGCCACTCACGCTTACACTCATTCACACACACTCTTCCAAACACTCACACTCTGCCACTCACATACACATACTTACATTCTCACACACATAACTCAAGCTTACTCTCTTCCACTCACACCCACTTACACTCTGCCACTCACATACATACACATGCACACTCATAACTCTGCCACTTACACTTACACTCACACTTACTCTCTTCCAAACACTCACACCCAGCCACTCACACACGTGCACACTCATAACTCTGCCACCTACATACATACACATGCACACTCATAACTCTGCCACTCACACCCACTTACACTCTGCCAATTACATACATACACATGCACACTCAAAACTCTGTCACTCACACCCACTTACATTCTGACACTTACATACATACACAGGCACACTCATAACTCTGCCACTCACACCCACTTACACTCTGCCACTTACATACATACACATGCACACTCATAACTCTGCCACTCACACCCACTTACACTCTGCCACTTACATACATACACATGCACACTCAAACCTCTGCCACTCACACCCACTTACATTCTGCCACTTACATACATACACACTCATGACTCTGTCACTCACATACATACACGTGCAGACTCATACCTGCCACTCTCTCTTACACTCTGCCAGACTCACATTCAAAACTTGAGGGGGCGGAGTTGCGCATGAGGGGCGGAGCCGAGCATGAGGGGGGGGAGTCTGGTGCTGTCCAGCATCCAGATTGCAGCATGCAGGGGGAGGACCGAGCGCGAGGGGGCGGGGCCTAGCATGAGGGGGCATGGTCAGAGCCGCCATCCGGAACTATAAAGTGGAGATCCGGGGCTTCAGCCCCAGTAGCCCCCCCCTAGCGACGCCTCTGTCACTAGGTCATTAGAAGTACTGAGATTAAGTAACCCTGAAATAAGAACCCTGAGCGTTAACATATGGTAAATAGAACTGGGCATTGACATTTTGGAGGATAACTGGACTAATGCATTGAAGTTAATCTATAAAGCAGTCCACTTCCTTAATTTGAATGAAATTCAATTCAAACTTATGAATCGTTGGTATTTGGTCCTTACCCGTATGGAAAAAATGTTCGTTAATAGTTTGGATAGATGTTGGCGTTGTGGTTCAGTAAAGGCGGACCTTTTACATATTCCATCCATTTGTTTTGGATGATGATAGGAAAGAAAATTCAAAACCTCTGTGATACTTGGTTGCCATTTATGCCAGAAACCTTTTTGCTTCAGTTGACGGTAAAAAGGTGGCCAAAAAAAAATAAGGATTTCATTTTACATGTTTTATAAGCTGCAAAACAAGCAATAGAGGTGAACTGGCTTTCAACTTCCCGCTCAAACTGGCCCTCAGTTAAAGCTCAGGTTTCCCACCAGCTAAAAATGGAAAAAGGAATCTCCCAACAATTCAAATTAAACACAAAACAACGGGATAAAAGCAAAGAGTGGGGGAAAAAAACTACTTTAGCAATAAAGAAAGAGAATTTTTTGATGTAATGTAACTATTAAGAATACTAGAGAAGGATAAGTTGCACCCCTCAGTTATCCATCCAGCATGTGTTATGTTATTAAGTATCGTATAAAGCGGTACTATATTGTAAAGTTCGGTACTGACTCTTCAAAGAGAGTTGAGACCTCTATAAAACTGGATTAAGAGATAAGGGAGGCGTTTATATATATGTAAATGTTATATATATATATATATATATATATATATATATATATATATATATTTCACATATTTGTACTAATTTTGGAAATGAATAAAAAAGAATAAATAAAAAAAAAGAGTTGTTTGAGGTATACTATAATACTGTGAACACCAGGAGTCAGGCTACAGAAAATGGGGGAATTAATCATGTAAGGAAGGGAGTAGATTACTTAGCCGATTCACTGATGCGAATATCAGGGGTGCAGGAACAGTTCAATGTGCCCCAATCAATGGAGCTGAGTAGTTGCAGGTTATAGCAGCCGTTGCTGTAGATGAATTGAGTCTTTTTCCTTTTCTTCCAAGGTTGATTTCCTAGATCAGGGGGGCTATTGTAGTCCGGTAAGGTCTCAGTCCAATCCATGAGGTCGGGAGTCTCTAAGTTAAGTGCAAAACAGAAAGACGATATGTCTTTGTGTGAACGAAGGTGGATCTGCATCGTGCTTCTTGTGACTGTAATCGATAACGGAAATCCCCATCGGAAAGGGATAGAAGCCTTCTTCAAAAGATCTGTAAGTGTTTTAAGGGCCTTTTGTCCTTGGAGCGTGGGCCATGCCACATCTGGCATCACCACTAGAATCCCTGCCTCTCCAATTTTGAGTTTGGGTAGTTTGCGGGCCTTTCTCAGGATCTCACCCTTTGTAGTGTAAGATTTCAGCTGGCATATAACCCCTTAGTGACAAGACATTTTCACCTTGACTTTCCCTTGGTGACAATGGCTGTTTTGACATTTCTAGGGTGTTTGTGTTTAGCTGTAATTATTTTCTTTCTCACATACAGTACCCACACAAATTATATGTTGTTTTTATCGTCATAAGAAGGGCTTTCATTAGATACCATTATGTTCATCATATCTTATAATTTACTACAAAAAAAATCATAAAATATGATGAAAAATTTAAAAAAAACCCACTTTTTCTAACTTTGACCTAAAATATAATTTACACAAATAAAATCATTAAAAAAGTTCAAAAATATGCATGTTTCCATATTTTTCAGTATTTTTTTGCGAGTTATGGGGCAAAAAACAAAAATAGTGTTTTTTTGCTTTTTCCTATATTGACCTTTTGACCCCAACCCGAACCCAAAATGTAACCCTAACACTATATTTAACCCCAACTCTAATCCTTATTATATCCCTTAATATTTTTTAATTTTAATTTAATTTTAACCCTATCCCTTATGCTAAAAATTATTTAATTTTAACCCTATAGGCTAATCTATCTATATAACCTGTTTTTAATTAATGAAATATGTATTTTAAATATTTTCCATTGCAATGCTACTTAACTACCACTAGGGGCAGTCAAGTAGCATATTCAGAGCGACAGAAGTGAAATTACTTTCACTTCCGAAGCTCAGACCAGCAGAGGGCTTAGCCATATTGACGGAGCAGCATGCTCCGTCAATATGGCTACCCACGATCGCTCCGTGGGGTGATCGTGGGTACTCCAAAACAAAAATTTCGGTGCTGGCTATTGCCTCGACATCGTTGATCACGAAAACCGCTTGATTCACCGCAGGACGTGCCAGGCCTTTGTTCATTAAGGGAGTTTCTCCCAGGACGTGCCTGGCAAGCCTTGTCGCGAAGGTGATAACATCCCCGCCGGGTCCTTGGGGCAAAGCGCCCTAAGGACTATCTAGAGTGATAGGGAATTGATCTTCCCGTTGTAAGATGATGCGGAAAAGGTCTATGAATATGCCTTGGAGATCTTTGGGGCCTTCTACCTATGGTAGGCCAGGGATGCACAAGTTTTGCTGCCGTCCCGTTATCCAGGTTGACCAATAGCAACGCTATTTGTGACAGCATTTTTCACTGTTCTTATCATTTGTGTCCACTAAAGTATGTAGAGTAGATTTCTCCAAGTGCCTAATTGTAACAGGTCGGCCTGTATGCCTCGAAGTTCATCGTTAAACATGGCCCTAAGTTCCACGGTTGTTGATAGATCGTTTTTTGCTTGGGCCATAAAGACAGAGAAATCTTCTTTTGTTGGGAACTTTGATTCCATCACATTTAAGAAGAATTATCCTCATCCTGGTCATCAGGCGCCATTTTGGAGGGAAACATCAGAACTAAAAATTTACTTAAATTTGCTGGCATCGATTTTTTTTTTATGGCTTTTTTCCTGGCATACCTTGAATGTAGAATTGCGCTTGAAATGTTTCCCCATCCTGGTTATATACAGGTAGTGGTGGATATACAGGTAGTTTATGCATGCCCAATGCCTGTGGTGCAGGAGCTCCTTGGCTAGGAGACCGCTCAAATCCAAAGTCAGACATCCCCTGCCATTACCAGTTTTTATAATATGCCACTAACTTTGGGTGTATCCCATAAGGCCCTTTCAACTTGCCTTTACTTTAGGCAGCTGAAATAGAACCTCTTCCCCTGTAAACTCACACGTATAAAATGACCCCTTCATCTAAACGCCTGAATCCAGGTGCTCAGGTTCCCATGACAACTGAACCCCTGTCGTTACACTGGCTTTATTTGCTTAACAATATTAAAATAGTCAATATTGTCCAACTCCACACCTCTTATGAAGGAATCACCCAAGAAAAGCTGCAATCAGGACAAGGTTGTCATTTTTGTAATTGGCTGCAGGCTTGCATAATTTAAACACAGACACGGCTGGCCTTAAGTGTACCGGCACCTGTGCAGGTCACTCCCGTGGTGCACCCCCCTCCTCTCTACCCTCGTGTCTGTCTCCTCTTCCTCCTCATGAATGTCTCTTTCCTCTCCATTCATGTATGACTCTCTCCCTTCCCATGTTTGTCTCTTTCCTCTTCCTTGCCATGTCTCTCTCCAACCCGTTTTATGCCTCTCTCCCTTCCCATATACATCTCTCCTCTACCCATGTCTGTCTCTTCCCCCATATCTGTTCTCTCGCCTCCTCCCCAAATCTTTTATCTCTTTCCCCTTCCCATATCTGTTATCTCTTCTCCCCCTCATATTGATTCTCTCTTTCCCTCTCCCCATATCTCTTTCCTTCTCCCCAACATCAAATTCCCTCTCCCCATAAATATTTGCCTCTTCTTCCCCTTCCCATATCTCTTTCCTCCTCCCCATCTGTTCTCTCCCCCTTTCCACTTTTCCTTCCCCCCTCCTCCTCCCTATGTGTTCTCGCTACACCTCCTCCACCTATATTTATTCTCTCTCTTCCTCCTCCCCATCTCTGTTCTCTCCCCTTTCCTCTGTTCTCTCCCTCCACCCCATCTCAGTTCTCTCCCTATCCCATCTCTGTTCTTTCCCTCCACCCCCGTCTCTGTTCTCACTCCTTCTCCTCCATCTATCTCCCTTTCCTCTGTTCTCTCTATCCACCCCATCTCAGTTCTCTCCCTCATCTGAGCAAACGCCAACCCGCCTTTGTCACTTATCAGCTGTTACTGATGGCTATACATGCGCTCAGACAGCTAAAAAAAAATTTCGAACTTTAAACATAATCACCTAGCGGGTATAATTAACCCGTGACGGGTGTAATAAAAAAGTAAAAAAAAAAATTAAAAATGCTTCTGCAGCAAGATTGCTGCATTTGCGTCAGATCGCTGCTTAGGCAGTAATCTACAGCAAGCAAGGGGTTAATCTCTCTCTTAATTCATTACAGTATAAAAAAAAGCTAACAGCCCATTTAGTCCAGTATGAAGTAATAAAGTGCTTTAATTCTCATGTAGAAGCAGGTACAATATAGCTTAAACCAGCGAGGGATGCCGTACTAAATTACTGGGCTATATGGGTTGTCTCTCCTTTGTTTCATTGGTATTTGCTGGGTTGCCAACATTTTGCTGAGATCACCTGGTTAACCCCTTAAGGACAGAGCCTTTGAAACATTTTTGTCCTTTCTGGACAATGGCTATTTTTTTTTTTGTTCTTTGTCATTTGCTGTACCCACACATATTATATATTGTTTTTATCGGGACAAGAAGGGCTTTCTTTGGATGCCATCTTTTTGATCATATCTTATAATATTATTTAAAAAAATAATAAAATATGGTAAAAAAAAAAAAAAATACACAAATTTCCTGAATTTATTTGAAACATCTTCTCCTCATCGACAAAAGCGAACGAAAAAACCTGCTAAATAGATTCTACTATTTCTCCTGAGTACAGGGATACCACCCATGCATAGGTTTGTTGGGTTGCTTGGGGGCTAAAATGCCAAATTTGTGAGGTGCAGTTTTTTGTTTTCCAACTTGAAATTTTTACATGCAGACAGCCTGCACCCATGTCCCATTTGGGACATATTTGAAGCCAGCTAGTGTATTTTACCCCATCAACCCATATATTTTTTAAAAGTAGACACCCTAGGCTATCTCAAATGGTGGTATTTTAACACTTTCCATGCACTAATTCTACCACCAGCCTTTGTCAAAGTTTGAGGTAGTCATTTTTTGTGTGTTTTTTTTTCACAAACCTTGTACTTCAGACATGAATTCACAGATTTTGGTATGTGTCACTGCCAAATAACACCCCAATAAGTGTTCAGCAACATCTCTTGGGTACAGAGATACCACCCATGCATAAGTTTGTTGGATTGTTTGGGGGGTAAAAGGACCAATTTGGGAGGTGCAGTTTTTGGTTTTCCAACTTGAAATTTTGACATGCAGACCGCCTGCTCCCATATCCCATTTGGGACATATTTGAAACCAGCCAGTGTATTTTACCCCATCAACCCATATATTTTTTAAAAGTAGACACCCTAGGCTATCTCAAATGGTGGTATTTTAACACTTTCTATGCACTAATTCTACCACCAGCCTTTGTCAAAGTTTGTGGTAGTAATTTTTTGGTGTTTTTTTTTCACAGACCTTGTACTTCAGACATGAATTCACAGATGTTGGTATGTGTCACTGACAAATAACACCCCAATAAGTGTTCAGCAACATCTCTTGGGTACAGAGATACCACCCATGCATAGGTTTGTTGGGTTGTTTGGGGGGTAAAAGGCCAAATTTGGGAGGTGCAGTTTTTGGTTTTCCAACTTGAACTTTTGACATGCAGACCGCCTGCACCCATGTCCCATTTGAGACATATTTGAAACCAGCCAGTGTCTTTTACCCCATCAACCCATATATTTTTTTAAAGTAGACACCCTACGCTATTTCAAATGGTGGTATTTTAACACTTTCCATGCACTAATTCTACCACCGGCCTTTGTCAAAGTTTGTGGTAGTAATTTTTGTGTGTTTTTTTTTCACAAATATTGTATTTCAGACATAAATTCACAGATTTTGGTATGTGTCACTGCCAAACAATAACCCAATATGTGTTCAACAACATCTCCTGAGTACAGGGATACCACCCATGCATAGGTTTGTTGGGTTGTTTGGGGGCTAAAGGGCCACATTGTGAAGGTGCGCATTTTCAACTTGGAATTTTGACGTGTAGTCAGCCTGAGCCCATCTTTAATTTGGGACTTTTTTTTTTTAAAGTAGGACTGTGTATTTTACCCAAAAAAGTATATATTTTGTAAAAGTAGACACCCTAGGCTATTTTAAATTGTGGTATTTTAACACTTTCCATGCACCAATTCTACCACCAGCCTTTGTCAATGTTTGTGGTAGTCATTTTATTGTGTAGTCATTTTTATCGTTTACACTGACAAACAATACCACAATATATGTTCAGCAACATCTCCCGAGCACAGGGATACCACCCATGCATAGCTTTGTGGGGGTTGAAAGGCTACTTTTGAGAGGTGCGCTTTTTGATTTTCCAAGGGGTTAATCTCTCTTAAAAGACCTTTTTTTTTATACTGTAATGAATTACAGTAAAAAAAATTAACCCCTAAAAAATGCACAGACAGCAAAAAATGTGCTGCTGTGTATGATCACTGCGTACACAGCGATCAATGGCAGGGAAGGGGTTAAATAGCTTTTATAAAAGCCCTTAGTGTTTAAAATGTTATTAAATATTTTATTTTATTATTTTATTTTTTACATTATCTGATCTGTCTCTCTCCCTTACTAAAACTAGTAAGGTGAGGGAGGCAGATCAATACTTGTCAAAGGCAATATTTACTAATATTGCCTTTGACTGTATGATAAGTGCTCATCAGAGCACTTACCATACATGCCTGCACACAGATCACACAGATCTGTTGTGCCGGCATCGATTGGCTCTCCCTAGAGCATCGGAAGTGAAATACATTCACTTCCGATGCTCTTGCCATTAGAAGGGAAGCGCTGCCTGTACAGGCAGCGTTCCCTTCAACTGAGCCGATGGGGTCGCTCAGGAGAGCGACCACCATCGGTTCTGGGGAGCCTGAGGCGCTAGCGAGGCACTTTAGCAACACCGGAGGTGCTTAGGAAGCGAACGATCGTTCGCTTCCTAAGCACATGTGTGCAGCGGGCGCAGCCATTTTTAAATGGCTGCTACGATCACTCCGGGGAGTGATCGTAGCGCGCCCCTGCACTTTTTGGGGGTGTTGCACAATGCCTCTACCTAGTCGCTTTCTTTACTCTGTTTAGTGCATGACGTGCCAGGCACGTCACCTGTCGGCAAGTCCTCGATTTGCCGTGACGTGCCTGGGGTTAAGGGGTTAAAAGACAGTTTAGTAGAACTGTGAGATGACATATACAGAATGAACACAGAGTGGCGCAATAGTAGTGGGGACGTGAGTAGAAATCGTTTCAGATGAAAAGTAGGTATTCTTTCAAATGTTTAATCGGATTTAGACTGTAGACATTTTAATTAATGTGGCTAACGCAAACCGCGATTTGTAAGAAGTATGTGAAGCTTTTGTTATTTTGAAGGACGCCCCCAGTTTTTATTAAATGAGCATGAAATTTGAAGTGGTAAATACTGTCATGACAATGGAGGACGCTATCAATAGGCGTGTGTTGTGGACGATCCACTTGACAACGACGGAGACCTCCACTCACGGTCGCACCTTTCCGACATCATCGGATACCCAAAGACGTCGCGTGGAGACTCGCACACACGTATAAATGTTATGGATTTTGTACATATCGGTCACTCATTTGTTTTTCCTCCTGAAGAAGCCGCAAAGTTTCGGTGAAACGCATTGAGGTACAGGAAGAACACTATATCTGTATACCATCCCTGGAACTCCTTCGATGCGATTGCACCTTTTCTACTCGATTTCAAATTTCTACAGTCTAAATCCAATTAAACATTTTAAAGAATACCTACTTTTCATCTGATACGATTTCTACTCACGTACCCACTACTATTGCGCCACTCTGTGTTTGTTCTGTATATTGTTTTAAAGCATTTTGGAGATTGCTTCAGAAGGCAGCATTGTTGGTGTGGTATAGCAAGTATTATCATTATTTTATCAATTTGCACAGGGCCCTTTGGCACATTCCACTTTATTTCTTTGCACTGAGATGACATATACTCAGGCTTTTTGGCTGTGGAGTCCCAGGTATCTTTTGTTTCATAAAAACTATTACTGAGCGAAGTCTGTCATTTTAATGAGGTAAAGAATTTAAATCAAATACCTCAGACTACCTCCAGACAATCTCCAGAATATCTCAAACTAAACACTTTGAAAACTTGAGTGAGGAGAGCTATACTGGATGAAGACCAAAATGCAGGACGGTATAATACAGATATATATAAACAAAGAATGTGAAGCTCCCACCTCTGCACAAATCACACAGACAAGGGGTATATGCAGGAACTTGCAGCAGTTGTAATCCACACTGACAGAGGTTAAATGCAGGTACTTGCAGCAGTTGTAATCCACACTGACAGAGGTTAAATGCAGGAGCTTGCAGCAGTTGTAATCCACACTGATAATAAGCAAAACGATAACAGTCCAAGATCAAGGGCAATAGAGAGGTAGCAAAAACGAGAGACAAGCCAGGGTCAGGTTACCAGAGAATCAGAATAACGAGAAACAGTCCAGGTATCAAGGGGCACAGGCAGGCAGAAGGGTAGTCAGGAAATCCAGGGTCAGCAACAATCAAATACAAATGGAAACGCTAGGCTATCGAAATTGATATTTAAATCTTACCGCGCCTCGCGGGTATGCGACGCGCGTGACGTCATCGGGCGCGCGCCTCCATGGAAACACATCACGTGATGATGTGGACGCGCTAGCAAGCGCGTGTGACGGATCTCGGCTGGGAGAGAGGGTGTACTCAGGGGAGCTGCTGCGGGGAAGAACCTGACAACTTGCCAAGCTAATAAATGATATACAAAGTGTATCCATTTAATGCTCATGCTGGCATGATATGCAACTGGCATATTAATGGGAAAAATAACAGTGGGATATTAATGGGCAAACTCACTGGCAAAATGATGCTGTGGCATGTTCTGTCAGGCAAAATAACATATACTATGGGGGAAAGTGACACTGTGTCGTGTTCTGCAGGGGCAGTTCTGTGGGACAAAATGACACTATGGTATGTTTTGTGGGGCAAATTAAGACTGTGGTACGCCAAATTGTGTGGGTGAAATATGGGTGCAAGCCAAGTGCTGTGTTTGCAATATAAGTGTATGCAAGTGCTGTGGGTACTGTATGGTGCGGTTTTCAGTCCTTTAGGTGCAATGTGGGTGCAGAGGAAGGGAATAAAAACAAGAAATGCAATTTTTCTATAACATTTTTATTACATATGAAAATGGTTGAATATAATATTCAAAAGTTCATTTACGTATAACTGCAACTAGTTATATACACACAGACATGATATATATACTAGACATTAAGCCCGTTAAATTAACGGGCGCTAGAACATATTTGGACGGGGGGGGGGGGGGGGGGAGGTCATAAGGGGGAAACATAGCCCCCTGGTGAGGGGGGGAGCCTTGAGGGCTGCCTCATCTTGATGGGAGTTGTGATCCTCCTGCTGTATTATTGATGCAGCAGGGGGATCACAACTCCCATCAAGATGAGGCAGCCCTCAAGGCTGCCCCCTCGCCAGGGTGCTTGCCCCTATGTTGCCCCCTTATGTCCCGTCCCCCCGTGTTACTTACCACCTTAGCGTGGTGTGAAGGGGGCGGGAGGTGGGTAGCGTCACTCCGCTCGCACATGCACAGTCTTTACAAAGTTACAGCTGAGTGATCAGCTGTAACTTTGTGCGCATGCGCAATGAGTAAATTCTCCTGTCAGCAGGGCCGGCCTTAAGTGTTCCCGCGCCCTGTGCGGGATTCCCCCATGGCGCCCCCCCCCCCATGTATGTATCTCTCTGCCTTCCCATGTTTGTCCCTTTCCTCTTCATTGCCCTGTCTGTCTCTCTCTAACTCCCTCTATCCTGTTCTCTCTCTCCCTCTATTCTGTTTCTCTCCTCCCCCCCGTTCAAACAAACAAACAAACAAAAAAGCCGTTAGAGGCACTGGCTGGGGGAGATCAAAAGATCCCCCCTCACCAGCCCTCTGCTCGGCATGCTCTGCTAGATCCCGGGAGGGGGCGGAGCTAACCAGCTGAGCGGCGTAGCTCCGCCACCACCTTGTGAAGCAGATCAGCGTCTGCTTCACTGGGAGCCCAGGTCAGCAAGAGAAGGTGCTGCTCGGGCTCCCCATGCTTAATGCAGGCACACACACATGCATACACAGTCACACTTACCCCCCCGTCCCACACACACAGTCACAATTACCCCACACACACATTTATACACACATACTCACACACATACACTTACCCCACACACATACACATTTATACAGACACTCACAAACATACATACACTTAACCCCCACACACATCCACATTTATACAGGGAAAAATAACAGTGGGATATTAATGGGCAAACTCACTGGCAAAATGATGCTGTGGCATGTTCTGTCAGGCAAAATAACATATACTATGGGGGAAAGTGACACTGTGTCGTGTTCTGCAGGGGCAGTTCTGTGGGACAAAATGACACTATGGTATGTTTTGTGGGGCAAATTAAGACTGTGGTACGCCAAATTGTGTGGGTGAAATATGGGTGCAAGCCAAGTGCTGTGTTTGCAATATAAGTGTATGCAAGTGCTGTGGGTACTGTATGGTGCGGTTTTCAGTCCTTTAGGTGCAATGTGGGTGCAGAGGAAGGGAATAAAAACAAGAAATGCAATTTTTCTATAACATTTTTATTACATATGAAAATGGTTGAATATAATATTCAAAAGTTCATTTACGTATAACTGCAACTAGTTATATACACACAGACATGATATATATACTAGACATTAAGCCCGTTAAATTAACGGGCGCTAGAACATATTTGGACGGGGGGGGGGGGGGGGGAGGTCATAAGGGGGAAACATAGCCCCCTGGTGAGGGGGGGAGCCTTGAGGGCTGCCTCATCTTGATGGGAGTTGTGATCCTCCTGCTGTATTATTGATGCAGCAGGGGGATCACAACTCCCATCAAGATGAGGCAGCCCTCAAGGCTGCCCCCTCGCCAGGGTGCTTGCCCCTATGTTGCCCCCTTATGTCCCGTCCCCCCGTGTTACTTACCACCTTAGCGTGGTGTGAAGGGGGCGGGAGGTGGGTAGCGTCACTCCGCTCGCACATGCACAGTCTTTACAAAGTTACAGCTGAGTGATCAGCTGTAACTTTGTGCGCATGCGCAATGAGTAAATTCTCCTGCGCAGGAGAATTTGCTCGAGAAATCTGTCAGCAGGGCCGGCCTTAAGTGTTCCGGCGCCCTGTGCGGGATTCCCCCATGGCGCCCCCCCCCCCATGTATGTATCTCTCTGCCTTCCCATGTTTGTCCCTTTCCTCTTCATTGCCCTGTCTGTCTCTCTCTAACTCCCTCTATCCTGTTCTCTCTCTCCCTCTATTCTGTTTCTCTCCTCCCCCCCGTTCAAACAAACAAACAAACAAAAAAGCCGTTAGAGGCACTGGCTGGGGGAGATCAAAAGATCCCCCCTCACCAGCCCTCTGCTCGGCATGCTCTGCTAGATCCCGGGAGGGGGCGGAGCTAACCAGCTGAGCGGCGTAGCTCCGCCACCACCTTGTGAAGCAGATCAGCGTCTGCTTCACTGGGAGCCCAGGTCAGCAAGAGAAGGTGCTGCTCGGGCTCCCCATGCTTAATGCAGGCACACACACATGCATACACAGTCACACTTACCCCCCCGTCCCATACACACAGTCACAATTACCCCACACACACATTTATACACACATACTCACACACATACACTTACCCCACACACATACACATTTATACAGACACTCACAAACATACATACACTTAACCCCCACACACATCCACATTTATACACACACTCACATACATACAGTTACCCCCCCCCACACACACACACACACTCACATACATACATACACTTACCTCCACACACGTGGCTGTGGAGGTTGTGGGCTCCCGGTGCGCTTCTTCCCTCCCTCTGACCCTTGCGCATGACCTCACGCGCAGGGTAGAGGAGGGGATTTGTGCACTGCACACCGCACGGGAAGCTGTATCGGGGAACGAAGTTCCCTACACAGAAGCGTGTAGGGAACTTCATTCCCCGACACAGCTTCTCATGTGGTGTGCAGTTCGAGGTGCGGCTACCGGAGCAAAGCTCAGACGGGCCGCACCTCGATGCCCGGCGGGCCGCACATTGGACGCCTATGCTATAGTATGTGTCTCTGCGTCCAGTCTGTTGCCCTAGCAACGGCTGTCCGTGGGGAAGTGTCTCTGCGTCCAGTCTGTTGCCCTAGCAACCCACGGACACAGGGACTGGACGCAGAGACACTTGAAGATTATTATAGAGGATATCTGTGTGTATAGATAGGCTTGTGATATGTGCGTATATATAAATATATCTTGATAACGGCTCCAGGTGGAACCGAAATGTTGTTGTCTCTTATGAGAACAATACAGATGTTCTACATTTGCAAATCCCGTGAGTGCGTGTATTTCTTTTCTTTGGATGTCTATACTATCCAAGCGCCACTGACTCCGGGTATGTATTTATGCTGTTGAATGGACAGAGCTGAGTGGACGACAGTTTTGATTTTTATATAACTATATTGTTTTATAACTGAACAATAGATGAATGAAGCCTGCCGTCATCTCACGGGGGTCCTGTGTATGACATAATTAACAGGGCTCCCATGTGTGGCATGATTAATGGGGGTCCCGTGTGTCGCATAATTATAGGGCTCCATATTGTCCAACTCCACACCTCTTATGAAGGAATCGCCCCAAAACAGCTGCTTTCTATCAGGACAAGGTTGTCAGTTTTGTCATTGGCTGCAGTCTTGCATACTATTTTTTAAGTTCCCTGCATGACATCCTGCACCCTCAATTCTTCATAAAAACCCATATTATGTGCACAGCCCATTGAGGAGTGCTGAGAGTGGCAGTGTTTGTCTATTTAGGGTAATTCATGCGATTTAAATAGTTTTTTGGTGATACACTATATCCTTTAGGCATTCTTTAGACACAGACAGGGCCGGCCTCAAGTGATCCTGTGCGGGCCACCCCCTTCCTCTCTACCCTCATGTCTCTCTGTCTCCTCTCCCTTCATGTATGACTCTCTCCCTTCCCATATACGTCTCTCCTCTCCAATGTACGTCTCACCTCTCCCCATGTATGTCTGTCTCTCACCCCCCCATATCTGTTCTCTCGCCTCCTCCCCAAATCTGTTATCTCTTTCCCTTCCCATATCTGTTATCTCTTCTCCCCCTCATATTGATTATCTCTTGTTCCCTCTCCCCATATCTCTCCTTTCCCTCCCAATATCTTTTTCCCTTTCCCACTCCCGATATCTCTGCTTCCCTTCCCCATATCTAATTCTCTCTTCCCATATGTGAAGAAAATAGACTTTCTTCGGTCTTTTCTTCTGTGTTCGGGCTTTTTGCCTACAGTATTGCTTGCAGGAGGATTCCTCATAAAAGCCTGTGTGTTTTGAATAAAAACCGTTATTCCCCTTGCAGGAGGATTCCTCATAAAAGCCAGTTGTTTTTTGAATAAAAACCGTTATTCATGTTTCATCCTCATGTTTGGGGATATTCGATTTGCTGGGGAGAAACGTCTTGGAAACTGCGTTCATCTACAGTATTCCTCTACTCCTGGCTGCAGTTATAATCACTCATGCTTGGTTAGTGGGAAAGGAATATAAGACAGCAGTACCATAGTCACTGTAGGTCTTAACAACTGGTGGCAAGCGGCGGGATCGAATGGGACGCATAAAGACAACTGGTGAATGGCCCAGCAGTACGAGAAACTAAAAAGGACTACGCTAAAGGATCTGCTGGAAGCCCGAGGTCAGGAGACAAGCAACAAAAAGAAAGCTACCCTCATAGCAGAACTAACGGAGGGCGACCAAACCAGCAGCATGGCGAATGTCAGCCAGGAGGAAGCAGAATTTCAACAGAAGGTGATGTGGAGGCTAAACCTATATGGGCCAAATCCCACACCTGAGATGCTGACGCAAGTCCTGGCACAAGTGAACGCAGAACGCAGAGCACAACAGGCAAGCTTAAACCAAGGAGACACTGCTTCCTTAGCTGGATCTTTAAATGGAGTGCAGCGGAGAAAGATTAATTATGCTGCTTTTAAACGTTTTTCGGATGGAGAGATGGAAATTGACGCATATTTACAGGATTTCGAGCGTCAATGCGCTTTGGAGGGTCTGAAATCAGAGCAATGGGCCGCGATTTTAAGCAGCAAACTCACAGGCCAAGCAGCTGAGGCGTACCGAGCAGTTCCTGACACCGCCATACACAACTATGACAGGGTAAAGGACATTCTGCTAGCCAGGTATGCCGTGACCCCAGAGACTTACAGGAAAAAGTTTCGGGCATTACGAAAGGGGGCCGAGACTCCTATACCGAATGGGCCATTAGGATGTATCGGGCAGCCCAAAACTGGATACAAGGTTGCCAGGCCACAACGCTAGAGGAGGTGCTGCAACTCCTCTTGCCAGAACAATTTTATGACCACACACCAGCAGACACCAGGGACTGGGTCAGAGACAGAAAGCCGGCCACAGTCGAGGAAGCGGCCAAGCTGGCAGACGAGCATCACGAGGGAAGAAAAGGAGAGGCTAGTGGAAACCGTCCCCTGGTAAGGTACAGCGCTCCAACGCCAGGTCCTGTGGCCAACCCCAGACCAAGCGCGGTACCACCCACGACTCAACCTAATTTTAACAGGAGACCACGATTGGTATGTCACCAGTGCAATCAGCCAGGGCACTACAAAATACATTGCCCTCAGTGGAGCAGAGGCAACTGGGAGCAGCCACCACCACTATCAACATGAGCCGCTGGAAGATCACAGCCTGTATTCGGAGCAATGGGCCGTACTACATGAGGTGAACCTAGCCCAAGCCGAGGGGGACAACTGGGTGCACCACAGACAATGGGTCACCATAGATGGAAAAGAGGCTGAGGCCTTACGAGACTCTGGGGCCACCCTTACTTTGGTTCAGAGTGGCATTAGGCGCCATCCACAAGTTACCCACAGCTCGAGTACAGTTAAATTGGGGCACCGGAGCCAAGCAGATGGAAGTAGGCATTATGTCTGGCCTACCTGCAGAAGTATTGTTGGGGAACGACTTGGGGTTCCTAACTTCGCAGCTGCTATACCCAGATCCCGCGGGCACCTGCCCCGTGACTACCAGGGCCCAAGCCCGCCGAGCTGTACCGACACACTCCGAGGAACCTCAGGTAGGGACCGAAATCCCAGTAGTATGCCCTATCCCCGTCCCCTTCTGGGCACCCCCCAAAACTTTGGCCAAGCCCAGCAGTCAGATCCCACCTTAGCAGGTTACAGGAAGGCAGTAGGTACCCCTAAGGAAGGTAATGCCCACGAGAATTTCCACTGGGACAAGGGATTGTTATATAGGGTCACCGGGGGAGTGGGACAGGGGGCAGCCCAAGTTAGAAAAAGACAGCTGGTCATACCCAGCAAATACAGAGCAGAACTCTTAAATCTCAGCCATGATATCCCACTAGCCGGACATCTGGGTATCAAGAAAACCAAGGACCGTCTTACCCAGACGTTCTTCTGGCCAGGGATATCAAAAGATTTGCAGAAGTACTGCAGGACATGTGACACATGTCAAAGGATAGGGAAACAGGGGGATCACCCTAAAGCCAAGTTACGGTCCCTACACATAATCGAAGAGCCATTCTATCGAGTGGCGGTAGACCTGATAGGGCCCCTCAGCAAACCCAGCTCCTCCGGTAAACAGTACATCCTCGCAGTGGTGGATTACGCCACCAGATACCCTGAGGCTGTGGCGCTCTCCAACATTGAGGCGGAGACGGTAGCGGAGGCGCTAGTCAGGATCTTTTCCCGAGTAGGGTTTCCCCGGGAAATACTTTCCAATCAGGGAACTCAGTTCACGGCAACTGTAACGCAACAGTTATGGCGGAGCTGTGGGGTGAAACCATTATTCAGCCCCCCCTACCATCCCCAAACCAACGGCCTCTGTGAGCGATTCAACGGCACGCTTAAGCAGATGCTCACAGGGTTCAGAGTCCTACGGTCAATGGGAGAAATTTCTACCTCATCTCCTGTTTGCCTACCAGGAAGTACCCCAGGCGTCCACCGGGTTCTCCCCCTTCGAACTCCTATACGGGAGAAAAGTCCGGGGACCCCTGGACCTTATACGGGAGCACTGGGAGGGCAACCCAGGAGAGGAAGGGATCCCAGTCTTGCCATACATGCTGGAGTTCCGGGACCGCTTGCAGGCCCTGACCGGATCTGTTCGGGAGAACCTGCGGGTGGCTCAGAAACGACAGAAACAATGGTATGACCGGGGAGCACGAGATAGGAACCTAGAAGTAGGGCAAAAGGTACTAGCCCTCCGACCTTCAAAAAAAGACAAGCTCCAGGCAGCTTGGCAGGGGCTATTTAAAGTGGTGGAACGGATTAGCGACACCACCTATATTGTAGCCAAATGTTCAGATGAAAGGATCAGAAGAGTCTTTCATGTAAACATGTTGAAACCATACTTCGAGCGCTCTGAGGATGTGGCCGCTATCTGTGGCCCGTCCACTGATGACAGTGAAGGGCTCCTCTTACCCGATCTGCTGGCCGCTAACCAAGGTACCTTAGAGCGGGTCGGGCTGGGGGAGAAACTAGACCCCACACAGCAGGCAGATGCAAAACATCTGCTGCGGGAATACGGTGGGCTGTTTTCGGTCCTACCCGGGTACACATCCGCCGCAGTGCACCGGGTGGAAACGCAGGGGGAGACCCCATTACGGCAGCAGCCATACCGTATCCTGGCAGCAGTGCAGTCCAGCATGTGGAAAGAAATCCAGGAAATGTTAGAGTTAGGGGTTATTGAGGCTTCCCAAAGTCATTGGGCATCCCCGGTAGTTTTAGTACCAAAACGAGACGGTACGACTCGTTTCTGTATTAACTACCGGAAACTGAACGACCGGACTATCACTGACGCATACCCCATGCCACGGATCGATGAATTGCTCAATCGCATGGCCAGCGGGCACTTTCTAACTACTCTTGACCTGTGCAAAGGATATTGGCAAATTCCGCTAGACCCGGCCGCTATCCCTAAGTCGGCGTTTGTCACCCCATTCGGGCTATACCAATTTCGGGTTATGCCGTTTGGGATGAGGAATGCCCAAGCTACGTTTCAAAGGATGGCGGACCGACTTCTGGAGGGAATGCAGGACTTCGCATGTGCCTACCTAGATGACATTGCCATCTATAGCGGCACATGGGAGGCCCACCTGACGCACTTGGCTACGGTCTTTGGGAAGTTACAAGAAGCCGGCCTCACCCTGAAACCCGAGAAGTGCCATGTGGGCATGGCAGAGGTTCAATACCTAGGGCATAGAGTGGGGTCTGGGAAACAATGCCCCGAACCGGCCAAAGTAGAGGCCATAGCCAATTGGCCCCAGCCCCGCACCAAGACGCAGGTATTGGCTTTCCTAGGCACAGCAGGATACTATAGAAAGTTCGTCCCTGAGTATAGCATCCTAGCAAAACCCCTCACCGACGTGACCAAAAAGGCCCTACCCAAGCAGGTAGCATGGTCCCCAGAGTGTGCAACAGTGTTCCAGAGACTTAAAACGGCTTTGAGCGAAGCTCCAGTATTGGCGGCCCCAGACCCTAATAAAACATTTCTCGTCCATACAGATGCCTCCATGTTTGGGCTGGGAGCCGTGCTGAGTCAAGTGGGGGAAGATGGCATGGAGCACCCGGTGGCATATCTCAGCCGTAAGTTGTTACCTCGAGAGGTCAGCTATGCCACCGTGGAAAAATAATTCCTGGCTCTAGTATGGGCCTTAAAGAAACTCCAACCGTACCTTTATGGCCGTGCTTTTACCCTACTCACTGACCACAATCCCCTCATTTGGCTCAACCGAGTTTCTGGAGACAATCCCCGGTTGCTGCGCGAGAAACAGGAGCACTGACTCAGTCTAGGAGGAGCAGCACTGGCTCAGTCTAGGGGGCAGAATTAGCTAAGTCTGAGGGGCAGGTGGCTGTGTTGGGGATGCATTGGCTATGTCTGGCGGGAAGGTGGCAGTGTGGGGGGATGCATTGACAGTGTGTGGGTGCATTGATTACATCTGGGGGCAGATGGCGGTGTGGGGGGATGCACTGACAGTGTGTGGATGCATTGATTACGTCTGGGGGGCAGATGGCGGTGTTGGTGGATGCAGTGACTAAGTGTGGGGAATGCATTGGCTAAGTCTGGGGGGCAGATTGGCAAATAGAAAAAAAATGCATTCCTTGTCTTTATTTCCTTTTGTCATCATTTTTATTATTTATGAAAAAGCAGTTTACATGTGAATATTTACAAGTAAAACTTTTTTGCTATAGAGTAGTCTTTTTGTTGTTTTCCTAAATCAATATTTAAAGACTGTGTGTGTGTGTGGGGGGGGGGGGGGGGGGGGGGGGTCGTCTTATATTAGAGCAGATACGGTAATTATATCAGCAGAAAGAGTACTTCCGCACTTGAATTTATATTCTTTACAGCCCGAGGTAAAACAGATTTTTATATATATTCTGACAGTCATTAAATTGGCAATCGCCACAAATTAGAGATCAGCTACTCTGCCTAAGTGGGGGGAAATAAAAGCTAGTGTGATACATCAATGTAAAATGGAGAGGGGAATAGCAGAATGGAGAGACTGCCCTAATAAAATTATAGACTGGAATAAATTAATAGAATCCAAAAAGATCCATAAGTAATTGGGAATGCATGGACTAGGATGTATAATTGGTAAAGGCAAAGACTGGTTGTGTGCGAAATATGAGCCACTGAGGACACAGATAAGGTTTTCTTTGTTTGTAGTAGGTATAATTTTCGTCCAAAGAATTAAGCTTATGAGACTCAGGTACAACTCCAAGATATCAAAATGATGTATGTTATGCGTTTGGTCAGTGTATATGTTAATGTTATGTTTGTTTAGTTTACCATGTTTTTTATGTTGTTAATTTGTTTATATTGGTTTGGATCAGAGAAGAAGACTAGTATGAAGAGAAGAGATATTAATATGATATTACTGTTTGGTCTTTCGAGAATTTTTATTATCATTTTAATAAAAAAAAGGGTTTTAGGAGCAAAAAACTTTTCTCCTGTTCTTTTGCAACTACAACTACAGAATAGAATGTAAAAATAGCGAGTGCCAACCTGCATCTATACTCTATAGTTTATACACTCTCCTTAATGATCAAAAAATAAATTTATGATGGAGAGTGGGTGCCTATAGATCCATTCTATATAAGAAAAATGAGGATGGTTAAAGAGAAACCACCCCAAAAGCAGATCTATTGATACGGCACTCACTAAACAGAAAAACAAGAGTAGACAGAATACTGCAAAAATAGAAAATGTAATATACAAAATTCCTCAACAGGGGGACGTGCAATCACCAACATATATATATATACTAAAAACAACATTAAACAATCATGATAATCATGAATAATAAACACACTGTGCAAAATTACACTAAACAAATCCTGCAGGATGAGCTATACAAGCATACAGAGAAATGAGAACAGAGTGCACATAAAGTGCTGTGCATTCCCTAGAACATCTCTATTAGACTGTGTATCCACTCCACAGTCAGGTATGAGATGAATAACTGGAACCCTGTTAAGAATAGAAAGGGCAAATCTCTCCAAAGTAGTCCTTACCTCAGAACATCTAGAAGTACTTCAAAGGGTCTCACTTTCTCGCCTACTAGACCTTTGGACAAATTTCAGGTACGTAAAGATTTGCATATGTTTGCGAGGCGCTTGATTTCTAGGAAACTCTTCTCCCATAGAGACACTTCCATTAAATTGGACATTAGAGATCAACCTGTGTTGGATATACTTACAGATTTAGAAGGTGAGTCAGTACAGGTGGTAAAGTCAGAACATCTCGGTTTTTCAAAATTTAAACCCAAATCCAAATGGATGCCCCTACTATCTTCAGTACCCAGTGTCAATTATTTTGTGAAATTAGTTGAATTAGACCTAGACTCCCTGTCTGTCCAATCACAGGTTGAAGGTAATCTAAATTGTCAACAACGTAAAGCATTAAAAGAACTCCAGACGATGAGACATATAGTCATAAAGCCCTCAGATAAGGGTGATAATGTGGTGGTCATGGATAAGAGCCTAAATGTGTTTGATATAAGAAGACAATTACGTGACAGTGAACAATACGAGGAATTGTCCTCTAATCCAACTAATAAAGTAATTAATAAACTGCTATTTCGACTCAACACTGCTTATCATTCGGGTCTGATTAACCAGAATGAACACAGGGCTCTCATCAATGACCACCCCATTGTCCCTACTTTTTATACAATCCCTAAACGCCATAAAAACTTTACCCACCCACCGGGACGTCCAATAGTAGCAGGCATAGTGGGTCCTTTAGAGAATGCCAGTCGGTATGTTGATCACATTTTGCGTCCATTTTTGGTAACCTTGCCTTCCTACGTTAAAGAAACGACAGACATTCTGCGTCGACTAGAAGGGTTGACTCTTAAGGAGCCGACCCTTCTGGTGACTATAGATGTTGAAAGTCTCTACTCTTCAATTCCACACAAAGAGGGTTAGAGGGCATCGGCTCATTATTTGAGAAGTAGAGGAAAGCATTTTGATGGCCACATCGATTTGGTCCTGGACCTTCTGGAAATGATCCTTACTAATAATTATTTTACTTTTACATAGTAACATAATAATTTAGGTTGAAAAAAGACACAAGTCCATCAAGTTCAACCCTTCTACCTATCATTACAGCTTTTGATCCAAAAGAAGGCAAAAACCCCTAAGAAAGCTATTTCGAATTTTGCCTCCTGGGGGAAAAAAATCCTTCTTGACTCCAAGAGGCAATCAGATTTCTCCTTGGATCAATAAGCTCTTTTATTAATGCTTATTCTATTATTAATAGCCCTGTATGTTCTGTTTTCCTAAAAAAAACATCCAAACCATTTTTAAATGCATCTATTGTGGTTGATAGCACTACCTCTCTTGGCAGGGCGTTCCATAACTTTATTGTCCTAACCGTAAAGAATCCCTTCCTTTGCTGTCTATGAAATCTTTGCTCTTCCAGTCTGAGGGGGTGACCTCTTGTTCTTTGTACCTTTCTGTTAATGAACAGGTCACTGGAGAGCTCTTTATATTGGCCCTGCACAAATTTATATAATGTTATCATATCCCCTCTGAGACACTTTTTTTCTAACGTATATAAATGCAAATTTTTAAGTCTCTCTTCATAACTAAGATCCTCCAAACCCCTTATTAATTTTGTAGCTCTACTTTGCACTTTTTCTAGTTCCTTAATATCCTTTTTAAGGACTGGTGCCCAGAACTGTACTGCATATTCAAGGTGAGGTCTTACCATTGATTTGTAAAGAGGCAAGATGATATCCTCCTCCCGTGAATCTATACCTCGTTTTATACATGCCAATATCTTAGCTGCTGACTGGCATTGGGCACTGTTGCCAAGTTTGTTGTCTATAATTATTGAAAGGGTTAAATTGATGCTTGACCAAGTTAGGACAAAGGTCACAGTCTCTGAGGATGTCAGATAAGACATCCTGGTTTATGTAAGAAAGGTCTCAGACCACAATTAGAGGAACTAATGCTGTAGTAAGTTTCAACTGTCTTGTTTGCTGACTAACCATATTGAGTTTTATTTTAGCTTTTCTGCCTAGTGACACTATAAGCACCCATTGTCTACCCCCCCTTGTGACATGTATACGCCCCCCCTCATGTACTTATACTATGTTTGTGCAAAATCTATAACCAATCAATACACGGGACAATGCCTAGTTTTGTGTATAAATACCAATGTGTAATAAACTACACTCAGAGCTGAGGATAAAGAAACACGTGCCTTGTGTATTTGTTTTCCGCCTTCACAGCTCTCCAGATATCTGCTAATCTGCGACACATCAGCAACCTTAGAAGTAATTGATCAAGGAACAGAGACCGGCCTTTCCTTTCAATTTGGTGTCAGTAGTGGGATTTGGACATACAGGGTGAGTACAAGTTATGCATGGTTGTATTTTTATACTTCTGTGCCGTGCTCCCTTGTCTCTCCGAATCCCATACCTAAAATTTAGTGTTTTAAGTAAGCCTTGGGTTGTTGTTAAACATTTGTCACTGGGACAAGATACTATTGTGTTTCTGGTACACAAATAGATATTAAGATTTCACTGGGAAATCACTTAAGTGCGTGACACTGGGTCACGGCACAGTTCAACAAAACCTATTCAGAGATTTATATGTATATATGTACATAAATATATACAAGTAATTATTAGCAAACATTGCTTTCTAGGAAACTGTTGTGGGTGTGTCAAAGGTTATTTATACATAAGGTAAAGTATAAGATAAGAATTGCATTTTAATTGTCAAAATTGTTGAAATATCATTTAAAGTATAAGATAAGAATTGCATTCTAACTGTCAAAGTTATTGGTAAATCATTTAAAGTATAAGATAAGAAGTGTGTATTACGTTGTGTGAATTACATAAAATAATCTGGTCATAATGGGACAACAGCTTAGTGATTTAGCAACTTCAGGCTTTATAACAGGCAAATTGAAGGATGCCCCTTTGTATGACAGTACAAAGTGGAATCCCCGTTATTACACCCAAATTTATGTGACTGATGCATTTGATTCTGGTATAGATGATGTTGCAGGATGGACACAAAAAGGCTATGAGCATCCCTTTCCTATAGAAGGGTCATTTGATTTGTATTACAGGAACATGTTTCAAAGTTTTCTAGATAACTCTCATAATCAAAACCAAGGCTGGGAGCAGCCACTAATGACTTTGTTTTTCAAATTTTGGATTCTTATGTGCGATTATGTCAAAGAGGCAAAGTGAAAGGTGTTAAAATGAATAAGGGAAAACCCAAATATCCTAAAAAGCCCGAGAAAGTTATTAGTTTACACATGCCACATGTAAATGTAGCAGCAAACGCCCCTCCCGATTATGGAAGTGTATGTGATAATCCCCAAGAAGCTGCAATGTTAGTAGCTGCTCTTGAACAAATAAAGATAGATGAAAGACCAGATGTAAAAACTGTTTACCCCAATCTAGGAATGATGACCCGCTCCCAAGCTAACCTCATGATAAATAGTGATTGTAAAAGTGACAACATCACACACCCATTAACCCTTGCATCAACAGAAGCCAGTAAAGCAGAACCTGCTTTGCAAATGCCGTTTTTAACTGTTGGGAGTCATGTAGTTTTACAATCAGTCAAACCAGAGGAAATAAAAAATTGGGTAAGTGGATGTCCAGACCCATTTGCCAGCCCCAAAGGTGCCATAACATATCTCAGGCGTATGACAAGGGGTACAATGTTCACAGGAATGGATGTCAAGTTTGGGCTAGACATACTTAAAAGACACAAAGAAATAGACTGGGGGAAGGAAGTAAAACATTTAGATGCAAAGTATGACACACCGGGAGATGTAGATTCCTATGCCTGGGCACATGAGAAACACAGAGAAGACATGTGGGAAGAGTTGCAGGAATATTTTGAAAGGCAGGGACGCTCACGTATGAATATGGGTGATGTTATGGCATTAAAACAAAAGCCAGGGGAAACTGTTAGTGAGTTTTGTCGCAGGTTTAAAGTTGAGTGGACAACCACAGCAGGTATGACAATGCCTGAGGACAGGGATGTTGAGAAATCCAGCATGTATAATCAAACATTGATGGCAGGATTAGATGAGAAAGCTCAGCAAGTTATAAAAATGTTGATAGATGAGTGGTGGAAGAAACCACCCACAGCCTTAGAGAATGAATTACTTATAAAGGAAGCGGCTGGAGTGTTCCCCGCTGCACAGGTTAAAAAGTAAAAAGTCAGAATTGTCACTATTCTCTAAGCCAAGGTCCTGTGGGTGGTCAAGGATGTAATTCTCGTGTTACAAGAGGTCGGGGTAGGGGACGTGGCCCCCCCCCCCCATAAGGGAGGTATGAGACATCAATCAGGAGGTCGTGCAAGTAAAACAGGAAATTGTTTTAATTGTGGAAAGGCAGGTCATTGGGCTACAGAGTGCAGACTCCCAAAATATGAGGATAACACATATGCAGGAACAGAACAGCGCAGGGAGCAGTACCATGACTCTCAGCCACAGCGCAGGGAGCAGTACCATGACTCTCAGCCACACCAGCCAAAATTCCCAGTTAGGTGGCAAAGCTCTGGTCCCCAATAGGGGTGCCCGAGGATAGACCCCATCTTTTTCGCATCACAATTAACAACCACATGGTCCGAATTACCCCAAATCACACTTGTCATAAATGGTGAACATGTTAAATTCCTAGTGGATACAGGTGCCACTAGTTCTGTATTGAATGGCTATTCATACAGTGGACCTACACGCGAATCAGATTCATCCTCAATGGGAATAGGGGGAATAGTCACCAAATGTTATGATACTCCATTGTTATCAGTATCAATGCTGAATAATGAAAAAGAATTTAAACATCCATTCAGGTTAATACCCAAATGTCCAGTAAATTTACTAGGCAGGGATCTGCTAGGTAAATTACAAATGACTATTGCAATAGATGTCAAAGGTGGTTTAACCGTGTCTACCCCTACGGAACACACAAATTTACACATGTTTCATGAGCCAATTGTGCATGATGAAGGTCGCCTAAATGTTCGTGCTCTCTGTCTCCCTGATGATGTCCGGGAGAAAATGAGAGCATTAGCTGCATTTGCCAGCACAAAGTCAGTATATGTAACATGTGAATTTATCAATCCAATTTCATGTACTGAATATGATCCTGAGAGAGAAATGCAGGACATAAAATCAAACAATACTGTATCTATCACAGGTATTTGGCTATCACCTAGTAGAGGTTATATTTGTACAGATAAACATGCATATGTGTGGGTACAAGGACAAGATCTTGTTTTACAGCATACATTTTTGCCCATGGATCATGTCGATAATATTGAATATTGCATGCCATCCACAGTATCACAGCTGCCTGAACCGCTGAGAGATATAGACCCAAAGTAGTGGGCGCAGGGATCTACAGATCCAGGTAACATTGATTGTTCCCCATATCAAGCTAATCTAAAACCCAATGTTTCTCCTGTGTATATCAAACAGTACCCGTTGTCGAGTGACAAGGAGAGAGGCATAGCTCCAGTAATTGCGGATTTGCTGGAAAAGGGCATTACCGAGCCTACCGTGTCACCCTACAACACTCCTATCAATCCAGTGCCAAAGCCAGGTAACAGAGGATGGAGGTTAACCCAAGATTTAAGAGCAGTCAATGCCCTAGTTCAGCCCCTTGCTCCCCTGGTCCCAGATGTCACTGCAATACTGACAGCAATTCCGCATACGGCTTGCTGTTATACAGTAATTGATTTAAACAGTGCTTTCTTCAGCATACCTGTACACCCTGATACAAACCCCTGTTTGCATTTACTTATCAAGGGAATCAGTTTGCATGGAATAGGTTACCACAGGGGTTTTGCGATTCCCCCACTGCCTATAGTACCGTAGTCCGTGTAACCCTGTCTGCTTGGCACCCTGCTCGTGGCTCTGTTCTTCTGCAGTATGTGGATGATTTGCTCCTCTGCAGTGAGAGAGAAGCTGCGTGCATGGAAGACACACACAGCCTGTTGCAACATTTGGCAAGCACCGGACACAAGGTTTCTCCTTCTAAGATGCAAATTGCCCAACCGGAGGTCAAGTACCTGGGATTTTTGCTGTCACAAGGGGAAAGACGTTTATCATCTGAACGTGTCAAAACTATTTCTATGTTCCCCAAGCCACAAAGTAAAGCATCATTGTTGTCATTCCTGGGTATTGTAACTTATTGCAGACAATGGATTCCTAACTGTTCATACTGGGATAATATTCTGAGACAGGCAGCACTACAGGATGCCCCAAAAGACATTGTATGGAATCCAGAGATGGAAGAAGCGTTCAAAGAACTTAAAAAGGCTTTATGTACTGCCCCAACACTGGGACTCCCGAACTATAATTTACCTTTTCATCTTTTTTGTGCAGAGACAGGGACCACAGTAGCGGGGGTACTAGCACAGGAGCATGGGTGCGGGTATAGACCAGTGGCATATTTTTCTAAGAAATTTACTCCTATTGTACAGGGTCTACCGGCATGCCTGAGGCAAGTAGCTGCATGCGCCATGATGGTAGAGAGCTCCCAAGCCCTAGTACTCTCCTACCCTTTGATTTTACATACATGTCACCAGGTAATCAAGGTGCTGACAAACCTGACCACACAACACATGACTGCCCAGCGAAGGTCAGGTTATGGGACTGTGTTGACAGCAACACAAAATCTCACCATTAAATATTACACTTCACATACTGGCCCAGCTGCAGTACTCGCTACTATGCTGAGACATACACCTGAGGAACATGATGATAATGACCACGATTGCCTGAATGCAATACAGGTTCAGACATCCGTAAGGCTTGATTTGCAAAGCACACCATTACAGGGTAAGGTAGAAGCAGTATTTGTGGATGGTTCGTGTTTTAAACCAGCAGATGGAGTTTATCTGACTGGATTTTCTGTTGTCACTGATGACACAGTACTAGCAGCGGGAGCGCTGCCGTTTGTTTCTGCACAAGCTGCAGAACTTGTCGCCCTCACACAGGCATGTAAACTCTTTGCAAATAAATGTATTAATATCTACACAGATTCCAGATATGCATTTGGAGTAGTACATGACTTCGGAATGATCTGGCGCAATAGAGGCTTCATTGCAGCCGATGGTAAAGGTATCTCACATGCCCAATTGGTAAATGATTTGTTAAACGCATTGCTTCTTCCAGAGCAAGTTGCAATCATAAAATGTAAAGGTCATGACGTTTCAAATTCCATAGAGGCCAAAGGTAATGCTTTTGCAGATCAAATTGCTAAAGAAGCTGCCCAAAATCAGCAGATGTGGTCAGAAACCACAACAGACACTCAATTACATCTTGTGTCACAAATTATCACTCCCAATTATGATTTTACAACTTTGCAGGAAGTAGCTGAACAAGCTGATATCGAATATTGGAAGTCAAAGGGTTTAGAAATTGACCAATTTGGATTATGGTCAAAGAGTGGAAAGGTAGGATTACCTAAAGCTTCTAGCCCATTAATTGTGTCCACATACCATGGGTTTGGACACAAAGGTAAAAAGGTGACAGAAGACATGATCAAAGATAGATTCATAATCAGAGACCTATCAACAGTAGTAGAAGCACAGTTATCCAGATGTTTAACATGCCTGAAAAATAACACACAGGGAATAGGAAAGGTAGGAAAAGCTGAACACCTACCACCCCCTACAGGCCCAATGCAGCAACTACAGATAGATTTCACGCATATGCCCACAGCTAGGGGTGGACTTAAATATCTATTGGTAATAGTTGATCAATTCAGCAAATGGACCGAAGCTTTTGCATGTGTCAATGAAAAAAGCCAAACAGTGATAAAAATACTAGCCAAAGAGTGGCTCCCACGTTGGGGTTTGCCACTTCAAATAAATAGTGACAATGGTACACATTTTACATCACAGATAACACAAGGGTTAATGCGTAGTCTAAACATAGAATGGAAATTTCATATGCCTTACCATCCACATGCAGCAGGTCAGGTTGAACGTGCAAATCGCACAATCAAGGATAAATTGAGAAAAGGTACTAATGGGTCATTCCACAATTGGCCAGATTATTTGCCAGCTGTATTAGATGAGATGAGAATGACCCCAAACAAAACAACAAAGTTGTCCCCTTATGAGATTTTAATGGGAAGACTGTTCCCTACTCCATGGGCTAATGGTAAGTATTGCCCTGTGAGTAGTGAGAACATAGAGTTGGTGCAGGAAGAATATGTTAACCAATTGGTACAAAAATTGAGCAGTACCTATGGTGATGTATCGTTATCTCTTCCGTTACCCTCAGAAAAACCAACTCATCCATTCAAGCCAGGACAACAAGTCTTAATCCAAAAGCTTCAACGGGACAAACATAAAGACACAGCATACGGAGACCCAACCACTATTCTTGCCGTAACAAGGACAGCCGTGTTAACAGAGGAATCACCATCTTGGATCCATGCATCCCGCATCAAATCCTTGACCCCGAAAGAAGACCCCAAAAAGAGACAATATGCTATATGGACAATTGGTTTACTAAGTACCCTTATAATTTCTGCATGGGGTATAATATGTGTTTATGAAGGATCCCATAACCCTAAAAACATCCTCGACCTCACTAGGCGAGAATTGAGTTCATCAGTGTGGGAGTCACACAACACATTTATCAAAACTGCTAAATTGTTTCATAATGCATCAGAGGTTAATCAGTCATGTTGGATTTGTAGCCAAGGTGCAACCAGTCTAGCCACAGAGTTCCCATATTTAGGAATTCCCTTTACTAATGAAATGCTTAATAATGTGTCATTCAGTGAAAATAAAATAAACAACAGCAGAAGAGTGCACCAGTAACCAATGGCACCATATGTTATCAAAATATGAGAGAAAGGGTGCAAACACAATGCCATCCACAGACTGTTCCTATACTAACTAATCTAGGAAGTATGCAATTAACACAAGTTTATTTTCCAGGTACACATGGAAATTGTTCAGCATTCTGTAAGACAATTTTTTTTAAATACACCAATTCACAGGGTAAAGACACATGTTATTACAATCCAGAAGGAAACAGCCACCCTAGTGGCATCAGGTGGAAAAGGTGGGTTGAAATATACAGTTTTATTGTTGCCACAGTAGGTACAGAGACTAAAGCAACACACAACCCAGACATGTGTCCATGTGGGAAAACCGTATGGGATCCATTCAACACAGGTCCATGCCCAGCCCTAAATTTTGGTTACCCTAATTGCAGTATACCCATAGCACAAACAATAGGGAAAGATAGCTCCAACACAGCCTTAACAGCAGGCAATAATTTGTATTGGCTATGTGATACATGGGCTTGTTAAAACCATTCCTTTAACACACAAAGGGCCATGTTATTTAGGCTATGAGATGCATATCGTGCATACCCTATCCATACCACACAAGGCGAAGGTTTCGGGCTAGGAATTTTCCCAATGGCAGGAATTCCTATATTGGCACAAAAACGTAATTATTTAATAGAAGATGTAGATGCCATGGCTAATGCAACCTCCAAATCTATAGTTTTATTAACTGAGGAGATTACACAAATGAGAGATGTGGTGCTGCAGAATAGACTGCATTAGACTATCTCTTTGCTGCCAGTGGGGGAGTGTGTCAATTAGTAGGATTACAATGTTGTGTACATATAATTGATAACTCAGGTAAAATTGCCCACGAGCTGGAGAAAGTTACAGAAATTCAGAATAGGTTAAGAAAAACCAACGAGGAGTTTGATTGGACGTTTGGAATGAGTTCTTGGTTAGGAGAGATAGGAGCAAAACTTGCCATGTTCCTTGCTCTAGTCATAAGTTGCTTGTTGGCGATTTATATGTTAATTATATGTGCAAAATGCATCATTGCCAAAGCTATTAAACCAGCCCCAAAAATCCAACACCACATGTATTTTATTAACTATGCTTCTCAACAGCAATATTAAGATTGTTCAGCAAGTGAACAAAAGAGTGGAACTGAAAGGGTTAAATTGATGTTGAGAAGCCCCCTTGCTTGACCAAGTTCAGACAAAGGTCACAGTCTCTGAGGATGTCAGATAAGACATCCTGGTTTATGTAAGAAAGGTCTCAGACAGGGGCGGGCTGGGCTGGGGGGCAGGGAGGCAATTGCCCGCCAGGCCGCCCTAAGGTTTGTAAAACACGGCCGCTGGGCCAGTGTTAAAAAAAAAAAAAAAACGCGCTTGCAGGCAGAGACGGAGGTGAGAAGGGATCGGAAGATCGCCTCTCACCTCCGCTCTGCCTGCAAAACTGCACGGGGAGCCGAACAGGCAGCACAGAGAAACCTCCGTGCTGCCTGTTCGGCTCCCCGTGCAGTGTGCCGACACGGAAGTGCCGACAGTCACGTGATCGGCGCTCTGACGTCAGACGCGCGCCAATCACGTGACCTGTCGGCACAACCGCCGGGTGGCCGAACAGGCAGCAAAAAACACTGGCATATTATTGGGCAAATTGGCTGGGGAATATTACATGGCAAATAACGCTGAAATATTATTGGGCAAATTGGCTGGGGAATATTACATGGCTAATAACACTGGCATATTATTGGGCAAATTGGCTGGGGCATATTACATGGCTAATAACCCTGGCATATTATTGGGCAAATTGTCTGGGGAATATTACATGGCAAATAACACTGGCATATTATTGGGCAAATTGGCTGGGGAATATTACATGGCTAATAACACTGGAATATTATTGGGCAAATTGGCTGGGGAATATTACATGGCTAATAACACTTGCATATTATTGGGCAAATTGGCTGGGGAATATTACATGGCTAATAACACTGGCATATTATTGGGCAAATTGGCTGGGGAATATTACATGGCAAATAAGACTGGCATATTATTGGCCAAATTGGCTGGGGAATATTACATGGCTAATAACACTTGCATATTATTGGGCAAATTGGCTGGGGAATATTACATGGCTAATAACACTGGCATATTATTGGGCAAATTGGCTGGGGAATATTACATGGAAAATAAGACTGGCATATTAATATTTAATCTTTTTAGGATTGCGAGTATAATTTAGGTGTAGGTTTAGTATATATTTCGCCTTCCGGTATCTGGGTATAAATAACAGCAGCTAATGCAGCACGTGATGAGACACGGAAGAAGCCCTAGTGGCGAAACGGCCGTCGATTACGCATCCTGCGGGCGGAGCGTTTATCTGAGCTCCGTTTGTGTCTAAGAACTACATTAACGGTTGAGGCTAGTTCCTACCCAGTAGAAGGACCCTGTCCTTTCAGAGGATAAGAAATAGCTTGCTCAGTGTGAGTGAGCTATTTCCTATCCAGTAGAAGGACCTTTTTGCCCCCTAGTGGTCAGGTCCTGTATAGGGATAGGAACTAGCCGACTCACACTGAGAGAGCTAATTCCTATCCTGCCAAACGACCTTTTGCCTCTAGTTATCAGGTCCTGTTAAAGGATAGGAAATAGACGGTTCACTGTGAGAAAGCTAGTTTCTATCCAGTAGAAGGACCTTTCTACCTCCCAGCTAACACAGGTCCTTTACAAGGATAGGAAATAGACGGTTCACAATGAGAAAGCTAGTTCCTATCCAGTAGAAGGACCTTTGTACCTCCAGCCAACACAGGTCCTTTACAGGTAGTACTTATAATGCTAAGGGACCTATGTACCTTAAGCTAACACAGATCCTTTACAGGGATAGGAAATAGACTGTTCACAATGAGAAAGCTAGTTCCTATCCAGTAGAAGAACCTTTCTACCTCCCAGCTAACACAGGTCCTTTACAGGGATAGGAAATAGACGGTTCACAATGAGAAAGCTAGTTCCTATCCAGTAGAAGGACCTTTATACCTCCAGCTAGCACAGGTCCTTTACAGGGATAGGAAATAGACGGTTCACAATGAGAAAGCTAGTTCCTATCCAGTAGAAGGACCTTTGTACCTCCAGCTACCACAGGTCCTTTACAAGGATAGGAAATAGACGGTTCACAATGAGAAAGCTAGTTCCTATCCAGTAGAAGGACCTTTCTACCTCCCAGCTAACACAGGTCCTTTACAAGGATAGGAAATAGACGGTTCACAATGAGAAAGCTAGTTCCTATCCAGTAGAAGGACCTTTGTACCTCCAGCCAACACAGGTCCTTTACAGGAAGTACTTATAATGCTAAGGGACCTATGTACCTTCAGCTAACACAGGTCCTTTACAGGGATAGGAAATAGACGGTTCACAATGAGAAAGCTAGTTCCTATCCAGTAGAAGGACCTTTATAACCTCCAGCTAGCACAGGTCCTTTACAGTGATAGGAAATAGACGGTTCACAATGAGAAAGCTAGTTCCTATCCAGTAGAAGGACCTTTGTACCTCCAGCCAACACAGGTCCTTTACAGGAAGTACTTATAATGCTAAGGGACCTATGTACCTTCAGCTAACACAGGTCCTTTACAGGGATAGGAAATAGACGGTTCACAATGAGAAAGCTAGTTCCTATCCAGTAGAAGGACCTTTATAACCTCCAGCTAGCACAGGTCCTTTACAGTGATAGGAAATAGACGGTTCACAATGAGAAAGCTAGTTCCTATCCAGTAGAAGGACCTTTGTACCTCCAGCTACCACAGGTATTTTACAAGGATAGGAAATAGACGGTTCACAATGAGAAAGCTAGTTCCTATCCAGTAGAAGGACCTTTGTACCTCCAGCCGACACAGGTCCTTTACAGGAAGTACTTATAATGCTAAGGGTCCTATGTACCTTCAGCTAACACAGGTCCTTTACAGGGATAGGAAATAGACGGTTCACAATGAGAAAGCTAGTTCCTATCCAGTAGAAGGACCTTTGTACCTCCAGCCAACACAGGTCCTTTACAGGAAGTACTTATAATGCTAAGGGTCCTATGTACCTTCAGCTAACACAGGTCCTTTACAGGGATAGGAAATAGACGGTTCACAATGAGAAAGCTAGTTCCTATCCAGTAGAAGGACCTTTGTACCTCCAGCCGACACAGGTCCTTTACAGGAAGTACTTATAATGCTAAGGGTCCTATGTACCTTCAGCTAACACAGGTCCTTTACAGGGATAGGAAATAAACGGTTCACAATGAGAAAGCTAGTTCCTATCCAGTAGAAGGACCTTTGTACCTCCAGCCAACAGAGGTCCTTTACAGGAAGTACTTATAATGCTAAGGGACCTATGTACCTTCAGCTAACACAGGTCCTTTACAGGGATAGGAAATAGACGGTTCACAATGAGAAAGCTAGTTCCTATCCAGTAGAAGGACCTTTATACCTCCAGCTAGCACAGGTCCTTTACAGGGATAGGAAATAGACGGTTCACAATGAGAAAGCAAGTTCCTATCCAGTAGAAGGACCTTTCTACCTCCCAGCTAACACAGGTCCTTTACAAGGATAGGAAATAGACGGTTCACAATG
The DNA here is from genome assembly GCA_036172795.1 of Pelodytes ibericus. Taxonomy (NCBI): domain Eukaryota; kingdom Metazoa; phylum Chordata; class Amphibia; order Anura; family Pelodytidae; genus Pelodytes; species Pelodytes ibericus. Next base: position 170,347,602 of record CM069862.1, read on the forward strand.
AGAAAGCAAGTTTCTATCCAGTAGAAGGACCTTTCTACCTCCCAGCTAACACAGGTCCTTTACAAGGATAGGAAATAGACGGTTCACAATGAGAAAGCTAGTTCCTCTCCAGTAGAAGGACCTTTGTACCTCCAGCCAACACAGGTCCTTTACAGGAAGTACTTATAATGCTAAGTGACCTATGTACCTTCAGCTAACACAGGTCCTTTACAGGGATAGGAAATAGACGGTTCACAATGAGAAAGCTAGTTCCTATCCAGTAGAAGGACCTTTATACCTCCAGCGAGCACAGGTCCTTTACAGGGATAGGAAATAGACGGTTCACAATGAGAAAGCTAGTTCCTATCCAGTAGAAGGACCTTTGTACCTCCAGCTACCACAGGTCCTTTACAAGGATAGGAAATAGACGGTTCACAATGAGAAAGCTAGTTCCTATCCAGTAGAAGGACCTTTGTACCTCCAGCCGACACAGGTCCTTTACAGGAAGTACTTATAATGCTAAGGGTCCTATGTACCTTCAGCTAACACAGGTCCTTTACAGGGATAGGAAATAGACGGTTCACAATGAGAAAGCTAGTTCCTATCCAGTAGAAGGACCTTTGTACCTCCAGCCAACACAGGTCCTTTACAGGAAGTACTTATAATGCTAAGGGACCTATGTACCTTAAGCTAACACAGGTCCTTTACAGGGATAGGAAATAGACGGTTCACAATGAGAAAGCTAGTTCCTATCCAGTAGAAGGACCTTTATACCTCCAGCTAGCACAGGTCCTTTACAGGGATAGGAAATAGACGGTTCACTGTGAGAAAGCTAGTTCCTATCCAGTAGAAGGACCTTTATACCTCCAGCTAGCACAGGTCCTTTACAGGGATAGGAAATAGACGGTTCACAATGAGAAAGCAAGTTCCTATCCAGTAGAAGGACCTTTCTACCTCCCAGCTAACACAGGTCCTTTACAAGGATAGGAAATAGACGGTTCACAATGAGAAAGCTAGTTCCTATCCAGTAGAAGGACCTTTGTACCTCCAGCCAACACAGGTCCTTTACAGGAAGTACTTATAATGCTAAGGGACCTATGTACCTTCAGCTAACACAGGTCCTTTACAGGGTTAGGAAATAGACGGTTCACAATGAGAAAGCTAGTTCCTATCCAGTAGAAGGACCTTTATACCTCCAGCTAGCACAGGTCCTTTACAGGGATAGTAAATAGACGGTTCACAATGAGAAAGCTAGTTCCTATCCAGTAGAAGGACCTTTGTACCTCCAGCTACCACAGGTCCTTTACAAGGATAGGAAATAGACGGTTCACAATGAGAAAGCTAGTTCCTATCCAGTAGAAGGACCTTTGAAGGATTGCTAAAGGTATACAGTCAAGAATACATCTTGAACCAGAATATAATTAGTAAAAGTCAACATGGTTTTGTGAAAGACAGGTCTTATCAAACAAACTTAATAACATTCTATGAAGAAGTCAGTAAAAATATAGATCTAGGTGTGGCAGTTGATGTGATCTATTTGGATTTTGCGAAAGCATTTGATACAGTTCCACACAAAAGGTTACTCTACAAATTGAGAGAAATAGGTTTGGGGGCAAATGTGTGTATGTGGATTGAAAATTGGCTAAAAGATAGAACACAAAGGGTTGTTGTAAATGGAAAATCCTCATATTGGACAAGGGTATTAAGCGGAGTACCTCAGGGGTCTGTTTTGGGCCCTCTTCTTTTTAATTTGTTTATTAATGATCTGCCACATTGTGCTGAGAGCCATGTCTCCGTGTTTGCGGACGACACTAAATTAGGTAAGGCAATAAAGACTAATCTTGATGTTTTTTCTTTACAGGAAGATTTGGACAGAGTGGGGGACTGGGCAGTAAAGTGGCAAATGAGGTTCAATATAGACAAATGTAAAGTTATGCATTATGGGAAAAATAATAACAAAGCAACATATACGTTAAATGGTTTTTCCCTGGGAATAATTATAGACAACAAACTTGGCAACAGTGCCCAATGCCAGTCAGCAGCTGCAAGGGCCAATAAGATTTTGGCATGTATAAAACGAGGTATAGATTCACGGGAGGAGGATATCATCTTGCCTCTTTACAAATCAATGGTAAGACCTCACCTTGAATATGCAGTACAGTTCTGGGCACCAGTCCTTAAAAAGGATATTAAGGAACTAGAAAAAGTGCAAAGGAGAGCTACAAAATTAATAAGGGGTTTGGAGGATCTTAGTTATGAAGAGAGACTTAAAAAATTGAATTTATATACGTTAGAAAAAAGGCGTCTCAGAGGGGATATGATAACATTATATAAATATTTGCAGGGCCAATATAAAGAGCTCTCCAGTGACCTGTTCATTAACAGAAAGGTACAAAGAACAAGAGGTCACCCCCTCAGACTGGAAGAGCAAAGATTTCATAGACAGCAAAGGAAGGGATTCTTTACGGTTAGGACAATAAAGTTATGGAACTCCCTGCCAAGAGAGGTAGTGCTAGCAACCACAATAGATGCATTTAAAAATGGTTTGGATGTTTTTTTAGGAAAGCAGAACATACAGGGCTATTAATAATAGAATAAGCATTAATAAAAGAGCTTATTGATCCAAGGAGAAATCTGATTGCCTCTTGGAGTCAAGAAGGAATTTTTTCCCCCAGGAGGCAGAATTCGAAATAGCTTCCTTAGGGGTTTTTTGCCTTCTTTTGGATCAAAAGCTGTAATGAGAGGTAGAAGGGTTGAACTTGATTGACTTGTGTCTTTTTTCAACCTAAATTACTATGTTACTATGTTACTATGTTACTTTGTACCTCCAGCCGACACAGGTCCTTTACAGGAAGTACTTATAATGCTAAGGGTCCTATGTACCTTCAGCTAACACAGGTCCTTTACAGGGATAGGAAATAGAGGGTTCACAATGAGAAAGCTAGTTCCTATCCAGTAGAAGGACCATTGTACCTCCAGCCAACACAGGTCCTTTACAGGAAGTACTTATAATGCTAAGGGACCTATGTACCTTCAGCTAACACAGGTCCTTTACAGGGATAGGAAATAGACGGTTCACAATGAGAAATCTAGTTCCTATCCAGTAGAAGGACCTTTATACTTCCAGCTAGCACAGGTCCTTTACAGGGATAGGAAATAGACGGTTCACAATGAGAAAGCAAGTTCCTATCCAGTAGAAGGACCTTTCTACCTCCCAGCTAACACAGGTCCTTTACAAGGATAGGAAATAGACGGTTCACAATGAGAAAGCTAGTTCCTATCCAGTAGAAGGACCTTTGTACCTCCAACCAACACAGGTCCTTTACAGGAAGTACTTATAATGCTAAGGGACCTATGTACCTTAAGCTAACACAGGTCCTTTACAGGGATAGGAAATAGACGGTTCACAATGAGAAAGCTAGTTCCTATCCAGTAGAAGGACCTTTATACCTCCAGCTAGCACAGGTCCTTTACAGGGATAGGAAATAGACGGTTCACTGTGAGAAAGCTAGTTCCTATCCAGTAGAAGGACCTTTATACCTCCAGCTAGCACAGGTCCTTTACAGGGATAGGAAATAGACGGTTCACAATGAGAAAGCAAGTTCCTATCCAGTAGAAGGACCTTTCTACCTCCCAGCTAACACAGGTCCTTTACAAGGATAGGAAATAGACGGTTCACAATGAGAAAGCTAGTTCCTATCCAGTAGAAGGACCTTTGTACCTCCAGCCAACACAGGTCCTTTACAGGAAGTACTTATAATGCTAAGGGACCTATGTACCTTCAGCTAACACAGGTCCTTTACAGGGATAGGAAATAGACGGTTCACAATGAGAAAGCTAGTTCCTATCCAGTAGAAGGACCTTTATACCTCCAGCTAGCACAGGTCCTTTACAGGGATAGGAAATAGACGGTTCACAATGAGAAAGCTAGTTCCTATCCAGTAGAAGGACCTTTGTACCTCCAGCTAACACAGGTCCTTTACAGGGATAGGAAATAGACGGTTCACAATGAGAAAGCTAGTTCCTATCCAGTAGAAGGACCTTTGTACCTCCAGCCAACACAGGTCCTTTACAGGAAGTACTTATAATGCTAAGGGACCTATGTACCTTCAGCTAACACAGGTCCTTTACAGGGATAGGAAATAGACGGTTCACAATGAGAAAGCTAGTTCCTATCCAGTAGAAGGACCTTTATACCTCCAGCTAGCACAGGTCCTTTACAGGGAAAGGAAATAGACGGTTCACAATGAGAAAGCTAGTTCCTATCCAGTAGAAGGACCTTTGTACCTCCAGCTAACACAGGTCCTTTACAGGGATAGGAAATAGACGGTTCACAATGAGAAAGCTAGTTCCTATCCAGTAGAAGGACCTTTGTACCTCCAGCCAACACAGGTCCTTTACAGGAAGTACTTATAATGCTAAGGGACCTATGTACCTTCAGCTAGCACAGGTCCTTTACAGGGATAGGAAATAGACGGTTCACAATGAGAAAGCAAGTTCCTATCCAGTAGAAGGACCTTTCTACCTCCCAGCTAACACAGGTCCTTTACAAGGATAGGAAATAGACGGTTCACAATGAGAAAGCAAGTTTCTATCCAGTAGAAGGACCTTTCTACCTCCCAGCTAACACAGGTCCTTTACAAGGATAGGAAATAGACGGTTCACAATGAGAAAGCTAGTTCCTCTCCAGTAGAAGGACCTTTGTACCTCCAGCCAACACAGGTCCTTTACAGGAAGTACTTATAATGCTAAGGGACCTATGTACCTTCAGCTAACACTGGTCCTTTACAGGGATAGGAAATAGACGGTTCACAATGAGAAAGCTAGTTCCTATCCAGTAGAAGGACCTTTGTACCTCCAGCCAACACAGGTCCTTTACAGGAAGTACTTATAATGCTAAGGGACCTATGTACCTTCAGCTAACACAGGTCCTTTACAGGGATAGGAAATAGACGGTTCACAATGAGAAAGCTAGTTCCTATCCAGTAGAAGGACCTTTATACCTCCAGCTAGCACAGGTCCTTTACAGGGAAAGGAAATAGACGGTTCACAATGAGAAAGCTAGTTCCTATCCAGTAGAAGGACCTTTGTACCTCCAGCTAACACAAGTCCTTTACAGGGATAGGAAATAGACGGTTCACAATGAGAAAGCTAGTTCCTATCCAGTAGAAGGATCTTTGTACCTCCAGCCAACACAGGTCCTTTACAGGAAGTACTTATAATGCTAAGGGACCTATGTACCTTCAGCTAACACAGGACCTTTACAGGGATAGGAAATAGACGGTTCACAATGAGAAAGCTAGTTCCTATCCAGTAGAAGGACCTTTATACCTCCAGCTAGCACAGGTCCTTTACAGGGATAGGAAATAGACGGTTCACAATGAGAAAGCAAGTTCCTATCCAGTAGAAGGACCTTTCTACCTCCCAGCTAACACAGGTCCTTTACAAGGATAGGAAATAGACGGTTCACAATGAGAAAGCAAGTTTCTATCCAGTAGAAGGACCTTTCTACCTCCCAGCTAACACAGGTCCTTTACAAGGATAGGAAATAGACGGTTCACAATGAGAAAGCTAGTTCCTCTCCAGTAGAAGGACCTTTGTACCTCCAGCCAACACAGGTCCTTTACAGGAAGTACTTATAATGCTAAGGGACCTATGTACCTTCAGCTAACACTGGTCCTTTACAGGGATAGGAAACAGACGGTTCACAATGAGAAAGCTAGTTCCTATCCAGTAGAAGGACCTTTGTACCTCCAGCCAACACAGGTCCTTTACAGGAAGTACTTATAATGCTAAGGGACCTATGTACCTTCAGCTAACACAGGTCCTTTACAGGGATAGGAAATAGACGGTTCACAATGAGAAAGCTAGTTCCTATCCAGTAGAAGGACCTTTATACCTCCAGCTAGCACAGGTCCTTTACAGGGATAGGAAATAGACGGTTCACAATGAGAAAGCAAGTTCCTATCCAGTAGAAGGACCTTTCTACCTCCCAGCTAACACAGGTCCTTTACAAGGATAGGAAATAGACGGTTCACAATGAGAAAGCAAGTTTCTATCCAGTAGAAGGACCTTTCTACCTCCCAGCTAACACAGGTCCTTTACAAGGATAGGAAATAGACGGTTCACAATGAGAAAGCTAGTTCCTCTCCAGTAGAAGGACCTTTGTACCTCCAGCCAACACAGGTCCTTTACAGGAAGTACTTATAATGCTAAGGGACCTATGTACCTTCAGCTAACACAGGTCCTTTACAGGGATAGGAAATAGACGGTTCACAATGAGAAAGCTAGTTCCTATCCAGTAGAAGGACCTTTGTACCTCCAGCCAACACAGGTCCTTTACAGGAAGTACTTATAATGCTAAGGGACCTATGTACCTTCAGCTAACACAGGTCCTTTACAGGGATAGGAAATAGACGGTTCACAATGAGAAAGCTAGTTCCTATCCAGTAGAAGGACCTTTATACCTCCAGCTAGCACAGGTCCTTTACAGGGATAGGAAATAGACGGTTCACAATGAGAAAGCAAGTTCCTATCCAGTAGAAGGACCTTTCTACCTCCCAGCTAACACAGGTCCTTTACAAGGATAGTCAATAGACGGTTCACAATGAGAAAGCTAGTTCCTCTCCAGTAGAAGGACCTTTGTACCTCCAGCCAACACAGGTCCTTTACAGGAAGTACTTATAATGCTAAGGGACCTATGTACCTTCAGCTAACACAGGTCCTTTACAGGGATAGGAAATAGACGGTTCACAATGAGAAAGCTAGTTCCTATCCAGTAGAAGGACCTTTATACCTCCAGCTAGCACAGGTCCTTTACAGGGATAGGAAAAAGACGGTTCACAATGAGAAAGCTAGTTCCTATCCAGTAGAAGGACCTTTGTACCTCCAGCTACCACAGGTCCTTTACAAGGATAGGAAATAGACGGTTCACAATGAGAAAGCTAGTTCCTATCCAGTAGAAGGACCTTTGTACCTCCAGCCAACACAGGTCCTTTACAGGAAGTACTTATAATGCTAAGGGACCTATGTACCTTCAGCTAACACAGGTCCTTTACAGGGATAGGAAATAGACGGTTCACAATGAGAAAGCTAGTTCCTATCCAGTAGAAGGACCTTTCTACCTCCCAGCTAACACACGTCCTTTACAAGGATAGGAAATAGACGGTTCACAATGAGAAAGCAAGTTCATATCCAGTAGAAGGACCTTTCTACCTCCCAGCTAACACAGGTCCTTTACAAGGATAGGAAATAGACGGTTCACAATGAGAAAGCTAGTTCCTATCCAGTAGAAGGACCTTTGTACCTCCAGCCAACACAGGTCCTTTACAGGAAGTGTTTCCTAGCTGTATTGAAGCAGGGTGTCACTGATGCCCCCAAAGTATGCACCCCCCAAACATAGCATATCCAAAGACAGGGTCCATAGTCCACAGGGAGGTGTTTGGCCAGCAGGGCTCTCCAAGAACCCCAGTCACGCAGACTGTCATGATTCACTTCGTGATATATCTCATTTTTCGGAGGGGAGACTGACACCGGAGGAGCCGCCAGACGGCATAGCTTTAAGCCATGAAGTTGTCCTGGCCAAGTTCTGGGGGCATCGATGGCAGTGCTTTGGTGGAGGCAATATAATCCACGGCACTCACATTGTCAAGGGCAGCTTGTGGATAAAAAAGGTGATGGGGCTGTAGCTTCCAGGCACCAGGGCTAAGGGGACCCAGGTGGAAGTGGGCAGAGGCCAGCTGTACTCTGGTGGAGACTTTGACAGTGCCAGCGGTGTGGCTTGGCATTCAAGGTGGGGCAGGGGTAACTGTTCTGGGGACATGGCTTCAGCAGGGGCATCCACAGAGGAAAAGGGACACAGTTCTGGGGCCAGTGTTAGACAGGGACTTTGCCCGACTGCCACCAGCTTAGCTGGGATATCTGGCTGGGACGGGATGGGGGTGTGCTGGGCCATCTCTGAGGACACAGCTGCCAACACTTTTGCTGGGGCATTAGGACAGGGAAAGGCAACAGTTCTAAGTACTCACAGTCAAGGGGTTGGGACCACTGCAGATTCGTAGGGCGGCAAAATTTCAGGGGGCGCCCCCCAACACTGCAAAAAAAACCCAAGAAAAAACGCACAGGCAGCCTGCCTAGGGCAGCACAAAACCAATATGCATGGTTGTGACCCGGGTGTGGAGACAACTGTCGCATCCACCCCTCCAGTGTAAAACTTCATAGAGCTAAATCCAAATAAATGGGTCCCATTTGCCTGTGGCTGAGCAAATCAGCATCCAACTCTGCAACATCATACTCCCGCCCAGTGGTGTATCTTGGTTTTGTGCTGCCCTAGGCAGACAAAATTCAGACACCCCTCTACCCACGCACATGACCCATAACCCATATCACACCATTATATGCCTTTATCAGTCCCATTACATACATCCATCACTTGCCCTATCACCCCAATTACATGCCCCCTCACCCCAGGACTTACCCGATCCACGAACTTGAAGGGAGGGTTTGGCCCATACACAGCCAGACATTCCATTACCCACTGGGTCATCACATCGTCTACCTCTGGGGATACTGAGGAACCAGCTGGACTCCCCAGCTAAATTGGTAGGAATAAAATGTTCATTTTACAGTTTAATGAATAAATTTTTTACAGGGATCTGCAGTCACATGCAGATTGTCGGGAGAGTGAAAAAAGGTGCAAATGGCTGTTATTATAGTTATAGTATACGTCACATCTGTTTTATGCATCACAGCACATTTGAATTCTGAAATTGAGACTCTGCCACCCTCAGTTTTTAGGTAATTAGAGCAATTTTAGACTTTAATAAATGTGAAGTGTAACGGACTCCCTGGTACCCCGACTGGGCACCTCCGTTATATTAGACCTATAATCCACAGAAACCCTCCAGTATTATATCCCTTGGCTGTAAATGTCCCCTCAAATAATTGACACAACAAGAATAGAGGGTAAAAAGGCAGAAGAACCCTTTATTACAAACAGTACAGTATATTTATATGTTTGTACGTCTTGATGAACTGGTGACTGAACAATACAAACAAATTGACTTCATACAATAGTTAATCCCCCCAAGAGTAGATGGGGAAAGGAGCAACCAATTAACTGGTGGTAGGCAGGGTTGAGTCCCTTTAAAACTCTTAGACCTTTAAACGCTGGACCAATGAGCTGGGCACCCCCCTCGGCCGTAGCGATCAAAGACTGCTCACAGTCTAGGGGGCGAGTGAGAAAGCTCCAAGCGGCCGTGCTTAACCTTTATTGTGGCTGGCCGCTTAAGGTACTCGCTCAATGGGAGAATTACATTGCTAGAGAGGACATAAAAACACAGATACAATTACGCTTTGTTTCGGATGTAATTTGGTCTCCCATTTCGCTTGTGTGAGGTGGGTGTGTGTATAGGTGTGGGTGTATAAGCAAGGTAGTGTGTGTGTGTGTGTGGGGAGTGTATATGCGAGGTGTGTGTGTGTGGGGGGGGGAGTGTATATGCGAGGTGTGTGTGTGTGGGGGGGAGTGTATATGCGAGGTGTGTGTGTGTGGGGGGGGGAGTGTATATGCGAGGTGTGTGTGTGTGGGAGGGAGTGTATATGCGAGGTGTGAGTGTGGGGGGAATGAGCAGCAGGGTTCGGCACGGCAGAGCAGCGCAGCAGGGATCGGCACGGCAGAGCAGCGCTGACCCCTGCTGTGCCGCACCGAGCTGAGCTAAACCCTGCCATGCTGTGCAGGGCTGTTCCCTACTGTACCGGCAGCGATCGGCAGGGATCAGCTCCGCAGAGCAGGGATCAGCAGAGCAATACAGAGCAGGGATCAGCAGAGCAATACAGAGCAGGGATCAGCAGAGCAATACAGAGCAGGGATCAGCAGAGCAATGCAGAGCAGGGATCAGCTCCGCAATGCCGAGCAGGGATCAGCTCCGCAATGCCGAGCAGGGATCAGCTCGGCAATGCTGAGCAGGGATCAGCTCCGCAATGCCGAGCAGGGATCAGCAGAGCAATACAGAGCAGTGAGCAGCAGGGATCGGCACGGCAGAGCAGCGCAGCAGGGATCGGCACGGCAGAGCAGCGCAGCAGGGATCGGCACGGCAGAGCAGCGCAGCAGGGATCGGCACGGCAGAGCAGCGCAGCAGGGATCGGCACGGCAGAGCAGCGCAGCAGGGATCGGCACGGCAGAGCAGCGCAGCAGGGATCGGCACGGCAGAGCAGCGCAGCAGGGATCGGCACGGCAGAGCAGCACCGACCCCTGCTGTGCCGCGCCGAGCTGAGCTAAACCCTGCCATGCTGTGCAGGGCTGTTCCCTGCTGTACCGGCAGCGATTGGCAGGGCGCGGCGCGGCAGAGCAGAGTAGGGAGCGGCACGGCAGCAGAGCAGAGAGCGGCACAGCACGGCAGAGCAGAGAGCGCCACGGCACGGCAGAGCAGGGAGCGGCACGGCAGAGCAGGAAGCGGCACGGCAGAGCAGGGAGCGGCACGGCAGAGCAGGGAGCGGCACGGCAGAGCAGGGAGCAGCACGGGATCTCTGCCGAGCCGATCCCTGCTGTGCTCTGCACAGCAGAGCGTGGATCAGCTCCGCAATGCAGAGCAGGGATCAGCTCCGCAATGCAGAGCAGGGATCAGCTCCGCAATGCAGAGCAGGGATCAGCTCCGCAATGCCGAGCAGGGATCAGCTCCGCAATGCCGAGCAGGGATCAGCTCCGCAATGCCGAGCAGGGATCAGCTCCGCAATGCCGAGCAGGGATCAGCTCCGCAATGCCGAGCAGGGATCAGCTCCGCAATGCCGAGCAGGGATCAGCTCCGCAATGCCGAGCAGGGATCAGCTCCGCAATGCAGAGCAGGGATCAGAAGAGCAATACAGTTCAGAGATCAGCAGAGCAATACAGTTCAGAGATCAGCAGAGCAATACAGTTCAGAGATCAGCAGAGCAATACAGAGCAGGGATCAGCAGAGCAATACAGTTCAGAGATCAGCAGAGCAATACAGTTCAGAGATCAGCAGAGGAATACAGAGCAGGGATCAGCAGAGCAATACAGAGCAGGGATCAGCAGAGCAATGCAGAGCAGGGATCAGCAGAGCAATGCAGAACAGGGATCAGCAGAGCAATACAGAGAAGGGATCAGCAGAGCAATACAGAGCAGGGATCATCAGAGCAATACAGAGCAGGGATCAGCAGAGCAATACAGAGCAGGGATCAGCAGAGCAATACAGTTCAGAGATCAGCAGAGCAATACAGTTCAGAGATCAGCAGAGCAATACAGAGCAGGGATCAGCAGAGCAATACAGAGCAGGGATCAGCAGAGCAATACAGAGCAGGGATCAGCAGAGAAATACAGAGCAGGGATCAGCACACCATTGGACAGCAGGGAGCAGCATGGCAGAGCAGGGATCAGCACACCATAGGACAGCAGGGATCAGCACACCATAGGACAGCACAGATCAGTTCCATTGATTTGAATCTCCCGCTTTGCAGCTTCCTGTAGTTATCTGTACCGTGTGCTGACGTCACCAGGGTCCTTCTACTGGGTAGGAACTAGCCGCTACCCTACATTAACTGCTTGGTCCAGAGTGAGTTTATACGGAGGACTTTTTATGCTCGCCTAGCCTTCCCTAAGAGGACATTAAGATCTGTCTTCAGGAGGTACTACACAGAAATACATGCACCGTCAATTATAGGTCACGGAGATTCATCTACTTCACCTACCGGATCCGTTGTCATGTGGTCGGAGGACTATGGACGACAGTGCATTGAAGCTTAGTGTACCAGCGGGTGTATTTTATGATTGAGTGTTACAACTTATACAACACCTGGCATAGCAGTTTATTGACACTTTTTCCGTTTTGGTTGATTATCCTTCCCAGCCAGCCAGAGCCATTTTCACTTTAGAGGATTTGTGTGACTTTGTGTTTCCCTATGATATTATCTGTGGAGACCTAGAAGGCCATTATATGAGAGTCCTAAGATTTTTTTAGAAACAGTATTATATTGAACTTTACCTTAAACATTTCCTTCCTTTGTATGCAACAGGGCACTGTAGATAATTCCTGTTCATTTGTTTTATTTCAGTTTATTTATTTATTCATTTTGCTTCAGCTTTACTTACTTGTCTTATTTTTCTTTAATTATTGTTCATTTTTATATACCTTATATATACATATCCTTTTCTTTTTTTCTGTTACCTTTTCTCTTCTTTCTTTTTTCTGATTATTATCTGCTTAATTTGCCCTTTCTATTCTTGTAATTACAGGGTTCCAGTTATTCATCTCATACCCGACTGTGGACGCACAGTCTAATAGAGATGTTCTAGGGAATGCACAGCACTTTATGTGCACTCTGTTCTCATTTCTCTGTATGCTTGTATAGCTTATCCTGCAGGATTTGTTTAGTGTAATTTTGCAGTGTGTTTATTATTCATGATTGTTTAATGTTGTTTTTAGTATATATATGTTGGTGATTGCACGTTCCCCTGTTGAGGAATTTTGTATATTACATTTTCTATTTTTGCAGTATTCTGTCTACTCTTGTTTTTCTGTTTAGTGAGTGCCGTATCAATAGATCCCCTTTTGGGGTGGTTTCTCTTTAACCCCTTAACGCATTTGGACGTATATATACGTCCTGAAAAGCATGGTCCATATACGTCCTCCATTTACATGTAGTGTTGCGCTCCTTAGCGCAACACTACATGCCTGTAGCTATTCCCAGAGGCTGCTTCGGATCCGAAGCAGCCTCTGAGAGTGCCATCAGCCCCCCCTCGCGCATACGATCACCGCGAATGTGATCACTGCCTATGTGTGTTAAAGTGTTGCAATGATGCCTCAATCGAGGCATCATGCAACACATTCTGTGCCCCCCTGGGCACGGGTGCTCCTCCAATACAGCGTGCCCAGCACAGAGCAACGGAAGAGAGAAAAAAAAATTCTCTTCCGTCGCTCTTAAACCGCTACTTGACTGCCCCTAGAGGCAGTTAAGTATATTACAGTTCAAAATAGAAAATGAATTAAATAAATAAATAAATGGAAAAAGCTAACCCTAGATCTACTGAACCTAGATCTAGGGTTAGGGTCATAATTAGGGTTACAGGGGGGTTTGGATGATTACAAGGGGTAGATTTAGGGTTAGGGTAAATTTAGAGTTGGGGTAAATTTAGGGTTGGGGTTAAAAAGTCACTGTAGAAGAAAATGATTAGAAAACAACAAAAAAAAAAACACTTTAATATTGTTTATTGCCCTATTACTTGAAATAAAACACAAACAAGAAACATTGGTATTACTAAACTCAGGACAAATATTAGAAATATATAGATGGGGTCTTTTTTACCATTTGTAATTGTGTAAAAAAAAAAAAAATGTAGGTCAAGTTAGAAAGTGTTTGTTTTTTATGGCATATTTTCATCATATTTTATATTTGTTTTAACAGTAAATTATATCATATGATGAAACTAATAGTATCAAATGAAAGCCCTTTCTGTCCTTTAAAAAATGATATATAATTTGTGTGGGTGGACTGAACACAAAGAAAGAAATTCACAGTTCAGTAAACGTATGACAAAAATAATGGAATTCTGGTCTTCAAGGTACATCAAATGCAGCATAGCACTCGGTCACTAAGGGGTTAACCATCCTCATTTTTCTCACAGAATAAAATGTATTCACCACCATGTGATTCAAAAAGAATTCATATTTTCAAAAAACAAACAAGTGACCAACTAGCACTGCTGCTGAGGTTATCCATGGGGCTTCTCAATACACTCAGACACTTAAATCCAATATTGACATAACAAAATTAGCAGTTAAACTGAATTAATATACAAAGAGTTTTTTTGCCTTTTTTATGTGGATTAAGTCAATCTTAGTGGGTTTGAAGGCATTATTTATTCCCTTACGACCTGTATATTAACAAAACAGTTTAAGAACAAGAGGTCACCCGCTAAAACTTGAAGAAAGCGATTAAGTCTACGACCAAAGTAGATACTGTTTACAGTAAGGACAATAAAGGTGTTGGCAAATACATTAGATGTCTTTAAAATGGGCCTGGATAGCTTTTTTGTTTAATGAACAAGAAAAAAGAGTTCATTGTATGGTAGTATAGGCATTAATATGTATTTAGGGCTTATTGATCCAAGGATTTTTTCCTATTCAAGAGGATTTGAAATTAAGGGATTTTTGCCTTCTTTTGAATCAACAACGGTAAACAGGAACAGGAAAAGGTTTGAAGTTGATGGACTTAAACTACTATGTAACTAATTATTACATATTATAAATATTTATTAAATATATTTTTCACCCCAGTGGGTGGTATGTGTCTTCCTCAAACTTGGGTCCTCTGCAAGAGATCTGGGAATTTGAGGGTTCTGTGCAATATCTCAGCTGTTCCTAGCACTGTACTCTTCTGGAGTGCACTGATGTTGTTCTTGGAACCTGTTGAAGCCACACTACCAGCTTAGGGTCACAGCCCCGAGTGCTGCTACCATTACTGGGAGCACTTTTCACCATTCTCCACATCCTTTCTAGTTCCTCATTCAGCTCCTCATACTTCTCATACTCCATCTTCCTGATGTTGCCGTCGCTTGGCACCGTACATCTATCACGATCACTGTCTTCTGTTCATTGTCTACTACCTCATTGTAGGGTTCATTGGCCAGAACCTGTAAGTCCATCTGGATCTTGAAGTCTCACAGGATCTTAGACTTGTCATTCTCCATGACGTACTGTAAACTCTCCCATCTGAAGTTGGGAGGGTTTAGCCAATGTACTGTGAAGATGTCCCTTTACATAATGCCAGCTACTTGGTTGTGCCATTCAGTGTATGTTGTTGCTGTGTAAATATATATATATATACACACACACACACACACACAACACAACAAAAAAAACACCACTACCTTTCGGCAGTGGATTCTGCCTATAACCAATACAACAATTCATTAACGAGTAAGTGACTCTGCTAAAGAAAAAAAATAAAGAAAAACAGAGGAGAGTCTCAAGCCTCCCTACTGTGACAGATAGTAGGGAGATTCACTATCTGTGACAGACATGATGGTGAATCAATAAAACAATTTGTTTGTGACATATCATTCATTTTTATATTAGTTTGATTTTGGCTTTCATGTTGAGTCCCCACATGTATTATATTTATGGTATTGTGATTAGTTTTGCTTAATGGGTATCCATTAGGTTATATAATCTGACAGATTTAAATGATTGCCCACAATTTGATATTTAACTGACTTGCAGCAATATTTGTTCAACTGTACATGCAGTAAACATGATATAAAGTATTCTAAATAGCATGCATATTTCTGAAGCACTGCTATGAAGCAAAACATTAAAAAGTGTAAACGAATGGATAATAATGCAATGGTGTGATTGTAGCTATAAAAGTTAAATGCTTTTGTCTATTTATTAATAACCACTTGTAATAACAAGTGCAATCATACTCATTTTAGGAAGGGGCTATCTATTATCTAATTTAACCCCTTCGCGACCTTATGACGAGTTAACTCGTCATAAGAGCCGCAGCATTAGCGACCTTATGACGAGTTAACTCGTCATGCAGTCTAGCCGGCGGTGCGCTCCGTGTGCACCGCCAGCTAGTCTGCAAACGGGTCCAGGGCTAAGCCTCGCACCCGAGGCAAAGCTCCTGGATCCGATCGGTGGATTTCCGGGCATGTGATCGCGGTGATTGAGTGATCAACGCGATAACATGCAAATTAGATGCAAAGTCAGTGTGTTCACACACTGACTTTGCCTCTAATTCACTCTCTGTGCTTCACGTTCTTATAGTGAAGCACAGAGAGTGACCTGTAAATAAAAATAAATAAATAACATACACAGAGGTAAAAAAAAAAATAACCCTTACATTGCTGATCACAGTTTTTAACTGTGATCAGTTTCTTTCCACTTTATGGCCCTAATTTAGTTTTTTTTTTAAACAAATTTTTTATTTTTACAATTTATAAAGTTTGGTTTAAAAAATACAGGTAATTTTAATATATTTATTTAATAAAATCTAACCCCTGCATGCCTGTTGCATGATTTTTACGGATATGACATCGCACTCTTCAGAGTTTTTTCCCTGTCTTTTTTGTTTAGGGGGGTTTGGGAACCAATATTTTTCTTTTTTATTAGTTAGTTAATTAGGGGGGATAAGTGGGTTAGTGTTGCACTAGTTGTGTAGCTTATTATTGGGAACATGGGGAAAAACTTTTTTTTCCTCAAAAATTTCCTCTTTTACATGTATTTTTTAATACTAAAATGTAAATCATTTTTATGTATAGTGTATCAAAAGAAAGCTCTAACTGTCCTTTAAAAAACAACATATAACTTGTATGGGTGGGTTAAATGAGAGAGAGGAAAATTATGTTTCAAAAACCGCGTATTAAAAATTGAAAAACGCTCTGGTCCTTGGCCCAGGAAAATCCCTGGTCCTTAAAGGGTTAAGGTAGCTTAACATGGGGCTCTATTGCTTGTAATCCTATTATTATTTTAAGAGCTTCCTACTGCATCCATTTCCAAATCGATGTTGGACTCGGGGAAATATTTTTACCTATTTAACCCCTTGCCAACATTAGACGGGCTATGTCCGCCCTGTCTGGCAAAGCCCTGCAGACATTGGACGAACCTAGTCCGCCCTGCGGTTAAACGAGCAGTATATTTGCGATCTAAGATCGCAAACACAGCTAAAACGGTGATGCCTTAATTCCTTGAGGCCGAAATCCTGTGCCATATTGGTGGAGAACAGCAATATGGCTGCTGCCCTCCTGAGGGTACAGCGTCAGAAGTGAAAAAAATGTCACTTCAGTCACTCTGATGCTATACTGCCCCTAGAGGCAGTCAGCAACATTGCAATGTAAAAAAAAAGACTTAATTAGCTAAAAATTTTGGGTTAGGGTTACAATTAAATTAAAATGAGAAAAAAATTAAGGGTTAGCATAAGGGTTAGAATTAGAGTTAAATATAGGGTTCGGGTCAAAAAACATGGAAACAAGCATACAGTATTTCTAAACTCAGGACAAAATTAAGAAACTATCTAGATGGGGTCTTTTTTAATGATTGTATTTGAGTAAATAAATTTTTAGGTCAAAGTTATAAAAGGTGTTTTTTATCATATTTTATATTTTGTTTTAGTAAATTATAAGATATGATGAATATAATGGTATCTAATGAAAGCCCTTCTTTTGGTGATGAAAATAATATATAATGTGTGTGGGTACGGTAAAGGAGAAAGAAGAACATTACAGAACACCCCAGAAATGTCACCAAGGGAAAGACAAGGACACACGATCATGTCACTAAGGGGTTAAGGAGTATTGTATTATTATACGCAATACTCTAATGCACATTTGCTGAGGTATTCTCTAATGGTTGTCCAGCATTTGCATCTAATAAATTTATTTTCGTTTCTTTATATGTTGTCGATGTAACTTGGGTTGTGTTAATAAGCCACTGCCTTTCTGGTTCCGTCACTTCCCACCTTAATGTAACCTCCTGGAATATTTTACTCACTGAAACCTAAGGAAAAAACAAAACAAAGTAAAATATATATAATGAAACTAATATGGGAGGTCACATTTGTACACATGTTATGGATCCATCCACCTCTTTGAAATGTAGTCTGTGAAACAGTCGAATACTTGTCAAGTTCTCTTGTCCAATTTTGGCTTCAAACAAGGAAATCCCGAGTATTGTAATGCCTTCAATGGAGTAAAGATAACATTATATTAGGTGTCATATGTCATATATGATACTGAAACAATCTAATGTTTGACTCACCATAAAATAACATCAGTCGAACAGACTCTTCACCGAATCCTTTACCACGAAAGATGGGCTCTGGAATTGTATATGTGTAAAACGTAGCAAATTACTGAAAATTTAGATGCATTTTCATAGAGGAATGGTTTATGGAATTGTAATTGATTATAATACCTCATTATACATGAAATGGAGACTACAGGGCTTAATTACATTACACTGGACAAGTGGAATTAACCCACAAAGCAGGTTTCTACTGAAAATCACTATTCTGTAGATCAGTATTGGGTTAAAAACAAATGCAAGTGAATGAAAACAGTAATTGCATTGGCTCTTACGATAAAGTTTTTCACGCAAAAATAAAACACAATAAAAAAAATTCAATATTTTTAAGCCACCATAAAGGTAATAAAGAATTATGCAAAGGTTTCTGCAGCACTAGGTAGTAACAACCTCCCTCAAACAGTAAGCCAACAACTACTACAGTGTCATACTTCCTATTTATATGGGTGTTTGCATACGCATTTTCATTTGCATTCCCATTCACACATACTTTCCTCCCTCCCAGGTTACATGACTTACACACAGACACATCACTAGTAGTGACTGACGGTCGATGAAATCTAAAAAAACCTTCTCACAAAGAGAATGCATTTAAACCCAAAATGCATTAAAGGTAAACTCTTTCACCACCTGCTGGACCAGGGCACTAATACACGGGGAATGCCTCCTTCTGGCATTCCTGATGTATTGAATAGCCTGGTCCAGCAGGTGAGAGCACTTACCTTTTTTTTTTTTTCTCTTTTTTCTTGTCCCGACACTCAGACTCTGAGACAGTTTTATTTAGGTTGGTTAATTCACCCATTCACTTTATGTCTTCAGTTCATCCTTGTGTCATTTCTTACTGATAATTTTACAAAATTATTGTTTAAAAGGAAACTTTCCCAACACACACAAATATTTCTTATTAGTTCTACCCAGGAGTATAAACCTACGTGAGGATCCCTTATTAAAGTGCTATATCCAGAATACCAAGATTTCCTCTCTCTTATGAAGGGACATTATAGCAATACACAAAACACCAAACACAGACAAACATTTACGTCCGCAGAGGTCGGGGGGGGGAAAGCCAGAGAGCCCGGTCCAGCCACAAGACATGTTCAACTCCTATTTCATGTTATTCCATTATTTATTTACAGTTCCCACGTGTCTGAGACCTTTAGGCTATCATCCCAAGTCTCGAGCTAGGAGATCTAGACATGTATTCCATTTTTCCAAGTTTTTTAGATTTTTTGACTGGTAGAGGGAAATTCCTCTCTCCATCTTTAATTGATGTTCTAGTTGTTTCCTAATTTCCACCCAGCTAGGGACTTGTGATGATCTCCAAGTTCTGGCTATTGATATTTTTATTGCCGATATAAAGTGAAGAGTGAAGACTTTCTCCCATTCTTTAGTACCAGGAAGATCTAAATGCAGGAGTAGTGTCTCAGGATTGTTTAGTAGCAAGATGTTAGTCAAAAGAAGAAATTTCTTCAGCATTTCCTGCCACATAAGTTTAAGCGGCGGACATGCCCACCAAGTATGCAGCATGTCTCCTCGATTTCCATTACACCTCCAACATGTATCTGACACGCCCGCCTTCATCACTGCCAGGCGAGTAGGTACCAGATACATTCTGTTTAATATTTTATATTGTGTCTCTACCAGGTTAAGGCATCTTACCGCCCTATGTGTCGCTGAAAAAGCTTTTATCAAGTCTTCCTTTGGTAATTTACGACCTATATCTCGTTCCCATTTGACAAAGGCTGGAAAGTCACAGTCTTCCATATCCAGATCCATCATATTTTTAGTTTTCCCCAATAAATTTTTCCGATTATTATTTTTTAGCATTCTCCCAAAATATTTTACCCTGTCTGATTTGGTTTTATGTAGGTATCTTACCAAATAACCTTTCATTCTTAGGTAATTGAAAGTTTCCCCTCTCAAGGTTGTATATCTATCCTGAAGTTCCTGAAACGGGATCATTCCCGTATCTCTCCATATTTCTTTCAGGGATTTTATGCCGCATTTATGCCAAGATTTCAGATCTATATTTTCTATGTTACTTTCCAAAAGTGATAGGGGGAGTTCATGGATTACATAATTCTCAAGGCCTAGTCTCTTCCTATGTCTTCTCCATGCATTTAGAATGTTATCCAATACTATCCCCCTACTTAAGCCCAAACTTTTTCCCTTACTTTTCTTTCCCGTAAACCAAAAAAGTTTGATCAGCTCTGTTTCCTCACTTAAGTCTGTCTCAATGTCATACCATATTTCCTGTGTAGATGAATCCAACTGTGAGGTCATAGCATGTGTTAGAAGGCTTAGGTCGTGATATTGTATTATATCTGGCATACCCAGCCCTCCTTGAGAGATCTTTTTCCTCAAACACTCTAGTTTTAATCTTGGTTTTTTGTTTTGCCACACAAAATTTCTAAAGGCCCCTTGAGTCAGGGTGAGCCAGTTGACTGGTATTTCTAAAGGAAGCATCCTAAAAAGATAGAGCCACTTTGGTAAAATATAGGTCTTAATTATGTTTATTCGCCCCCACCAAGAGAAACATGTGTTCTTCCAATCTTTTAATTGTTTGGCTGTTGATTTTAATAAGGGGAGAAAATTATTCTCCATTATTATGGTTGGGTCAGCACAGATTTTAATTCCCAAATATGTTAAGCTATCAGCCCACAAAAGTCCGAATTTACTTTTTAGGTTATTTTTTGTTTCTGTGGATATATTATTCGGCAGTGCCACCGTTTTATCATAATTTAGCTTATACCCAGATACTACTGAGAATCTATCTATCTCGCTCATTAATCCCACAAGAGAGGTGTCGGGATTTTCTATAGTCACAATGACATCATCTGCATATAAGTTGATCTTTAAATCTCTCTTCCCCACTTTTAAACCTGAAATATCTTGGTTCTGTCTTATAGCCGCTGCCATTGGTTCTACCGTGATCAAATACAACAGTGGGGATAGCGGACAACCCTGTCTGGTTCCATTATATAGGTTGAACCACTCAGAGGTAAAACCTCCTCCCACTACTCTCGCAGATGGAGATGTGTATAATGCTAAGATAGAATCAACTATTTTCCCCCCAAACCCAAAGATTTCCAATGATGTTCTCATGAAGCTCCACCTGACCCTGTCAAACGCTTTTTCAGCGTCTAACGACAGGGTCAGGAAAGGAGCTCCCTTTTTCCTTGCATAGTCCAGTACATTTATAAGTCGTCTAACATTATCTGTGGAAGATCTTCCCGGCACGTAACCTGTCTGATCCCGATGGATTATTAGAGGTAGTAATTTTTTAATCCTTTCAGCCAATACTGCTGAATATAATTTGATATCTGTATTCAACAGAGAAATGGGTCGGAAACTAGACACTAGTTCCAAATCCTTTCCCTCCTTTGGTATAGTTATAATGTTTGCTTTCAACAGTTCTCCCGGAATAGGGTTTTTGTTAGCAAATTAATTGAACATTTCTGTCAAGTGTACCAATAGATCTCCTTTAAACACTTTAAAGAACAAATTATTAAATCCATCGGGTCCAGGAAGAAGGAAGAAGGAAGAAGGAAAGAAGGAAGAAGGAAAGAAGGAAAGAAGGAAGAAGGAAAGAAGGAAGAAGGAAAGAAGATAAATAAATTTCCCCCGTTCACCTTGCATTTGTGTTCTAAGAGGAAAACCATATTAAATTATTAGTGAAGGTAATCTTTTTGTATATTTCTCTTAATTTTATGCCATTTAACTTACATTAATCTGTATAAATAATCTCTCTTGTGTATAACTATTTAAAACTTTGTGTTTTATAACTCTACGGGTGGGCTCGTATTAAGTGTTTAACTTCTATTAATCTGTATAGTTAATCTCTCTTGTGTATAACTACTTCAAACCTTTTCATGTTTTATAACTCTCAAGTGAGCCTTTATTTTTAATTACCAAGAAAAATTCTATCTTCTGTGCATATATTATTTCTAGTTAATGTTTATTCCCTTATCTTGTCTTATTTTTAAATTATGTATATCTCTAATTTTCCCCCCTTCCCTCCCCTCCCCTCCCCTCCTCCTCCCTCCCTCCCGAAACAACATTCATCAAAACCCATATACTACCTACTAAATTATCTCTCCCCCCTCTCCACTTCTCCCCTCCTCCCATCACCGCATTCAATTAGTTAGTCCCCCGCAAAATTGTGCTTTTTTATACATTGGGCTAAGCCTTGTGGTGAGAAAAATACCTCTCTTTTGCCCTCATATTGGGCTATTACTTTAGTAGGAAACCCCCATGAATACTTTATTCTGCCATTTCTAAGTATCTGAGTTTCCTGTGCGAATGCTTTCCGTGCCATCCTAGTAGATACTGAGAGATCGGAGAACAATTTAATATTTCCATACATTGACCCTTTCAGGGATTTACCCATCGTAGTATTCATTAGTAGCCGTTTAAATCTGAAAGACTGAAAACAAATGACTACATCCCTAGGTAAATGTTCCGGTACTTTCTCAGGTTTACGAACCCTGTGACATCTTTCTATCATATTGTTGTCGTTAACTGTAGGTAGTTCCAAAAACTGAAAGAAGTCCTCCATGTATTTTTCCAGATCTTTATTTAGGATCTCCTCTGGTATTCCTCGAACTCTAATATTATTCCTCCTGCTTCTGTCTTCTTGATCTGCCAGTTTTAATTCCAAATTATCAATTCTCTTTTGTAGTTCTTTGGGGGTTTCTGTCTGATTTATAATCTGGCTCTCCATCTGTTTTATCTGGGTTTCCACCTGTTCAAACTTTAAACCCATATTAGTAATTTCTTGTTTTATTTCTTGCGAGTTGTTGTATATTTCTTTCTTTATCTCCTCTGCTTGTTCTAGGAGACATTTTTTGATAAATTCAGCCGAAATATTTGACGAGGTCGGCTCACCTCCCATTTCCTCTGTATCCGATATTTTTCCCCCTGCATCTGAAAGTGAAGTTTCCTCATTAGTTAATGATTTAGCTTCTCCTCTATTTGTTTGCGGGGTAAAGAAGCCCGAAGGCCATTTTTATGGCTTCTTATCCTGTCTCTTCTTGGAAATTTGTTTAGTCGCGGCCATTTTTTTTGACGCCATTCTTTATTGGTTACTTCGCCGCAGCAGGGTTTAGCAAATATTACCCTTTTATGGGTTTCAAACAATCCAAAAAAGTCCCAAAACTATACAACTTACTTCAAGTATAAATACAGATGTTATATACTTTCTTAACTTACTTCTAAGCCTGAAACTCGCAGAGTTCAGAGTGAGCCTCCAAATATAAACAGGAAGGTTTCTATATACATATAACCAAGTATGAGCTTTGAAGGTTTCCAATATCTCCTAACACGTATCACTTCTTGGAGGAACTGAAAGTTTCGGCTGTTTCTACTTTGTTCCCAACCTCCTGCTTTATCAGTTCCAATTATGTTTCTTCAGCCGGTGTTAGGAAGTGAAAATCGTATGGATAAACAAGCCTCTCGCCTTCACCGTCTTTTCCAGAGCTTCACCAGAGAATAGCCATGATCAAATATAGGTATATCCCAGAGATGAAAGACTTATTGCCAAATATGAGATACCAGTTTTTATGGTTTGTAGAATCTTTATGTTTCTTCACTAATCAGAATCTCATAAATAGCTAATGACTGTTTTTATCCACTCTGAGCTCTTCTCACTATCTTTTTTTTTTTTTTTAAGACTTTCGTAGCTTGTTTTAAATTTAGACTCCTGTTGCAGTAAAGAAAAATGAGTTTGACAGGTAGTCAACGATAGTCTTAAACTGTGTACTTATTTGTGGCACAATTTGTGGGACAATAGAAAGGTCTCCAATAGTACTCAACCGATTACCTATTATTCCCTCTGGTATTTAATACCCAGACTTTATAGATATTATCATGCCTTTCTAAGTTTAGCAGCTTAATAGATATAAAACACGATCAGAAATTATCAATGTATACAATTGTGCTGACATGGGTTCAGCAATGGGTTTAGAAATTCAGAAATGGGTTCAGCAGGTATTTAACAGCAGTCTTAAAGGGTATACTATTTTGTGAGATAATGGAAAGTCTTCAGTTCTTGGCAGACTTCCCCCTATTTCAATATCCAGACATATAGCAGGTTCACAGCTTTCTAAGTATATAACACTATCAAGAATTACCAACTAACTAGTAATAATTAGATAGATGGGACTTAGCTTTAGGGGCTGATGCTTTCTGCCACTTAGTTGTTCCTCCATTCAGGTCCACATCTTTGGCTGAAACGCTTAGGACTGTCCGGTTTCCTCAAAAACGTTTCTCCAGAAGAATCTACAGTATCTGCTGGTGCTTCCCTGAAGGCACAGGTTTCCTGTATCTCACGCTTTTACCAGGGGTCAGTTCAACATCTCAGCCTACCTCTCGGGTGCCTCGTCCAGAGATCCAAGAAACCACGCGAAAAACGTCACTACGTCATCGCTCCGCCCCCGAGAGCACTTACCTTTATGTTTCCTTCTGGCATTCCTAATGTTTTGGAGCAGTCCCACCCCCAGACATGTGTAAAAACTGTCTTATGGTTTATTGGACCTCACTGAATAAACACCAATGTCACATACATACAGTCACCACAAAAAAGTGACCGATGTGAAGAAATGCTGTAAGTAATGATTTAAAAAATAAAATTGTTAATTTATTTTTAGCAATTAACAAAATGAAAGTTTGTGAACAGAAGATAAATCTAAACAATATCAAGTAGGTGTGACCTAAGTTTGCTTTCAAAACAGCACCAATTCTTCTAGGGACACAGTTCTGCTGTGGATTTAGGCAGCCTCAGCTTATTCTCTCTCTTCATGTAAACCAGGATAGGATTTCTTGTCATACTGCAGAATAAATTTGGGGTCAATCTGAAACCCTCCATGATGGTATTGCACGATGGATAAGTATCTTTCTGTATTTCTCAGTATTGAGGAGACCATTAGTTCTGACCAAATCCCCAACTCCAGTTGCTGAAATGCTGTCCCAAACTTGAAATGAACCTCCACCATGCCTCACTGTAGCTTGTTTTTTCAAAAGAGCTTGGACAGCACATATCTGGTGTGCAGGTGTGAAAAAGGGTTGTAAAGTAAGAATACCTTCAAAAATAGACATGTTAATAGTTCATTTTTATCAATAAACAAAATGCAAAGTGAATGAAAATAAGAAAAATCAAATCAGTATTTGGTGTTACCTTTGCCTTCAAAACTGCATTAAATTCACTCATATGGAAAACACCGTCTACCTTGGAAATTCTGACTGAAAATGTGTTGCTGTGCACAGCCTTGCCATGGTGTATGACTTTTGTCAATAAACAGTCTTCAGCAACCTCATCTTGGTAAGATTATTTAATCATACCCCTGAGTATATGCCTACAAAAACAGAAATTTCTATTACTGTAAATTTTTCCTGAGTATAGTGGCAGTACCTATGGGCTATTTCTTTCCTGGTGGACAAGTAGTTAATAAAGCAAATAAGTTGGCTTCGCCTCCCTGCTTCCCTTTAAATACTGTATACCTCCGTGACAATTCAGTAATAACAAGACACCGAATAACTGCTTAGAAAAAGAAGGGAGGGATTATGTACTGCCACTATATTCAGGGAAAAATAATTTACAGTAAGTAAAAATGTCTGTTTTTCCAATCTTATAGTAGCAGTACCTGTGGGATTTAACAAGGATCCCAGAACGGAAGGGAGGGCATATTAGGAAACCACCGTCTAGAGAACCTTACCCCTAAATTAGGCTTCTGAGGACAAAAAGACCTCTAGCCTGTAATGTTTGACAAACGTGTGAAAGGAGGACCATGTTGCTGCCTTGCAGATATCCTCAGGGCAAGAAGATCTGGCCGCCCAGGAATCTGACATTGCTCTTGTAGAATGAGCCTTGACCGGAATCTGGAGAATCTGATTGTGAAGACTGTAGGAGGTTTCGAGTGTATCCATCAGCCATCTGGAAATGGAGGCATTAGAGGATGTCTTACACTTAGTAAAACCCTGAAAACTGACAAATATATGATCTGATGACTGGAGGGATAAATCGATAATGCCCTTTTCATGTCTACTGTGTGCCAGGAAACTTAAGCTGTAGAGAAGGTTGACGGGCATAAAGACCAAAGTCACAAAGGCTGGATCATACTGGAATTGGAGATAACCTTTGGAAGAAATGGGTACAGAACTACCTTATCCTGATGGAAGATTTGGAATACCGGAGCCGATGATAGAGCCTGGATCTCTCCCACACTTCTGGCAGACGTGAATGCCACTCAAAACTAGGGATCGACCGATATTGATTTTTTAGAGCCGATACCGATAACCTGTGAACTTTCAGGCCGATAGCCGATAACTTATACCGATATTTCGTGCATTTTAATTTTTTGGGAAAAAAAAAAATTTCTACACAAATCTGCTGTTAAATGAACATGTTTATTGTTAACGTTTAGCTTTTTTTTGTAAATCTTTTTCATTGCTAAATAAAAATAAATAATGCAGCAAAACAATGGTGATATGGTCAAATACAACAAATTGGACCACTTTTTTTTTTTTTTTAAATAAATATCAGTCAAAAGGTAACAAGAACAACAATGTTCAATTGCACATAGTCCATACTTAGATTAAATCTTAGTAAAATGAGCAGCAATGACATAGGCAATTATATCAAAGGGACACTACAGTAAATATAAGCAAGGCATCAAAACAGCTTAATTAACCCCTTAGTGACAAGACATTTTCACCTTGACTTTCCCTTGGTGACAATGGCTGTTTTGACATTTCTAGGGTGTTTGTGTTTAGCTGTAATGTTTTGCTTTCTCACATACAGTACCCACACAAATTATGTTGTTTTTATCGTCATAAGAAGGGCTTTCATTAGATACCATTATGTTCATCATATCTTATAATTTACTACAAAAAAAAATCATAAAATATGATGAAAAATTAAAAAAAAACCACTTTTTCTAACTTTGACCTAAAATATAATTTACCCAAATAAAATCATTAAAAAAGACCCCGGCTAAATAGTTTCTAAATGTTGTCCCGAGTTCAAAAATATGCATGTTTCCATATTTTTCGGTATTTTTTTGCGAGTTATGGGGCAAAAACCAAAAATAGTGTTTTTTGGTTTTTTCCTATATTGATCTTTTGACCCCAACCCGAACCCAAAATTTAACCCTAACACTAAATTTAACCCCAACTCTAATCCTTATTATATCCCTTAATATTTTTTAACTTTAATTTAATTTTAACCCTATCCCTTATGCTAAAAAATATTTAATTTTAACCCTATAGGCTAATATAGCTAAATAACCTATTTTTATTTAATTAAATATGTATTTTAATTATTTTCCATTGCAATGCTACTAAACCACCACTAGGGGTAGTCAAGTAGCATATTCAGAGCGACGGAAGTGAAGTTACTTTCACTTCCGAAGCTCAGACCGGCAGAGGACTTAGCCATATTGACGGAGCAGCATGCTCCGTCAATATGGCTCCCTCGATCGCTCCGTGGGGCGATCGTGGGGGTCCCAAAATAGAAATATCAGTGCTGGCTATTGCCTCGATGTCGAGGCAATAGACCAGCACTGTTAAAGCGGTTTTCGCGATCGTTGATCGCGAAAACTGCTTCATTCAAATATCGGCATTATCGGTAAAGTTAGATGCCGATACCGATAATTTAGGAAACTGTGAATATCGGCCGATAATATCGGTTAAACCGATAATCGGTCGATCCCTACTCAAAACACTGTCTTGAAGGATAGCAGCTTCAGCAACACCTCTTACAATGGTTCAAAGGGAAGAGGACATAGGATTCTGAGAACCAATGAAAGATTCCAAGAGGGAAAAAGGAATCTGGAGGGAGGCCATTGTAATCAAATAGCTTTGAGAAGTCCTCTTGCAGAAGCCTGAGAATGGTGACATCTGGAGGACTGACGGTACATATGCCTTGATTCAATCCCCAGAGAAGGAATTTATTCCAGATACGCATATAAATCTGAAAGGTGGACTTCCTGACAGATGCCTGAAGAAACTCGATTAGACTCTTGTGAATATCCAGCCCCTCTAGGATTAACCTTGCAGTAGCCAAGCTTTCAAGTTGAACATGGCCACTGTCTCTGTTGGTAGGGACCTGTTTTCTAATAGGGGAGGTGTCACTGGTAGGACCCAATGAATGAGAGCCATTTGCTTGAGATCCGAAAAAAAACAGACCCGGTTTGGAAGGATCGCAAGGACTCTGGATCTGTCTGCCCGGATCTTGTGTGTGATCCTGGAGATAAGAGCAACTGGTGGAAAAATGTACGCCATTTGGAATTGCCAGGTGATTGATAAGCCATCCAGAAAGCCTGGGTTGTCCTGTCTGTGCAGAAAAGTGAAAATCAAAAGAAAAAATGGAGCACTGATATTATAGAATTAGAATAAAAATAGATAAATAATTATACAAACCCTTGAAGCAAATGCATACGGTTTAGAAATAAAGCGAGAATAACAAATTGGCGTCTTATCCTGAGAAGTGCTTAGAAAATATGATGTATCTTCTTTAGTGGGTACAAAACAAGCAAAGTAAAATACTTATAAATAATAAGCAAGTCTAAAGTCTTAGTTCCCAAAAAGAGTGCACATGGATCAAAGTATGGAATTAAATATCAAAAAATTCTAAAAAAAATAGATAAATAAAACAGCACACCTTTTATCATACATAAACAACAAAACCCGGCCGGGAAAAATATGGAGAGAATGTAAAGTGCAACACTAAACAGAATAGAGTACACTGCGCCTTAACTGTGAAAGGAGTAGCTGCACAAAAACACAACCAACTCCTGGTACATATAATAGACACAAAACAAACAAGTGAATTTGTGCGCTTCCCAAAACACTACACACTGTTATTTACCCTTTTTGGAGGCAATATTCTCTGTATAGTGGAAAGGGCAGAAAAAACAAGAATTAATAATATAGTGTAGTATATTTAAACAAATGGGTGAATCAATTTTTCTAACTATAATTTTGGGGGGTGGGGGGGGGGGGGGGTGGCTCCTTCCCTCCCCTTTCCCTTCTTCCCTTTCCAGGGGGTTCCTTTCCTTTCTTGTCTCTTATTAGCATACCCCCTTACCCCCATCCTTCCCCTTTTCTCTTCTCTCCCCCTAATGTAATTGATCTTAGCGGGTATGATTCCTGCCACGGGTCCTTTCAGAACAGGGATATAGATCTGTAGTTATATAATTTGTAGTAAGTTGCTCTCTTCCTACTTCCCTTCTCCTTCCCTCCCCTTTCCCTTCTTCCCTTTCCAGGGGGTTCCTTTCTTGTATCTGATTAGCATACCTCCTTCCCCCCATCCTTCCCCTTCTCTCTTCTCTCCCCCTAATGTTATTGATCTTAGCGGGTATGATTCCTGCCACGGGTCCTTTCAGAACAGGGATATAGATTTTCCCTTATTAATTATACTGATCATGTTTTTCTGTCACTGTTTTTTTCCCCCTTCATATCTCCAGCTTTCTTCTTCCCAATCCGCCTGCTCCCTCTCTCCTTCCTCCTTCATGTCCCGTCACTTCCTTTTTTATCTTTCCTGCTTTATTGAGATAACTTCTCAATCCAAGAAGTCCATGCAGCAAATTTAAAGTTGTTTATGATGTATTGGGCTGCTACCGCTCTTTCTCCTTTGCACTGGTATAGTGCTTGTTCCTTGACTCTTTGCCAAGTGATTGAGTCGTTTGCTTTCCATGCCCTAGCTATCAAAAGCTTGGTTGCTAGTAGAATGTGTTCACAAAACAAACAAGTGAATTTGTGAGCTTCCCAAAACACTACACACTGTTATTTACCCTTTTTGGAGGCAATATTCTCCGTATAGTGGAAAGGGCAGAAAAAACAAAAATTAATAATATAGTGTAGTATGTTTAAACAAATTGGTGAACCAATAAAATGAATATGAGGGTTTCACTCACATCTTCCTGAGCAGTACCCTGCTCAGTTTCATGGGTATCCGGGAGCCCCTCTAGGGGTCTTGAATTCACATGCTCGTCTCGTCTATAGTACTTCTACATCTATCAGGCTCTCACTGAGTACACCTTCCTCCATCCTCCGGACTTCAGGATGTTATGTGTCCGTTTCTATGGAGATGGAATCTTCATAGCTTACACAGGATGTTTTATATCCATTGCTATGGAGATGGAATCTTTGTAGCTTACACTCACGAGGGTGATTATGAGCAGATATCAGAAAAGGGGGTGACATCATTAATATAGAGAAACTCTACAAATATACAGTACAATAAAGTGCCTCCTATTGTAGATAATTAACACATTAGCTGCCATTAGTACAACATATAAAAATCAGACAAAGTGTTATTTATATCTATAAAACAGCATCTATATACTCATGAAGGTAGTATCCTCACCCCAGAGATAGAAACAGTAACATCTGAACAGGATAATTTTTTAGGATTGGGCCAGAGGGGAAGAACGTGGAAAAAGAAATCCCCCTGGGAAAAAGAAGGAGAAAGATCTTTCCCACAGAGAAAAAGATTAGATATAGGGGAAAAAGAGGAGGGCTACGGAAGAAGAGCATTTCGAAGAAAGTTCTAGATGCGTCGGGTATCTTTAATATCTCTGGCCTTGAACTAAATGACATCCAAAAAAGAGTCCTCAGTAAAGGGCTAAAATATGCTCCTACTAGAAGCCTCAATAAGTTTAACACCTTTATAGACATCAATAGGTTTATCAGGAAGGCTACTTTAAAAAGGTTCTTTGTAGGTAAACAACAGAGAAATATTGGAGTTGTAGGGATGGAGAAACCCCCCATAGACCCTAACCCTAAAAATTCCACCTTCTACCCCACAGCATACAAATCAGGTATGCTGGACGTGTTCGAAAAAATGGTAATGTCGAAAAAATAAAGAAAACCAAATATGACGAATCTAACCTATCTACATCCGAAAGAAAGACATTAGAAGAACTGCCGACAAAGGGGGAGGAGTTGTTATAATGTCTAAAGAATACTATTTAGAGGAAGCCTACCGCCAACTTAATGACCCTCAAACCTATCCCAAATTGAAAAAAGACCCCACCCCAGAGCAAAAAAGATTATTAACAGGTTTTTTGGATAAAGGAAAAAATTTGAATCTTTTAGGGAAAGATGAATTAGAATACATCAGTAATATACACCCTATAATCCCTGTATTTTATTTCTTGCCAAAAATTCATAAAAGTTTAGATCGTCCTCCAGGAAGACCCATTGTCTCTGGAGTCGGGTCACTGTACTCAAATCTATCCCAGTACTTGGATTTCATCTTACAACCCTACGTGAAAACCACTCCCTCATATTTGAAGGACACTTTGAGTGTCTTGAATATTCTGAAAGATCTAGTATGGGATCAAAAGATGTGGTTAGTGACAAGTGACGTGTCTTCACTGTACACCGTAATAGAGCACGAGAGAGGGTTTAAAGTGGTCAAAAATACCCTTATGAGGGATAAAGACCTAGAAGAAGTATTTGTGGACTTCATAGTAGAGGGTATTAGTCTCATTTTAATTAACAATTTCTTCTGGTTTGGCGATAGTTTTTTCCTACAGAAATGCGGAACGGCTATGGGAACTCGGTTCGCCCCAAGCTATGCAAACCTTTTCATGGCGGAATGGGAGCGCCAGTTTGTATGGTCTGGACATGGATGGGAAGCGAACCTTGTTACATACCGCCGCTACATCGATGACTTGTTTTTTATATGGAGAGGTGAAGAATCTGATCTTAAGTCCTTCTTGGCCCATCTTGAGAATAATGATTGGGGTATACAGCTGAACTCGGAATATGACCGCCATAGTGTCCACTTCCTAGACCTAGAAATATATATAGAAAATAATTTGGTTAAGTCAAAAACCTATTTTAAAAAAGTGGACGTGAACAGCTTTATAGGCTATGATAGTGGACACTATCCCCCGTGGCTGAACAATATTCCGAAAAATCAAGCTTTGAGATTAAAAAGGAACTGTACAGAAGAGAACGTGTGTAAAGAACAACTACAGGTTCTCAAAGATAGACTGATGAACAGGGATTACCCTGAAACTGGTATAAATAAGGCTATTGAGGAAGTAGATAAAATAGAAAGAGATTCTCTTTTAACTTATATTGAACATAAAAATGATAAGAACGAGATAATCTTTCCCATAGTCTTAGACTATACCAATAAGAATCGACAATTAAAAAGAATAATAAAAAAAAACATTGGCCTTTCCTAGCAAAAGATGAATTTTTAAAAGAAATTCTACCTAAAACACCCAAGATTATCTTTAGGGGAGCCCCTAGCATACGTAGATGTGTCACTAAAAACTATACAAAAGAACAAGTAAAAACAAAAGACACCTTTCTAAATCAAAATCCAGGTTTTTATCGCAGTAATAATTGTAACACGTCCAAACAAACTAAAAAACAGCCCAAAAAACTGAATACTTTTAGATCTTCTGTAACTGGGAATGAATTTATGAA
Source organism: Pelodytes ibericus (assembly GCA_036172795.1). Taxonomy (NCBI): domain Eukaryota; kingdom Metazoa; phylum Chordata; class Amphibia; order Anura; family Pelodytidae; genus Pelodytes; species Pelodytes ibericus. The sequence goes on from CM069862.1 coordinate 170,379,842, forward strand.
TTGTGACACGTGCTACGATATATACTTATTGGAATGTCCATGTGGGTTGCAGTATATAGGTCGCACTACAAGAAAGGTAACTAAAAGAGTGAGTGAGCACTGTAACAACATAAGAAATAAACTGTTAACCCATAGTGTACCCAAGCATTTCCTTCAACATAGCAGCAACCCTAAAGAACTAAGTTTCATGGCTATAGATAAATTTAAGAAACATTGGAGAGGGGGCGATTCCTGGAAAGGGATTGGCAAACTTGAGATGAAATGGGTATACAAGCTCAAGACACTCACCCCCCTTGGATTAAACGCAGAATTTGACATATTCAATTTCTTATAATTTTTAAAGAAAAATAAATTATTTTTTTATCCATTTCTGCTATAGAAATGGGATTGTTAACATACTGCAACCCACATGGGGTTAATTTTAATTTTTTACTAGCTTTAAAGGTTGAGATTTTATTCTTATTGTAGAGTTTCTCTATATTAATGATGCCCCCCCTTTTCTGATATCTGCTCATAATCACCCTCGTGAGTGTAAGCTACAAAATTCCATCTCCATAGCAACGGATATGGAACATCCTGTGTAAGCTATGAAGATTCCATCTCCATAGAAACGGACACATAACATCCTGAAGTTCGGAGGAGCATAATGGAGGAAGGTGTACTCAGTGAGAGCCTGATAGATGTAGAAGTACTATAGACGCGACGAGCATGTGACGTCACGTGACGCGACACTACAAGTGGGAAATTCAAAATTGGAACGGAGATCTAAGGACAGGAGACACACTTGAAAAAGCCTAAATAAGGAGAAACGCGTTGTGTGTGGGAGAGGAGCAGTCTGATAGAACTTTATGCACCTTACAAGATTGAACTACATGCACTTTGAAGCTGCTTGCTGTTTGCTTTTATGTAAGATTTTATATTTTTGTATTCTGCACAATTAAAGGAAGTTTTATTGAAGATTTGTCTCCTTCCTCCACTGTCCTATTTTTCATGTCCTCTGGGAATATCTGGTAACATCTGAGAATTCAAGACCCCTAGAGGGGCTCCCGGATACCCATGAAACTGAGCAGGGTACTGCTTAGGAAGATGTGAGTGAAACCCTCTTATTCATTTTATTGGTTCACCAATTTGTTTAAACATACAACACTATATTATAAAAAAAAAAAATTTCTGCCCTTTCCACTATACAGAGAATATTGCCTCCAAAAAGGGTAAATAACAGTGTGTAGTGTTTTGGGAAGCGCACAAATTCACTTGTTTGTAAAGTGCAACATGTTTCAGAAAGCCCTTTCTCAAGCAGTAAGCATTTCCTCCAATTGTCTGCAAAGTGAAAACTGGAACTTTTCTGTTTTCCCTTGTCGCCCTGAGATCCACCTCTGGGATGAGGAATTTTGGTACCAGACTGGTGAATATGCTGGGACTGAGAGACCAGTCGACTTGGGACCATGACGATCTGCTTAAGTCGTCTGCAGTCACATTGTCTACGCCTCTTATGTACACTGTGGAGATGGCATCCAGATGAGCTTGGGACCACAGCATGATCTGTCTGCTGAGAAGATGTAGGGAACTCACCCTGGTGCGCCCTTGTCTGTTCTGGTATGTCATGGTTGTGATGTTGTCTGAATAAATTCTTACTCCCTAGAAACAGATGGTTGAATTCTCTGAGAGCCAGAAGTACCGCTCTTAATTCTCTGAAGTTGGAAGAGGCTTTTGAGTCTTCTGGAGCCCACAACCCCTGTCTGAAGTCGGACTGGAGATGAGCGCCCCAGCCTGACCTGGAGGCATGATCCATTGTTTGTCTTGGAAGGACAGACCCTGTGTCAGGTGAACTGCCCTCTTCCACCACTCGATCTGATCTTGAACTGCTGCTGACAGGATGAAGCGACAATCCAGGTCCACGGTACATCTTGACCAGGGCTGTAAGATCTCCCATTGAAGGTGATGCATTTGAGCCTTTGTCCATTTGACCGCTGGAGGATTTTAGCAGTCCTAGCGTTCTCATAGCCTCTCTCACCGAAACACTTGGCTTTTTCTGTAGGTTCGTAATCTCTCTCTTCGTCTTTTGAATCTTGGTAGCAGGGAGATATACAGACAGAGCTCTGGAATCCACCACCATTCTGAGGAACCGGATCTGTGTTGGAGTTGTCCCAGTTTATAATACAACGATCGTTCTGCAAAAACTGGACTGTGTACCTGATGTGGGACAGGAGTAGCTCCTTTGATGAGGCTCTGAGGAGCCAGTCATCCAGATATGGGATGACGGGAATGTCCTTCAGTCTTAAGAAGGCTGCCAATGGCGTGAGCAGTTTCGTAAAGAGTCTTTGTGCTGAAGCCATGCCAAATGGTAGAGCCCTGAACTGGTAGTGAAGAATCCGTGGACCTGACTTTACTGCAAATCTCAGAAAGACTAGCAAAAAAGGTGGTGGGTTCATGAGCTCCCGGGAACAGACAGCACTATAATAGTCCTGTAGGATAGTACCTACTCGGGAGGGCAACTCAGTTTTTTGCTTGCTTACACCATTACAGAGGAACCACTCCATTAGCATATCAGACTAATCCCACCCATAAAGGCAGTCCAGACCCGAAATGCATGGCTAGGGAAGGTCACATAAAACTGCATTGGATGCTGAATCCATGATCTAATCCACAGGGCCCTATGTGCCACTGATGTCAACCCCATAATCCTGGCTGATTGATTCAGGATTTCTTCTGGAATATCAGTAAGTAGATAATTAGAAAGGAGGTTTTTGAAGAGTTTAGAAAGGTCCCCTTCTTGCCCTTCTAATACATTGTCTTCCAGATTTAGTAGCCAGGTGTTCTGGGCTCTAGCCACTGTTGAACCTGCATCCATGGTATCTTTGAAGGCTGCAATCTCCCCAATAGGAATGGTTGTCCACTTGGATAACTGGGCCACCTGCATTTCCACTTTAGGAAGGCCTTCCCATGTCTCCTCATCCTGAAGATGAAAGATCTGCTTGAAGTTTTCCATGAGACTGGGAAGCACTAGGAAACCTTTCCGTGAATTGCCTGCAAGCTCCCCAGATTGTAAGCTGTCGTGAATTCTCAGAAGAATATGCTGATTTCATGAGAATGGATTACCATTTCCTCATCTGAAGACAAATTGTCAGAATCCGAGGAAGATGAAGGGAGACATTCCCCTGAAGACAGCTCATACTGTGATGCAGACCAATGTCTCTTCTTACCAGCTTTAGCGGAGGTTTTTGCTATTTAAACCATTGTACCTTTAAAAGCTTCAAACGTCAGCAAGAGGTTGTACTGGAACCATACCCCGAAAGTTTATATCTGCTTGATTTTCTCGGGCCAGGCTTTCCTCAGAGAAAGATATGCAGGCCTTTCTCTTATACCCATCCAGTAAAGGAGTGCCACACCTGCTGTTTGATTTTAGAGGTTTCTTTCCTGGGAGAGGGAGCTGGCATCATGTCTTTATCTGTTTTCTCATATGATACAGGGCTAGACAGCTGATAAGAAAATATTATGCAAGGTCCCTTTAAGTAGAAACTATTGGATACTCCCACCTTCAAGGTCCTCAGAGCCGGGGATGGGGGGGGGGGGGGTCTTGTGACACGGAAGAATCTGTGCTGGCTAGTACCCTTACAGACTCAGGCACAGTTTAAATAGCCAATCCGATTTAAATTTGGCAGAAAAAAACTGAAGATTCTTACTGCGCATGCAGTGGCACATTTGGAATGTTGGTGGAACGCAACGCCGCCGGGCGCGCGTTCCACCGCTGTGTGCATGTGCGAGTTGCCGAAGAGGATAAACTCCCAGAAGTGCTCACTGCTCCGTAACTACGGAGGGTGACAATCACTCTGCTCTTACCAGGAGAGCAAGTGGATCCTGGCCCCTGGAACATCCTGTGTTCCCCATCAGACCAATGAACAAAAAACTAGGGACAAGAAAGAACTGACTTGCCACAGAGGTTTACAGTATTTAAATGGAAGTGGGGAGGAGGAGCCAACTCAATTGCTTTATTAACTACTTGTCCCCCAGGAAAGCAACAGCCCACAGGTACTGCCACTATACGATTGGAAAATACCCGGTGTTGTTCAAGTGTACCTAGAAGAATTGATGCTGTTTGCACGGCACAAGTTGGTCACACCAAATTAATTTGACTTAGATTTTTCTTCTTTGCATTTTGTTAAAAGATAAAAATAAATTATTAGCATGTCTATTTTTGAAAGCATCTTTACTTTACAGCATTTTTTCATACCTGCCTAAAACACTTTTGCAGATCTGTATACAAACAAAGTCATCCAATGTCACATATGTACAGTCATCTACATGATGTCATATATACAAGGGAAACAAAGCTTCAAAGAAAAACAAAACATTTGTCCATCCTTTTCTGCAACAGGATGGGGTTCCTTGTAGTCCAATGCAGTCTGCTGCTTCCCCTTTAGTCTCCCTTACGTTATTGTGTACTATATATCAAAAACTAGGTTTAAAAATGGCATGTAGTCCATTAGGCCCACACAACCATATTCATAAAAATGAATAAAAATAAAAAAAAAGCACCAGGACACTTAATATGCCAGGTGTTTAAATGGTAAGATAGGGGAATTAGAGCTGGCAGCAGGAATGGAAAATGATGACTTAATTGGCATAACAGAAACATGGTGGGATGACACACGTATTTGGAGGGCTATATGTTGTTTAGAAAAGATAAGTCAAACAAAAGAGTTCAAGGGTGTCTGTCTGTATATCAATCCAGCATTATTGCCTCATTTGAGGTAAGATATATATATATGATGACAGACAGAACATGTGGAATCAAAAGGCTTCTAAAATAGGGTGTAGTATCATTATCAGGGATATTTTTTATAATATTTATTTATTATTTTTTCAAATATAAATGACATGAAATCTAAAAACAGGGTAAAACCAAGACAAGGCATATGATCAGGATAATTGGTGTTACAAAATTTGTGTCAGGTTATAGGCATATAATACATCCTCATATACAATAGGGTAAATTATAGAAGTGGGATGAGAAAGTAAGGAGGGAGAGAAGAGAAAGATGAAAAAAAAAAAAGGGTGAGGGGGGGGGAAATGTTTCCCTCTCTACTCCTCCTCCTCCCTTCTCTCTCTCCCTCCTCTCTTTTGAAGTGTGATCAGCTTCGAGTAGTGTATACGAAGAAATATATTCATTTCTATCTATTGTGAGTGAACCGGAGGAAGGGGACATTCAGGTAGAGGGTGTGTTCCCACAGTCCAGCACTAATGTGGGTACAGAGTAGGTGTTTCAATCAGTATTCTCTTGAAGCTCTACCAAAGAGGATACCGAAAAGGGAAGAAGAAGAAAGAGAGAGAGAGAAAAAAAAAAGGGGGGGGGGGGAGGAAATGAGGGGCAAGAAGTGGGGAGGGGTTAGGTAAAGGAAACTGAACATCCACTAAAATAACAATAACAGGTAATAGAACATAAACCTGGTTGCAGCCGACTTTCGTGTTAGCATCTACTGGTAAGGATATGTTTCATTAGTTTGAGCCTTCTAGTTTCAGGGACCGTTAGTTCTCGATTGATAGAGAAGTCCAATTTACAGGGGAAGAACCCCAAAGGGGTTAGAGACCAACCTCAAAGGAGTAGCGTGTTTGAAGAGGGGAAAAAAAAAAGGGGGGGGGGGGTGTGAGGAAATCGTGTTTAATGGGCAACAAGCGTTTGGGAGAGAATCTCTGTGCATTAGGTAGACTTGAGATAGTCAATCCACAGTTGCCATTTATATGTGGCCTTAAGGCCCTTACCTTTGGATGTAAGGATCAAGGTCTCCGACCTCTTGAAGTCCTCCACTGAGGCGACCCACTCCTCAAATGATGGTGCTCTTGGTTGCTTCCATAGCCGCGGGATAAGTGTTTTGATTGTGTTAAGCAGAATTGGCGTAAGGGATTTCTTGTATTTACTAATGGCGGTAGGAGTGTGGTGTATAAGTGAGGCAAGTGGAGTGGCAGCGTATCCAGGATCTGCAATTGATTTAATCATTTTGATGATGGCCCTCCACAGTGGAACAACAAGCGGGCAAGACCACCATTTGTGTAAAAAGGTCCCTCTATGTTTTTAGCATCTCCAACAGGTATCAGATAGTGTAGAGAAAAGTTTTTTTAGGGTGGCTGGGACCCTGTACCATCTAGTTAAGACTTCGAACGAGTTTTCTTGAGTGTGTGCTGAGAAACAGCATTTATGTGCAAGGAGCGATATTTTCGTCCACTGTTTATCTGTGAGTGTAGTTTCGCAGTCATTTTCCCTTTTTGTCTAATATAGTATGGCTTCGTGGAAGGTTTGAGTTGAGTCAGAATATCATAGATTACTGATATGAGGCGCTTAGGTACCTTGCATGAGGTGCACAGGGCCTCATATTGGGTGAGAGTTGGAGGATATTGGTGGTTTGTCGTTAACGCAGTAACATAATGTTTGAGTTGTTCAAAAGTATACCGTTGCATGGGGGAGGCGATTGTGTCCAGGAAGAATGCTTTAAGTGGCTTAATACTATAGTCTTTCATGATGTGATCTAGCCTGGGATAGCGTACTTCGCTATGAAACTTTTAGTGCGTTTGGGGAGAAGGCAGGAGGGAGTTCTTTGTTGTAAATGAGAGATGTGAGTGGGAAGGGGGCATTGATCAGGCCAGGTAAATTACGGAGATGAGACCACTGTCTCAGGGTAGATTGGGTGGTGTAAATCAGTGTTAATTTTGTGTGTGGGTGGCAACCAGGCCACCGAGGGTATAGTTACTGACATGCCTCTTTGTTCGAGAGATACCCAGTGTTTGGAGACTGGTGCCGACCACTCCACTATGCGGGCTAGGTGTGTTGCTTTGTGGTACATATCGATATCCGGCAGGGCTAGTCCACCCAGATGTTTGGATTTGGTAAGGTAAGTAAATCCTGGGCGAGGGGATTTGTTCTTCCATAAACATTTTGTCACCTCTCATTGAAAAATTGTTTAGGGATCTGGATTGGAAGAGTCTGTAATAGGTACAGTAACCTAGGGAGTATGTTCATTTTGATAGCCCCTGCTCGTCCGAACCAGTTGCGTTTGGCCCATTTGTCCATATCCATTCGGATACGAGTCGCAAGCGGTGGATAGTTCAGTGTATAAAGACGTGTTTATTTTTAATCTTTAGAGATTAGGATTCCTAAGTATTTAAGGGTATCCTGCACCCAGGTGAATGGGTAAGCAATTTTCAGGGCTGTCTCTATTTAAGCCGGGGTGGATATATTAAGAATTTCCGATTTGGCCAAGTTGGCTCTAAAATTGCTAAGTGTTGCGTAAAGGTCTATTTCGTTCATTATATGGGGTAGAGACTCTTGGGGATTTGTTACTATTAAGAGTAGGTCATCTGCGAAAGCCGCGACCTTGTAGTGCGGCCCTACGTGTAAGCCATGAATGTTGTGGTTTCGACAGAGTGCGTTAAGAAAAGGTTCCATGATTAATAGAAATAATGCGGAAAGGAGACAGCTCTGCCTCGTGCCATTCGACAGGGTGAATGGGTCAGACAGTTCCATTTACTCTGATTCGGGCCGCTGGTGAGTGGTATAGGGATTGAATCCAACGAGACATGGATGGGCCTATTCCAAGTTTCATCAAAACTGCCCGTAAGAAGACCCAGTTCACCCTGTCGAATGCCTTCTCTGCATCAATTGAAAGCAGAAGAGATGGGGTAGGCGATGTATGGGCATAATGTAATAAATTGATTATTTTTGTCGTGTTGTGCCTGGTCTCTCAGCCAGGGACAAATCCCACTTGATCAGGATGTACACAGTCAGGTAAGATATCCCAAAGCCTAGTCGCCAGAATTTTAGCAAAAAGTTTTATGTCATTATTAAGAAGGGAGGTGGGCCTGTAGCTATAGCATTCGGAGGGGTCTTTGCCAGGCTTGGAGATTATGGTGATGTGCGCCTCCTGAGATTGTTGTGGAAAAACCGCAGATATGGCCAATGAATTAAATACCTTAGTGAGGTAAGGAATTAGTGTGGGGGCAAATGTTTTATAATATGAAAGCGTAAGGCCATCAGGGCCGGGGCTTTTACCCGTGGGGGATGTTTTAAGTGCTAGCTCCACCTCTTCTTTGGTGATTGGAGCCTCTAGTGACTCTGTTGTTTCTGTAGTGAGGTGCGTTGGGAAGTTCTCCTTAAGGTAAGATATTATGTTAGGGGGGGTGGAGTGAACAGGGTCGGGATTTATATTGTCATTCAGATTATATAGATTTTTATAATAGGTATGAAAGGCCTCAGCTATAAGAGTTGTTTCTGTCACAAGTCTCTTATCAAGAGTTTTGATTTTTGATATGAAAGAAGTTGACATTTTGGTGCGGAGGGCTTTAGCTAATGAGCGACCGGGTTTGTTGCCGAATTCGTGGATACGGCTTTTCAGGATATGATAGGCCCTCTGGGACTGTGTCGTGCATACGGAAGCCAGTTGGGATCTAAGTATTAACAAGCTTTGGTATGTGCCAGAAGATAGTGATAACTTATGCCTATTTTCTATCTTTGCTATTTGGGATATAAGGTCCGTCAGGGTTCAGGAGTTAAATTTTTTCTCAAAAGAGGCTAAGCTTATAAGGTGGCCTCTGATCACAGCTTTGTGAGCTTCCCATAGTGTGGTTTGGGGAATGTTCACAGAGTCGTTTTCCTGAAAGTAATGCTGAATAGTTGTAGCAAGTGTTTTAACATGGGCAGTGTTTTTAAGGAGAGATTTGTTAATTCTCCAATTAGGCGAGCGAGTGGGTATTGATGGGATCGTAAGTTTAATTAGAGTGTGAGCATGGTCGCTCAACGTAATGTGTCCGATGTCTGAGTGGGTGAGTAAGTGTAAGTGGGATAGGGTGATGTAGTCGATGCACGAATATTTATTATGTGGTGGGGAATAGAATGTGTAATCCTTTACCGTGGGATGTTGTGTTCTCCATGTATCTATGAGTTGATGTTTATAAAGAGCTTGCTTTACCTTTCGTAGCTTAGAATAACGGATGTGGGTCGCCCCAGTGGAGGAGTCCAGCCGTGGGTGAAAGGATACATTAAAGTAGCCTCCCAGCACAGATATTCCTGTGGAAAAATCAGAAAATTTGTCAACAACGGAGCAAATTTGGGGCATATATTGAGCCTATAGTGATAGGATCATTTCCCACCATACCCTTTATGAAAATGGCTCTGCCTTTGTTATCGTTGCACGTATCAGTAACAATCAGAGGGGTGGATTTAGATATGAGGATGGCTACTCCTTTAGTTTTGGTGAATGGGGAGTGTGAGAAATAAGTCTCAGGGAAGTGTTTGTTATAAAGTTTAGGTGCTTTAGTTCTTCTGAAATGGGTCTCTTGAATTAGTGCTATATTAATCTTAAGACTATGTAGTTCACCAAACAGTCTAGTTCTTTTCTGGGGGGTGTTCAGTCACTTGGCATTTATTGAGAGAATATTGAGGGAAATTTAAGATTTAAGGTGGGCCATCTGAGGAGGGTGGGAAGAATATGTGTGTGTGCCCCACTTATCCAATTCAGGTCCGGTATCCGTAAAGAGGGGGCTTCAGCTAAGGTACGGTATAGGAGTAAGAATCGATATATATTACCACATAGGTAGAAGGCACAACCAATATTGGAACATAGAAGTAACAATAACAATAATATACAACACTGTACAAGAACATGGAGTCATATGTGCAAGGGTGGGGGACCAGTGAGCAACTTGGCTCTGAAAGGAACCCCATCACCTGTATACACGAAAGCCGACTTGGGGGGCGTAAGGAAAGAAGACTATCTCCTACTAACGTAGACATTTTAGGAAATCATCTTTATCTCCTGCCAGCGGCAGCAAAGTAACCTTATTAACTATTAATTGTAGAGGAGTGGAGAGCTATGCATGATTGCATGATTAGGGGGAGATACAATTCAAGGAGTGATAAAGAGCATGTGATAAATATGATATAGGCCCCTCCCCCCCCCCCCCTATTTCCCACTATAAGCAGTAAAATCAAATAACAGGAAAGTAAAACAATGTAGGGGGGAAGTTCAGGTGAGTGAAAAGGAAATATAATGGGTTAATAATCGGGCGATTTCTTTTGGGGAGAGTTAAACCTATAAAGTTCAGTTTTCGCTAGGTTGATGAAGTGGGGGTCCTGGCAGAGGGTGGATGTCAAAGTTAGATCCGCTAAATTTTAGGTTCCAGACCAGTCCTGGATCATCTGTGTGGTTGCCGACGAGGTAGTAGGTCTTTTGGGCGCGGGACCCCAGTGGGGTACGCCTCTTGCGTTGTGGTCTCGGCCGCCAAGGCTGATTGTGGAGTTTGGACATTAAAGCTCCCATCTGGGTTTGCGTCTGCCAGTCTGGTAGCATTACCGGAGTAAGTCCCAGTCCTTCAAAGAATTGCTCAACTCCGTATGGGTCTGAAACAGTCAGTGTGGTCCCATTGCGCCTTACCCAGAGACTTAACGGGTAACCCCAGCTATACAAGATGCCTTCTTTGCGTAGAATATTGGTTAGGAGTTTTAGGGCTTTTCGGGCTTTTAAGGTCAGCCAGCCTATATCTGGTAGTACTATAAAGGGTACATCCTTGTAGGTCAGATCTTTGATGCGTCTCTCCTTTACCAGCACTTCTGGGAGTATGAGTGAAATCAGCAGATTAGGTCACAAGGGTTCGATGACGGCGGGCCTTTTGGGCGCAGTGCTGGATGGGCTCTATCAAGGACTATGTCCTTAGTGTAGTCAGCACAACATATGCCGGTTCTGGGGTGCTGTCCAAACCATTGTTTGTGCATATTTATGAAGCCTGACCAGCTTTTGGGCGTGTACTCCACCCACTCACAGGTGCTCTGCGTATGGTGTCCAGTGAGATTTGTATAAATTCTAGTTCAAGACAGATTGTCAGAGAGATTCATTCCAAGTAAGTAGCTAGAGATAGGACTCACCAAGTTTGGAGTACTTTGGCGTAGTGGTGGGCTAAGCAAAATATGGCCATATATTGTGACTAAATCTCCAATATTTTTTCATCTAAGCTAGGTGCTGTTAAAAATATTTAAAATAATTAAAAATGTTTAAAATTATTAAGATTATATGTTGTATGGGTGCAACACTGCATTTATTGCCTTAGTGTAGTCAGGGCCCAGTATGGTTCGGAACAGGTCCTGTAATAAAGCTGTTGGGTTTTCATCAGGCGGACCCTCGGGATGCCTCTAACCTGAAGGTTACATCTGCGGCCCCTATTGTCCAGGTCCATCACCTGAGTAAGTAGAGCATTTGTAGTAAGGGAGTGTTGGCGCATGCGTTCGTCAAGCGCTGAGACTGATTCGCTGATTTTTACCATATTTTCTTCCACTTTAAGTCTGTTGCCTTGGTCGCATAGGTCCGATTTCACATCAGCTAGGATGTCTTTAATAATCTGTTTAAGGTGAGTCATAAGTTCGAGCTGGTTCCCTTTCAGCTGGGCTAATAGGTGAGTAGAGAGTGAGTTCAGATCTTCTCTGGTGAGCGGGGGACTCAGTTCTGATGCATTATCATAGGCTGGGACTCATGGTCATCTGACGAGTCTTCTTCAGCGTGTGCATTAGAAGGAACGGGCGCCATTTTAGGCTGATTTGGTGCGGAGGCCTGGAGAGGTATATGACGTCTTTGAGAGATGGATAAGTCTCAGGCTTCTTACCCTTTGTGCAGGAGGGTGTTAGCGGGCCGGTTTTTGCTTTTTCCCCATTTTCGTGGCTCTTATCTCCAGTTTAGTGTGCTGCCGGGCAGGAGCTCCATGAAGCACGTCTTAGCACATCGAGTTGCGGCCACGCCCCTCCCATTATGGGGGATTTTAATTACCCAGAAGTAGGTTGGAAAAATTCTGTTAAAAGTAGTACATTTCTGAATTTGTTGAATGGCAACTTTGTTTCTAAGCTAATTCAGATACCAACCAGAGGAAAAGCATGGCTGGATCTGGTAATAACTAACATCGAGGAGCGGGGGCGGAGCGATGACGTAGGGGACGTGTTTCGCGGGGTTTGTTGAGCCTCTGGAGGAAGCACCCGAGAACCAGGCAGAGAGAATGACTGGCTCCCTGGCGATAGGAAATCATTGAAACCCACGTCAACCTGCAGTAAAGGAGAGGCAGTGGAAGCCTGGCTATGTGCATAAAGCAATGTTAAATATGTACAGAACGACTACAATCTACATGTGCAACTAGACTGTCAGAGGAGGAAATAAACCAGAACTACCTGACTGAGAACCAGCTGAGGGAAACGGGCAGATCCTCAGAAAGCTAAGTCTCATTTAAATTTTGTGTAGAACAATCCAACACATGTTTTTCCAATTGTGAATTGTAACAATCTAAAGTCTGGTAATATTTAGTCCTCAAAAAGTCTTATTTAAATTATATATACTTCTAAAACACGAGGGAGTAATAAACTACTGTTGAAATCCTGTGATACACCAACCTTGTAAAAGATGGGAGCTAAGACAATATAAGGATGGAACAAACGTATATGAGGAACATAATAGTTGTTTAGACAATATTTGGGACTGTTTCAAAGAAGCATATAACTGTGGACTGGTTAATCATTCGTAAGTTATTAAGCTGTCCTTTTCTTGCATCCGGCAGTGGATCAAAATGCTGTAATTAGATCACAGCAGCTGAATTTTTACAGTAAGATCTGGGAAACAAGATGTGGCAGCTTATATTAGTGGATTAAACTGTGAAATATTGTGAGAAAAGATTTGAACTTGAACCTGTGGTTCCATATGTCTTGCTATGGCTCTAATCTCTGTGAATATATTATAGCAGCTGAAGTATAGGCCGTAAGATTTGATAAGCCATTTATTAGCGGCTTACACCTTCTAATTAGGGACTCAAAACTGGCTGTTAAAACTTTGAAACACAGCGATAAAAGCTGTGAAGCAGAGCCTGATCTATCCTTACATCTTTGCTGGTGCCTTAAATTTTATAAATAGACCACAGCGGTCGAAGTAAGGTCTGGAAGAACATAATAAACAAGAACTGGTGACTTATACACGGTAATTAGGGGTTTAACACAGGTTGCTGGGCTTTGACCCGAGTCTGAACCTAATTTTCTCCTTTCATTGTGCTGTAGCTTTAAACTTTGTAAATTATAGCTGCTGAAGCATGGGCTGTAAGAAGTGATAAACTAAGAACTGATGATAAATGTTTTCCCTTACACCTTGTAGCTTTAAATCTGGCAAATAGATCACAGCTGTTGAGGTATGGGCTGTAAGATCTGATAATTTAAAAATTGGTAACAAGTTTTTTCTACTGCACCGAGTTGCAGCTTTAAATTTGTAAACGGATCACAACTGCTGAAGTATGGGCCGTAAGATTTGATAAACTGGAAACTAGTGACACTTTTCCCCCACACCTTGCCATAGTTTTAAAATTTTGCAAATATATCACAGCTGCTGAAGTATGAGCTGTAAGATCCGATAAACTAAGAACTGGTGACTCATACCCCGTAAACAGGGGTTTTTGACACAGGCTGCTGGGCCTTGAACTACTCGGGAGAAAGGATCCGAATCTGAACCAATTTTTTCCCACATCCTGCTGTAGCCTTAAACTCTGCAAATAGATCACAGCAGGGATCGAAATAGGCTGCTAAATTTGAGCTATTAAATCTGGGAAAGGAATTTGGAAACCTCAGAGTATCAACTACCCACTCTGGGAATACTAATATACAAGGGGTTCTCTAACATCTTATTGGATATACGGAACTATTAAAGTTCCAAAATAAGAAATAAGCTGACAAACTTTGCAGCATTGAAAGTAGGTCCCGAAAGAAGCTGCTTAATTTGCTGACTTTCCCAATCCCCCAGGGGTCCGTGAAAGGAAAGTTCTCCTAAATTTGCTCAGAGACATATACCGAATATAGAATGGCATCAAAAAAACCGGCTGAGCCTAAACAAATTACTAAAAAGAAAATGGATAAAATGCCAGAAAAAAGGCTGTCAGGTTTTTTCTCCCCACAAACAAACAGAGGAAAAGCAAAAATATCAGCTAACGAAGAAACGTCACTTTCCGATATGGGAGATCGGATATCAGATACAGAGGGCCAGGGGGATCAGCCCGCATCTCTACCAAGCATCTCGGCTGAGTTTATTAAAAAATGCTTTTTACAACAAGCAGAGGAAATAAAGAAAGAAATACTCTCCAATTCTCAGGAGATAAAACAAGAAATTACCAACATGGGGAAAAAGTTTGAACAGCTGGAAACTCAGATAAAAAAGATGGAGAACCAGATCAAGAATCAGACAGAGAACATTGAGGAAATACAGAAGAGAATGGATAATCTAGAGTCAAAATTGGCAGACCAAGAAGACAGAAGCAGGAGGAACAACGTCAGAGTGCGAGGAATATCAGAGGAAATAACAAATAAAGATCTCGAGAAATTCATGGAAGATTTCTTCCAGTTTTTAGAACTTAACATAACAAAAGATAACAACATGATGGAAAGATGCCACAGAGTTCGCAGACCGGAGAAGATACCGGAACACATACCTAGAGACATAGTTATATGCTTTCAGACTTTTAAATTTAAACGATCACTAATGACTGCTATGATGGGCAAATCATTAGAGGGGACAAGATATGGAAATATAAAAGTCTTCCCCGATCGATCTTTACTAGGAAAGCACGGAAGGCCTTTGCGCAAGAAACCCAGATACTTAGAAGCAGGGGGATAAAATACTCATGGGGTTTCCCTACTAAAGTAATGACCCTATACGAGGGTAAAAGAGAGATATTTTCCTCACCGCAGGTTTTAGCCCAATGGATAAAAAATCATAATCTGACTGGGGAATGAATAATGAATAAATAAATAATACGAGGGGAGGAGGGGGGGAGGGAGGTGGGACACTTCAAAATTCACTAAATGACACTAATAAATTACAGGGAGGTTTGAGGGAGGATGTACTGTAAATTGATAATTAAGAGAGAGGGGAAACGAATTAGGATTATATCGAAGTTGAAGAATGAACTAATCCAATAATTTATCACTACTGAAAATGCACTTTACATAGAATTAATAGTTTTATAGAAGATTAAGCTCACAAAATGTATTCAACACGGAGATGCACAAATATAAGGAGGAGGGAGGTGAGAAGGAAAAGGAAACAAAGAAATTTTAATAACGGAGAGATGCAAGAGGGTTTAGGCTAATTAATAATACTTAAAACAAATAGATTAAAGATTACCTCTAAGGCATAGAATCACACTAATAGGAAAAGGGAATTTACACAAAATAATTTAATCTCACTTAATAATTATAGGTAAACATTAATTAGGACTGTAAAACAAAGTGAATTGAAGTAAAATATTAATACACATAGATTCGAAGTAAAATATTAATACACACAGATGGGAACATTTTCACATAATACATGGAGCACTAGATAGAACTCTCTAGATTCATAGATTCACTAAAAATAAATAATAATATATATCTTATTTTTTTTTTTTTCTGCTTTGTCCCTTCGTCCTCTTTTTTGTTCATGCTTGCTCTACTCCTCTCTTGTTCCTGAGACCCTTTCGGGTATTTCCTTTTCTTGCCCCCCCCCCCCCCCCCCCTTTCTCTCTTCTCTTTCTCTTCTCTTTCCCTCCTTTTTTCTTCTCTCAGCCTGTTGGAAGGGTGTGCGAATCCAGAGACCAACACTCTATCCATTAATAGTCATGGATTTAATTGTTGGCCAGGGCGTTTCCTTAAAAGAACGCTCAGACTCACGGGGGGGTGGGAAGGGGTTTGTGCAGTTGGATCCTGAGAAGGACCAATGCGGGATTGTATATTTGTTGGTGTTTTGTTGTGTCATGTATGTAGTTGTCCATGGAGATCGGGGGAGGTCTGGGAATGGGAGCCAGAAAGCGGCCTTCATATGAGTAGTTTAAAAGTGCTTACAGTTAACGCACGTGGGATTAACACGCCTCAGAAGAGAATGGTTGTACTTGACTTTCTGAAAAAAGAGAGAGCTCATATATGTGCGATACAAGAAACCCATTGGAAGCAGGGAGATGAATCGAGAATAAAATCTAGGGACTACCCAATGATATTAAGTGCTTCTCTCCCTGATAAGAAAAAGAGAGGAGTTGCATTCTTGTTTTCCAAAATTATTGATCCGGTAATTATATATTTAGAACGCGACCCAGAAGCCAGATATATCCTCATAATATGCAAAATTAGAGACAAAGTTTATACATTAGTAAATTTATATGCCCCAAACCACTCCCCCGCTTCATATATCCAAAAATTGTTTGTTAAAATAGACAGAATAAAACAAGGAATAGTACTGGTAATGGGAGATTTCAACTGTGTTATGGACGAACATCTAGATCGTAGGTCAGGAAGGGGCGGAGGTAAAAATAAAAATCTCATAAATAACGCAAAAAAGCTTAGAGAGACTGTTAAACTCTTTCCTCTCCTGGATATATGGAGGATCTTCCATCCAGGAGAGGTGGACTTTTCCTGTTATTCGAGAACGCACCTGACATATTCCAGGCTAGATATGTTTTTTGGAGATAGAGTCGTGATTCAAAATGTCAAGAAAATTGCTATAAAAAACATTCCCTGGTCGGATCATAGTGTTGTATGGTTGACTTTGGAAACGGATAAAACAAGGGTTAGACCTGAATGGAAACTTGATAGTGCTTTAATTCGAAAGAAGCAAAATATACAATATTTAAAACAAGCAATTGCTAATTTTTTCCGTGAAAACGGACACAATGAAGTAAATCCCCCAATGACATGGTGTGCCTTCAAGGCAGTCATGAGAGGACATCTGATCAAATTAGAAATCCAGGAAAGAAGAAGATCCCTCCCGAAACTTGCCAACCTATATATAACCTTAGAAGACCTCATTAAACAAAACAAAGCTGACCCATCTCTGTCTATATCGAACCAAATAAAAGTAATCGAAGATAAGATCAAGGAGCAGTTAATAGAAAAAGCAAATAAAACTTTAGAAAGATTTAAGACAACATGGTATTACAACGGAAATAAAGTGAATAAATTGATGACGAAGAGGCTTAAAAAACAGGAGGCCAAAAAACAGATCTCTTCAATAAGAACGAAAGAAGGAGTAGTAATGATACCAGAAAGGATAGCTGAGGCTTTCCAAACCTTTTATCAGTCCCTATACAATCTCCCTGACACACCAAATCAGGAACTAATCGACTCTTACTTTGGGAACTTAACGTTGCCTAAAATAAAGTTAGATCAATTAAAAACTCTCAATAGTCCATTCGTATCCGAGGAGGTAAATTACTGTATAGACAAATTGAAGCTTAATAAGACCCCTGGTCCCGATGGATTTAATAACCTGTTCTTCAAAGTGTTCAAAAAAGACCTATTGGTGAATCTAACTGAGATGTTTAATTCGTTACCCAATAACGACCCTATACCAGAAGAATTGTTGAGAGCAAACATTATCACCATACCAAAAGAGGGAAAGGATTTGGAGCTGGTAACCAGCTACCGACCCATTTCCCTTCTGAATACAGATATTAAACTGTATTCAGCAGTATTAGCAGAAAGGATTAAAAAATTATTACCATCAATAATCCATCAGGACCAGACAGGTTTCATACCGGGAAGATCCTCTGCGGATAACGTTAGACGATTGATCGACACATTGGACTACTCTAGAGCAAGGGGTATCCCCCTCCTGACCCTGTCGTTAGACGCCGAAAAGGCTTTCGACAGGGTCAGGTGGGGTTTCATGAGAACTTCACTAGAGATCTTTGGCTTCGAGGGAAGAATACTAAAATCTATCCTGGCATTATATACTTCTCCATCCGCAAGAGTACTGGGAGGTGGTTTTTCCACGGAGTGGTTTAACTTACATAATGGAACTAGACAGGGCTGCCCTTTATCCCCACTTTTATACCTTATTACGATGGAACCATTGGCAGCAGCCATAAGACAGAACCGAGAGATATCAGGGCTAAAGATAGGAAGTGAGGAGTTAAAAATCAATCTTTATGCGGATGATACTATAGTGACTATGGGGAACCCTGTTAAATCCTTGGTAGGCTTAGTGAATGAAATAGATAGATACTCAATGGTATCTGGGTACAAATTAAATCATGATAAAACCATTACCCTGCCAAATAATATATCGGTAGAATTAGAGAACAAATTAAAAACTAAATTCAGATTTGTCTGGGCGGATAATTTGAAATATCTGGGCATAAGGATCTGGGCAGATCCAACAAAAATAATGGAGAATAACTTCCTCCCTTTACTAAAATCTACTACCAAACAACTAAGCGACTGGAAGAACTTATGTTTTTCCTGGTGGGGCCGAATAAATGTGGTCAAGACCTATATCCTACCAAAATGGCTCTACCTTTTCAGGATGCTCCCAATAGAAACCCCAGTCAGTTGGCTTACTATAATACAACGGGCTTTCAGGAATTTTGTGTGGCAAAACAAAAAACCAAGATTAAAATTAAACTGTTTAAAAAGAAAGATCTCACAGGGAGGATTGGGAATGCCAGACATAATACAATATCATGACTCAAGCCTTTTAGCCCATGCAGTTACCTCCCAGCTAAATATATCTAGTAACGAGGCTTGGTATAATATCGAAGCAGTTTTGGGCGGAGAAACAGAGCTGGTCAGACTTTTCTGGTACACTGGTGAAAAGAGTAAAGAAAAAGATCAAACCAAAGGTAGAGGGATAGTTTTAGACAACATTTTACACGTCTGGAGAAGACAAAGGAAAAGACTAGGGCTTGACAACTATGTAATTCACGAACTCCCACTGACATTGCTGGAAAGTAATATAGAACATATAAATCTGAAAGCCTGGCATGAATGTGGTTTGAAATCCCTGGGAGACATTTGGGGAAATATGGGAATTATTCCCTTCCAGGAACTGCAGGATAGATTTCCAGAATTAAAAGGCGAAACTTTTAATTATCTAAGGATGAAGGGTTATTTGTCAAAACATCTGCATAAGACCAAATCAGATAAAGTGAATCTTTTTAGGAAAATCCTAAAAGATAACAACCAGAAAAACCTATTAAAAAGAACAAAGAATATGCTAGATCTGGATAATGCGGATTGCGACTTCTCGGCTTTTTCTAAGTGGGAACGTGATATAGGTATTGTTTTACCAAAGGAAGATTTGATAAAATCTCTTTTCTTGACATACAAATCAGTGAGATGTCTAAATCTGGTGGAATCACATTATAAAATTCTAAACAGGATGTATCTGGTGCCATCCCTCCTGGCGGTGATGGGGCGGGGAGAACCGGATACATGCTGGAGATGTAATAGAGATAGAGGGGACATGCTACATACATGGTGGGCATGTCCACCCCTTAAATCGATGTGGCAGGAAATGTTGGGGAAGCTTCTATATATGACCAATATTCCACTATTAAATAAGCCGGAGATACTTCTCTTACACTTAAATCTCCCAGGTACTAAGGAATGGGAGAAGGCTTTTATCCTACATTTTTTAACCGCAATAAAAGTGTCAATAGGTAGATTGTGGAAATCACCACAGGTCCCGAGTTGGGCGGTGATAAAGAAACAACTAGAATATCAATTCAAGATGGAGAGAGGAATTTCACTCTACCAATCAAAAAACCTAAAAAAGGTAGAAAAGTGGGATAGATGCCTGAAATTCCTAACTCGGGACTTGAGATGAAACATAATAGACGCGTTTGAACTGTAGACCACTGATCCACATGAAATATGGTAAAATAAAAGATGAATGGCGGCTAGACGGCTTTTGAGCCCCCCGGTTTCTCTCCTCGATCTCCATGGAAACAAATGTTTTAGTAATATGTCTTGTTAAGTGTTTTGTAGATCTGAATGTCCTTTATGTAATTTTATATGAGAATGAGGATTATCACTATTTCGGCAATTTGCAACGTAAGAAATCGAATTATAATAACCCTCATGCCATAAGGTTCTGATTTCCTGTATGTAACTAGTCAGGAATAATGTTTGTTTGTTTTCTTTTTGGAAAATTACGAAAATGCACAAGGATGAGTTGAAAATACACGACCTCATGGTTATTACTCATTTGATTATCTATGTATTCTTGATTCTGAGTGCGGAAAAAAAAAAAAAAGAAAAAAAAATAAAAAATAACATCGAGGAGCTGATCTCTAACATCCAAGTAAGGGAGCATTTAGGGAATAGTGACCATAACACAGTATCCTTTGAAATTAATTCAAAAAGGCAAATTAGTATGGGTCCTACCAAAATACTGAATTTTAAAAAGGCCATCTTTAGTAGGTTTAATACATCCCTTGGTCTTGTTGACAGGGATGGATTGTTTTTTGGGGAAAACACAGAAGGTAAGTGGAATACCTTCAAACTAACACTATAAAAATATACATATACATTTATACCCTTTGGTAACAAATATAAAAGAAGTAAACTAAAACCAGTGTGGCTCTCCAGTATGGTAAATCAGGAAATAAATAAAAATAAAGTAGCATTTAAACATTATAAAGCTGAGGGATCAGCAGGGGCATTTGCAAAATATAATGAAACCAACAAAGACTGTAAAAGGCTATTAAATTGGCAAAAATGGAGAATGACAAAACAATTGCTAAGGAGATCAAAAAATTCTTTAAATATATAAAATGGCAAAAAAATAAAGGCTGAAAATGCTGGGCCCTTGTTATCTGAAATGGGTGAGAAAGTCAGTGGAGACAGATCAAAATCAGATATTTTAAATCATTTATTTTCTTCTGTTTTTACCAAGGAAGAACCAATAGACAAGAACCTGCAAGCTACGTTTACAGAACAGTCACAGCAAGCATGTGATTGGTTGACACAAGAAAAACTGTTAAAACAATAACATTGAGTAAAATTAGACAAAGACCAGGGGCTGGATGGTATAAACCCATCAACTGTTATTTTTGATTTTCAAGGATTGTTTTATTTCAGGCATAGTGCCCACAGATTGGCGTAAAGCAGATATATGTATATATATATATATATATATATATATATATATATATATATATATATATATACACACTACATTTAATAAGGGATTAAAATCCCAGCCTGGCATTTACAGACCTGTAAGCTTGACACCTGTGTTTGGAAAACTGTTGAAAGGGTTACTAAGGGAATATGTTCAATATTTCATATTAAACAGGAATCTCATTAGCAGGAGCCAACATGGCTTTGTGAAAGACAGATTTTATCAAACGAACTTAATTACATTCTATGAAGGGGTAAGTAAAAATGTAGATCCAGGTGCTGCAGTGGATGTGATTGTAGCGGTTACCCCGTGTAGCAGAGGGGTTTCAACCGCTGGAGGGTGTCCTTTTCCCGATCAGTGAGGAGGATTCTCAGCATCCAGTCGTATTCCAAGTGAAGAAGCTCTTACCAGAGCTAGCGTGAATAGCTGTATAGCGGTTACCCCCAATAAGAGACAAGACTCTGGATTGAGGGTAAAGTAGAACTGACCAGAACTCTTTAATGATTCAGAAACACAGAATATATACAGTTGAACATCTTGACAAACAAAATTGGACAAAGGAACTATAACAGGATTAAAGTTTAACCTAAGGACATACAAAGGGAAATCCTGCCTCACACCTTTCAGGATACAAAGGTACCCAGTTCAGATACATACAGGAAACTAAATGACTTACATAAAGACAATGGGAAAGGTGACAATAATGACAGGGATTAAAGGATAGGATCCAATCTTAACTTGGGGAACGCACAGTGAATAGGACAAAGACTTGGATCCTAGTAATTACAGTACATTCCTCTGCTTGGGAGATAATTGAGTTAACCTTTGTATCAGCTCAATTATCTCCAAGCTAAAATATAAAGGTTTTACACAATATTAATAACTTTCAAAATATGCATCACATTCACATAAAACATACATTTTCAGAATCAGCATACTTTAAATATGAACATAACTAAAAATCAAACAATTCCACCCAGTAGTTCAAAAGTTAGCTTTTTGGGGCATTTTCACCATGCCCCAAATATGTTCTTAAAGTGCCATACACAGTCCATAGGCCCAAATAGAATTTTTAAAGGGCCATACACCCCAGGGCCATAGTCACAGGGGAGGAGGCTGGCAAACAGGCCTCTCCAGGACCAAGTGGCGAAGGGCACTTCGTCACAGTGATATCTTTAGACTTTACTAAGGCATTTGATACAGTTCCACACAAACGTTTACTGTACTAAGTTGACTAAAATAGGCTTAGGGCCAAAGGTTTGGTTGTGGATTGGCAATTGGTTGAAAGATAGAAAGCAAAGGGTGGTGGTAAATGGGAAGTTCTCAAATTGGACAGATGTGGTAAGTTGGATCTTTTTTGACAGATAAAAGAGCTACCAGGGTGAGGAAAAAGGGGGAGAGTACCTCATGATTTTTAGTTCTGTTTTTTGTTATTGTTGACCCTTTTGACAGATAAAAGAGCTACCAGGGTGAGGAAAAAGGGGGAGAGAAAATAGAGAAAAATAAAATAGAGGCTGCTCTCCACACTCTCAGCTCTGAATGTAGTATACATTCAGATACACCCTTAAGGAAAGTAAGGTCCGTCAGGTCCAATGAATTTATGTGGGGTTTTTGTAAGGGGTTTAAACTCGCCATATAAAAAGGTGTTTGAATCTATTGAGAAAGGAAAAAGAGCAGACTCTGGTAGAAATAAAAATGTATGGATGCTTATTCAACTACAAATTTAATATTTCAAAATCTAACAACATGCCAATAAACCTTAAGGCGATACAGATCCAGGAAATTAACAACAAATATAATTTTGTCTGTAGTAAACGAATGATTGGGCCTGGCTATAACGAGAGATCAAACAAAATTATATGAGCCAAATTTTGGTATCCAAATGACAAAAATTAAAAAATATTTCCTGGACTGGGGCCACCTAGAAATATCTTTTTGGGGCAGCAAAAACACAATTAAGGCATATGTTCTTCCCAGTGGTTTGCCCAGTGCATTGGCTCAGTAAGATCCAGAACACTTTCAATCAATTTATCTGGGCTAATAAATGCCGAATGATTAAAGATGGAGGCTTTGGATCCCCATACATAAAAAAATGCCATGACGCCCACATAATTCTTCATCTGTCTAGTGGCCAATTAACAGAAACAACACAGAATCCTGGTTCCTGTTAGAAGAAAACAATAATAATTGAGATCTAGAATGTATGTTATGGCTAAATGCGGAGAGAGTAAAGTCTGGGTTAAAAAAAGAGGAAAACATGATTATTGGAGATTTCATTGTATTTTTGGATAAGCTAAAAATTAAGAAAGGTATTAAAGATTTGATACCCTCGAACTGCTCAATGAAGATAATAAACACACTAATAGTCAATATTGCCCTTACAAATTAGCGGGAAAAGGGAATAAACAAAATGAAAGTTATGATAATAGGAGAACAGATAAAGCCCTTCCCAACCTTGATTCTGGAATTTGGCATACCAGACAAAGATATTTTTTAAGTACATCCGGGTTAAGAGTTTTGTCTCCTCACATCTAATGCCAGAAACAAAAATCAGAGAGCTAGGCATTTACCTATTGTTCCAGAAGAATGTTAAAATAATCAAGTTGATGGAAAATGGCCTATTGAGAGAAGATCTAGAACTAGAATTTCGTACAAATGTAAACTGATGGGAAAAGGAACTCGACAGGCAGACTGAATATAAAGATTGGATAAAAAATAATCCCGAAGTTAAAAAGTTTAGTACACTCACTGCCTGAACCTTCCAGAATTACAGTATAAAATAAATCAGAGGTGGCACTTGGTACCAGAGAACATAGCAAAAATGTATCCCTCTTCCTCACCCACCTGTTGGAAGTATGGCGGAGAAGTAGGGACATAGATGCATATATGGTGGGAGTATGGGAAGATACAGATATACTGGAACATGATATTCGGCTTCCTGAGGGTACTGGGCATTAGTGAACTCCCTAAAAAAATCCAAGAAGTTCTACTATTTCTCGAATGGCCGAGGTTAAATAAAGGACTTGAATATTTGGGTATCCATATCATATTAGCTTCAAAATATGTCCTGGTTAGAAACTGGAAATCAACTATAATTCTAGCTTGGTCCATCGTGGCAAACCAGATCGAATATCAGCTAGAAATGGAAAAAGAATGACATGGTATAACAGAAATGGGGTATATGATCTGGATGGACTGGATAAAATAATTCAATTGTTAGTTTATAGAAGTTGGGATCCCTCAGGTGCCTTTGAGCCAGATAGAAAAAAGATAAGAAAAGGTAGAAATGAAGGTCCTGCTGGGCAGCTATTGTATTGTATTGTTATTTTTGTATTTTGTATGCTGTGAAATGGGAAAATGGAAATGAAACAGTTAAGGAGATAACATGATTTCCTATTATGTTTTTATTTGTATGTGTTTAAAAGTCTCTTTTGATAAAATGTAATAAAATATTTGTACATTTAAAAAATTAAAATTGGCTTATGGACAAAGGTTTGTTTGTGAATTGGCAATTGGTTGAAAGATAGAATGCAAAAGGGGGTGGTAAATGGGAAGTTCTCAGATTGGACCAATGTGGTAAATGGAGTACCTCATGGTTCTCTCCTGGGTCCTCTTCTTTTTAATTTGTTTATTAATGATCTCCCAGAGGGCATAGGGAGCCATGTCTCAGTGTTTGCTGATGACACAAAATTAAGTGGGGTAATATAGTCTCAACTAGATGTATCTTCACTGCAAGAGGATTTGGACGAATTGGGTAATTCGGCAGATAATGGCAAAGTGTAAAATAATTAATTTTGGGTACAATATTAAAAATGCAACTATATAGTTTAAATGGTGTTTCCTTGGGTAAATCTAATAATGAAAAAGATTTGGGAGCAGTTGTAGACAATAGACTTAGCAGTAGTGCACAGTGTCAACTGCAAAGGCCAATAAGATATTAGGGTGTATTAAAAGGGGTATTGACTCACGGGAGGAAGATATTATTCTGCCTCTTTATAGGTCCATGGTAAGACCTCACCTTGAATATGTGGCTCAATTCTGGGTGCCTTTTTTAAAAAGAAGACATTGTGGAAATAGAGAAAGTGCAGAGACAAGATGTCACCCACTAAGACTTGAAGAAAGGAGATTTAGTCTATGAAGTGGAAGGGATTTTTTACAGTAAGGACAAGATATCGAATTCACTGCTTGAAGAAGTGGTTCTAAAAAAATGTTAGATGAACAATATATAAAGTCTCTAAAGTAGCTCCAATATACAATGAGACTTAAAAAAAGGGGATAACCCAAGGCTAGATAGATTTCAAAATAGGTGTTTGAAGTCTATTTGCAGTAACATAGGTTGAAAAAAGACACAAGTCCATCAAGTTCAACCCTTATACCTATCATTTCAAAAAGAAGGCAAAAAACCCCTAAGGAAGCTATTTTAAATTTTGCCTCCTACGGGGACAAATTCCTTTTTGACTCCAAAGGACAATCAGATTTTGCCTTGGATCAATAAGTTCTATTATTAATGCTTATTCTATTATTAATAGCCCTGTTTGTTCTGCTTTTCTTAAAAAAAAAACCCATCCAGACCATTTTTAAATGCATCTATTGTAGTTGACAGCACTACCTCTATTGGCAGTGAGATCCATAACTTTATTGTCTTTACTGTAAAGAATCTATTCCTTTGCTATCTATGAAATCTTTGCTCTTCCAGTCTCAGGGGGTGACCTCTTGTTCTTTGTACATTTCTGTTAATGAACAGGTCCCTGGAGAGCTCCTTATATTGGCCCAGCACATATTTATATAATGTTATCATATCCCCTCTAAGACTCCTTATTTCTAAAGTATATAAATGCAATTTTTTTAGTCTCTCTTCATAACTAAGATGATCCAATCACCTTATTAATTTTTAAGTCCTCCTTTGCACTTTTACTAGTTACATAATAGCCTTTTTAATGGCCCAGAATTTTACTGCATATGCAAGGTGAGGTCTTATCATTGACTTGGCAAGATGATATCCTCCTCCCGTGAATCTATACCTCGTTTTATACATGCCAATAACTTATTGGTCTTTGCAACTGCTGATTGGCATTGTGCACTGTTGCCAATTATTCCTAAATCATTTTCATTAATAGTTTTTTCCCAGGGAAATACCATTTAAAGTATATGTTGCTTTGTTATTATTTTTCCCATAATGCATAACTTTACATTTGTCTATATTGAACCTCATTTGCCTCTTAATTGCATCCCCCACTAAGTCCACATCTTCCTTTAAAGAACAAACATCAAGATTAGTCTGTATTACCATACCTAATTTAGTGTCATCAGCAAACACGGTGGCATGGTTCTCAACACAACTTGTGAGATCTTTAATAAACACATTAAAAAGAAGAAGGCCTAAAACAGACCCCTGAGGTACTCCGCTTAATACCCTGATCCAATTTGAGGATTTTCCATTTACAACAACCCTCTGTATTCTATCGTTTAGCCAGTTTTCAATCCAAATGCACACATTTGCCCCAAACCTATTTCTCTCAATGTGTAGAGTAACCTTTTTTTGTGGATCTGTATCAAATGCTTTAGCACAGTCTAAATAGATCACATCAACTGTCACACCTGGATCTATATTTTTACTGACTTCTTCTTAGAATGTTATTAAGTTTGTTTGACAAGACCTGTCTTTCACAAAACCATGTAGACTTTTACTATTTATGTTCTGATTCAAGATGTATTCTTGACTGTATAACTTTAGCATTCCTTCAAATAATTTCCCCACTACAGATGTCAAGTTCACTGGCCTATAATTACCCGGCAGAGATTTTGATCCCTTTTTAAATACTGGAATGACATCTGCCTTTGGCCACTCTGTTGGCACTATACCTGAACTGAAAGAATCGCTAAAGATCAAAAATAGTGGAATGGTCATAATTATGCTTAGCTCTTTAAGGAACCTTGGGTATATACCATCTGGCCATGGGGCCTTGTCTATTTTTTTAGTTCTCTGTAAAAAAGATTTTATACTTACCTTTGAAAGAGTGGCCACTAGTGGGAATTTTCGGGTACTACATCGGTGCGGCCGTATGCCCTAGCACAAGCGCAGTTGCTGCTTCTCCCATCAATCACTGGGCTGTCTGTAGGATTTCCCAGCTTCCCCAGGCCTCCTGTAATTTCCTTCTCTCAGAGGCTCATGCAGGCAGCTCAGTGTGCTCTTTTTACTCTCTGCTTCCTGCAGAGTGAGCTGGACGGGGGATCACAGCTGGACAGGGATCACAGAGGAACTTTTATTATCACAAAAATGACTTATTCTCCGTGGATAGCACAATAAATCAAGGGTTGTCAGCAAGGCAGTAAGTATTATATTGTATTTACTGCCTTGCAAAAGCTGACACCAAGCCTTTGATTTATTGTGCTAGTCATGGAGAATGAGTCCTTTTTCTGATAATAAAAGTTCCTTTCTTTTTACTCCCCTGGGTGTCCTGCTCACTCATGAAGGGGACATGAAGTAAAATATTAATATAAATAAAAAAGCACCAGTATCTGCATTTTAATAAATAAATTCCCATCACTCTTTAACTATAATTCCTATCATACTCACACAGCTATGAACTTACCATCATAATCATATTGGTATTAAATAAACTGTATCTCCCATAATAAAATGATATATATATACTAAAATATATTTTATATAGTGCTCAACTGTTTAAAAAAATAAGTATGATGGGAGTTGCTGTTTATTTAATACCAATATGAGTATGATGGGAATAGCAGAGTCTGTGTGAGTATGATGGAAATATAGTTATTAAACAGTGACTCTTGAAAGAAAGCACCAATCTGTTCAGCTTAGGAGCTGATCATCACTACCTTTTCTCCTAGTCGGATGGGATAAAATAAAGAGAGAAAAAGAGAGAAAAAGAAAAAGACAGAGAGATGAGAGAGAGGGAGTGTGACGAAGTGCCCTTCGCCACCTGGTCCTGGAGAGGCCTGCTTGCCAGCCTCCTCCCCTGTGACTATGGCCCTGGGGTGTATGGCCCTTTAAAAATCCTATTTGGGCCTATGGACTTGTATTGGACTGTGTATGGCTCTTTAAGAAGCTATATTGGGGCTTATGGACTTTTA
The DNA here is from genome assembly GCA_036172795.1 of Pelodytes ibericus. Lineage (NCBI taxonomy): Eukaryota > Metazoa > Chordata > Amphibia > Anura > Pelodytidae > Pelodytes > Pelodytes ibericus. The sequence continues at coordinate 170,407,873 of CM069862.1, forward strand.
TGGGACTGGTGCTGGCCCTTTAAGCACATTTTTGGGGCATGGTGAAAATAGGAACAATGCCCCTTTAAGACGGTGTCAGAGACAGAGAGACAGAGAGGAAGACGAGCGAGAGACAGTGAGAGAGAGAGACAAAGATAGAGAGACAGAGAGAGAGAAGACAGTGAGAGGAAGACAGTGAAAGGAAGAAAGAGAGAGGGAGACAGAGAGAGGAAGACAGAGAGAGAGAGACACACCGAGAGAGAGACAGACAGACAGACAGACAGAGAGAGGAAGACAGAGATACAGAGACAGACAGACAGAGAGAGGAAGACAGAGATACAGAGACAGACAGACAGAGAGAGGAAGACAGAGATACAGAGACAGACAGACAGAGAGAGGCAGACAGAGAGAGACAGACAGACATAGAGAAGACAGACAGACAGAGAGAGAGACAGAGAGAGAGAGACATAGAGAGGAAGAAAGAGAGAGAGCCACAGAGAGTAGAAGCATCGTTCAATACTGAAAAAAAATGCCTGTTGGCATTTCGATCGCAGTGTCTTTAAAACGCGGGCATTGAAAAAAGAGCATAGGAAGCAAATTAAATCACTTCCTATGCTCTGTAAGTGTTACTGATTGCCTCGCAAGTCGAGTCGCAAAAAAAAAAAAGCACGATCTTGGTCACTGTGTGACCAAGATGGCACTGCCCTTCTAAGGGCAAGAGCACGGAGGCAGGAAGTACATGCTTCCTGTGCTCTTCAAGCAGTCACATGATTGCCTCTTCACAGAGGCAATCTGTGACTGCAGGCAGACTGACAAGCAGTGGGGATGCTCTGATGAGCACCCCCACTGCCTGGTCAGATCAATATTAACCCTATATTGATCTGACCAGTTAGGATCTGCCTCCCTCTCCTCACATTTTTTTTAGTGAGGGAGAGACAGATCAAAGTAATAAAAGAAAGTTTAAGTAGAAAAAAAATGATACACAACACACTAATTATAAAACAATAAAAAAAAGTTTATAAAACCCCTTCCCTGCCACTGATCTGCAGCAGCGCATAAGCAGTGATCGTTCACAGCGCATTTATTTTTGCTGTTTGTGCATTTTTTAGGGGTTCATTTTTTTGTACTGTAATTTATTAGTGATATAAAATAACATTTTTTTTTAATTGTCAGGTTTTATGAAAGCCATTCACTGTATATTAACCCCTTCCCTGCCATTCATCACTGTATAAGCAGTAATCTTGCACAGCAACAGTATGTTTTGCTGTCTGAACTGTTTTACGGATTAATTTCTTTGTACTGTAATGTATTACAGTACTAGATAAGCTCTTCTAAGAGCTATTAACCCCTTCTTTGCTCTAGATCACTGCTTAGGTACTGATTCTGATGCCGCGGACTCAGGGTTCGATTTTGATACATCCTCTAGTGATGTATCGGTGACTGCTGAGCCCTTGCCACTGATGGGTGTCTACTTTTAAAAAATATATGGTTTGGTGGGGGTAAATTACATTGGCTGACTTCAGAGATATATCCCATATAGGACACGGACGTAGGTTGAAATTTTGAATTTTGAGATGAGCACCTCACAAATGTTGCCTTCTAGCAAAAAAACAAACCAACAAACCTATGCATGGGTGGTATCCCTGTACCCGGGAGATGTTACTGAACACATATTTGGTTGTTGTTTGGCAGTGACATATACCAGAATCTGTGAATTCATGCCTGAAGTACAATGCATGTGGGAAAAAAATTCCCAAAAAATTACTACCACAAACATTTACAAAGGCTGGTGGTAGAATTAGTACATATACAGTATTAAAATACAACCATTTGAAATACCTTAGGATGCCTATTTTCCAAAAATATATGGTTTGATGGGGTAAAATACATTGGACGGCTTCAAAAAATTTCCAAATGGAACATGGGCGCAGGGTGACTACATGTCAAAATTCCAGGTTGGAAATGTGCATCCCCTAAATGTGGCCTTTTAGCCCCAAAACAACCCAACAAACCTATGTATGCGTGGTATCCCTGGACTCAGGAGATGTTGCTGAACACATACTGAGGTGTTGTATGGCACTGACACATAACAGGATCTGTGAATTCATGCTCGAAGTACAATGTATGTGGAAACAAAACATTAAAAAATTACTAACCTAAAATTTGACAAAGGCTGGTGGTAGAATTAGTGCATGGAAAGTGTTAAAACACTACCATTTGAAATACCCTAGGGTGTCTAGTTTGCATAAATGTACGGTTCTGTGGGGTAAAATACACATTCTGGCTTCAAAAATGTTGGAAAACCAAAAAGCGCACCTCACAAATGTGGCCTTTTAACCCCCAAATAACCTAACCAACCTATACATGGGTGGTATCTCTGTACTCAGGAGATGTTGCTGAACACATATGGAGGTGTTGTTTGGCACTGACATATAACAGGATCTGTGAATTCATGCCCAAAGTATGTGAAAAAAAATTACTACCCAAAATATTGACATAGGCTGGTGGTATAATTAGTGCATGTAAAGTGTTAAAATACTACCTTGTTTTTATAATGTTTGAATGCCATGTTCTTGTTTTGTATTTCCTGTTTCACGTTACCAGTAAGCCACATTCGTTTTGATAAGTGTCTTTTGTATTTGTTTCCCAAAAGTATATATTGGGATGTGTTCTTTTGTAATGTGTGCTTAACCCCTGCGCGACAATGGACGTGTCAGGCACGTTGACAATGGACGTGCCTGGCACGTCCTGCCGTAATCAAGCGGTTTCCGCGATCAACTTTGTCGAGGCAATAGCCAGCACCAAAATTTATTTTCTGGGGCACCCATGATCGCCCCATGGAGCGATCGTGGGAGCCATATTGAAAGAGCAGCATGCTCCGTCAATATGGCTATGCCCTCTGGTGGTCTGAGCTTCGGAAGTGAAAGTAAATTCACTTCCGTCGCTCTTAATATGCTGCTTGACTGCCCCTAGAGGTAGCCAAGCAGCACAGCAATGTAAAAAAATATATATTTAATTAACTTAACCTGGTTATATAGTTAGATTATGGACGTGTTAAGTGATAGGCGCTATTGTAATAAAAGTGAATAAATTGTTAACGTGCTGCAGACACTAGTGTAATTCCCCCAGGGTAACACAAAGCAAAGATAATAATAGTGATAAAGTGTTGCGCAAATGAGTAATATAAATTCAAAAAGTGTTAATAAGTGCATAAACAATAACACCAATGTAATAAAACAAAATAATAAAATAAATATAAATTTAGAAATACTTATCAAACCAAAGAATCAATAATGGAAATATTGATTCCAACCGGGTTGTACCCAAAACTGTTTTTCCTTCCAAAGAGATCTTACATAGAAAAGACAGAGAAACATAGACATACAATGGGTAGTATTTACAAATAGGGGTTAGATATATATAAGAAACACACTCACACACTCTAGAGCCTAGAAATACCGGCTCCAAGTATATACAGCAGTTGGACTCCAAGTCCCACCATCCCACGTATGTAGATATCAAATCCAAATTCCAGCTCGTTTTATCCAGGGGATGGATTAGTAATAAACAAGTATAGTGGAGTATGTTGAATAGCAAAAATGTATTAGCCCCTATATTTAGTAAGGCTTATATTAAAAACATAAATGCTCCACAAAATAAATAAATAAATAAAAATGGGGAGTAAAAGAAAAAGAGAGAGCAGGTCACCAGTCCTCCCGTGATCAGCGTGTTACAGGCGGTGTGCACTCTCCGTCTGTTGTCAGCGGGGGCTGTGTTGGTGCCTCTCTTCTGTAGTCTCAACGTTTTTAAAGTTTCCTCAGGCGAAGCGGCACTTCTCTGTGACGCGTTTCGTCGTTTCCGACTTCTTCAAGAGAGTGACGCTTCAGCCGGAGGAGTTCCTTTTTAAAGCGTCCGCCTACCGTTTCCATGGCAGTTCATAAACAAATGGGAGTGTCTTCACTTTCAATATGCCGAAAAGTAAATAGGCGATATTAAAAAGACTGACCAATGTCCCGATAACGATTTCATAGAAACAAATGGAGAGGCAAAATCGCATATACCACCAACGAATATCACTACAATCTGTTCAGCTTAGGAGCTGATCATCACTAATTTTTCTCCTAGTCTGATGGGATCAAATAAAGAGAGAGAGGGGAGAGAGAGGGGAGAGAGAGAGGGGAGAGAGAGAGAGAGAGAGAGAGAGGAAGAAAGAGAGACAGACAGGCATAGAGATAGGCAGAGAGAGAGAGGAAGACAGAGAGAGACAGACAGACAGAGAGAGGAAGACAGAGAGAGGAAGACAGAGAGAGGAAGAAAGAGAGACAGAAAGGCATAGAGATAGGCAGAGAGGAAGACAGACAGAGGAAGACACAGAGAGACAGAGACAGAAAGAGGAAGACAGAGAGAGAGAGACAGAAAGAGGAAGACAGAGAGAGAGAGATACAGAGAGGA